>CM035438.1:123082732-123515232 GCA_020310875.1 Ceratopteris richardii
AGCCAACACTTAGCTCACAAGATGTTTTCATACACTCATCCCTTTGTTCCAAAGTGGTATGCTGGACTACGTCCATTTAGATCAATCAACTACGGTTCAAACGGCTAAAAGTTTCCTGAAAAATAGAGCTAAAAATGCAGAGAATTTTCCAGCCAAACATGGCTGAAATTTTCCATCTAAACATAGTTGGAACTACTAAAAATTCCTTAGCACAATATGGTTGAACATTTGCATCAAAATATGACTAAAAATGAGCATGAAATTCATCCCACACATGATATACATGTTGATGATGTATTACATGATGAATGCATGTCTATCAAAAGTGAACAAACTATGCCAAAGTGGCTAAAATAGGACAAAAAACTAAGTGCACCTCTACTTGGTAGAACAAGATCAAGCTCTCACCATGCATCAAGTAACTATTTGGATAATTCTCTCATTGTAATAGCATGTAATGAAGAGACACTACTTTTGAAGTTGCATGTGATGATCACATTGGATGAATGCTATGCAATCAAAAATGGATTCCATACACAGAAATGGTACTTGGGAGTTACGTGAATTGCCAAAAGGAAAAAATGCCATTGGTACAAAGTGAGTTTACAAGATTAAGAGAAATTCAGATGGTAGCATTGATCGCTACAAAGCTATAATGATTGCCAAAGGATATGCACAAAAATATGGCATTGACTATTGCACCTACTTCATGCATGACTACCATTCATTCCGTGATTGCATTGCCTACTCAATGAGGTTGGAAAGTACATCAATTGGACATAAAAATAGCTTTCTTGAATGGTGACTTGTAAGAAGAGGTTTACGTGAATCAACCTCCTAGATTTGATGTGAAAGTGCAAGAGCATTTGGTTTGTTGCTTGCATAAAGCCTTGTATGGTCTCAAGCAAGCTCCATGTGCATGGTATGACAACATCCATAAGCATTTCTCTTGGCTTTACATATGTTCCAATTGAAACCACACTCTATGTATGCAAAGATCGGGCTGATCTTAAAGTCCTTGTTCTTTATGTCGATGACATACTCTTGACTGGGTCATTCAATGCAAAACTTGACATCCTCATGGCTGATTTGCAGGATACTTTTATCTTGGTCTTTTGAGCTACTATCTTCGTATCCAATTTGTATCCATTGAGGGGGGAATTGTTATGCATCAAACAAAGTATGTTGAAAAACTAATTGAGTGTTATGACTTTGAGGATTGCAAGCCGGTTTGCACACCAATGGAGATAGGATTTAGGTTCTCATTTGAGGATTCCAATGATGCATTTGACACTTCTCTTTATCAGCAAGCTTTGGGATGTCTTATATATGCATGCAACACAAGGAGGGATATACAATATGTAGTTTCATAGTTGAGACCATTCATGCATAGCCTTGGCACTAAGCATTAGCAAGTTGTGAAATGTGTATTTAGAGATATCAAAGGAAATTTGAGCTTATTTCACTTTTATAGAAGAGATATTCAGCCATGCTTGCATGCTTTTACAAGTAGTGATTGGGCTGGTTGTTATGATATTCACATGTTTGCATGGATATTGATCATGCTACACATATTCTCATTGACAGTCAAAGTGCATTGGTTGTTCCATGAAATCCAATGTTTCATGCATATTGTGGTGCATTATCACTATGTGAGAGAGCACCTTCATGCAAAAGATGTTGATTTTGTATATGTGTCTATACAAGATAATGTGGCAGACATATTCACCAAAGCTCTTCCATGAGAAAAGTTTGAAGCTTTTCACAAAGCTTTAGGCTTATTGCCTAGTGGGGGGTGATATGTCAGTCCCTATATGTGTGTTCACATCATTCACTCTAGGAGGATTTGTTACTCATGGGTTCCTCAAGTAGTCTTGATGTGGACCTTTTCCCTATACATGGGCACTTCTTACTCTAATGCTCGCCAGAGATTTTTTTCTCCATGTTACCACATACATGATTCACTCATATGTGGTGGTACTTTGTACTTAGGGATATTATTCAGCTCTTACTTCACTTTTGCTCATCATCAATAGAGTGAGATATCCCATCCATCTATCTTCTTTGTGTGTCTTGCTCCATTTGTGCTCCTTGTGTGTGCTTGTGTGTCTCTCCTTCTACACACACCCAATAGCATGCATGTATGTATCTAAACTACATGTTTATGCATGAATGCAAGCATGTGTATATGTATGTGTATGTAGATGTGTTTTCATGTATGTTTGTATGTGTATATATGTATCTCTATATGTGTGCATACATGTGTGCATGTGTATATGTGTGTGTGTATATATATGCATATGTGTGTTTATGTGTGTATAGATGCATGCATGTATGTCTCTAAACTATTTCTATGTATGAATGCATGTGTTTATATGTATGTTTGTGTATATATGTATGTGTATGTATGTGTGTTTCCATGTATGGATGTATGTATGCATGTTTGTGTATATGTGTGTACATGTGTGCATGTGTGTATGTGTGTGCAAATATGTATATGTGTATATGTGTGTTCACATGTATGTGTTTGTACATATGTGTATGTATGAAAATAGGAAAAATGTAGATCAATGGAGAGAAAAAGGGGGTATGAAATTTAAGGATAGAGAAGAGAGAATGAGAGACACAATAGAGAAAAGATGTGAGAGGTATCAATAACCAAAATGATCAAAATTAAAATAAGAGATAATGTACGATGAACTTAACTCCTACTTAAGAACTCACGAGATTGAAGAGGATTTTAGATAATTCATCAGACCCTCCAATGTGCTCTACAAAGTTCATTGAATTGTTTCTTGAGTTCATAAATGGTATGCTTAAGACAATAAAACCTTTTCTGCCCAATTTTGCAAGGCATCACTTAATTTGTTGCCATGAAGATCATCATCTTCATCACCATATTTTTTTTTATGATCCTCACTGATAGTTTGGTTTTTCTAACTTTCTTAAAGGGTGAGATATGACTAACGTACCCACAAGAAAAGATATGAATATATCAATGGGGTCAAATCCAATAAAAAATGGGTTGTCACAAATTCCCCATTGTAATATTCACCCATGCATGCGTCCATCCTCTCTCTCTCTCTCTCTCTCTCTCTCTCTCTCTCTCTCTCTCTCTCTCTCTCTCTCTCTCTCTCTCTCTCTCTCTCTCTCTCTCTCTCCCTCCCCCTCCCTCCAAATCTATATATATATCTATCTACCTATCTTTTTGTCTACCTATCTATTTGTGTGTGTGTGTGTGTGTTTCTTTGTTTGTGTGTGTGTGTGTGTGTTTCTTTGTTTGTGTGTGTGTGTCTGCGTCTGTGTATTTGTGTGCCAATTTTTCTATCTATTGTTATGTCTATCCATTTGTTCATCCACCAATCCATCTGTCTATCAATCAATCAATTAATCAATCAATCAATTTATCAATCAATTTATCAATCAATTTATCAATCAATTTATCAATCAATTTATCAATCAATTTATCAATCAATTTATCAATCAATTTATCAATCAATTTATCAATCAATTTATCAATCAATTTATCAATCAATTTATTTGTCCATCTATATGTCTATTTATCCACAATCCATCTATCTTTATGCTTGTCCATCTATCTATGTTTATTTCTATATATTCATTTGTCTCTCTATTCATCTATCTATCAATGCCTCTATCTAGTTATCCCTCCATATATTTTCCTATCTATATATTTATCTATTTGTCTTTGTATACCTCTATTACATATTCAGCTATCCACCTTTATATCTATTTTTCTATCTGCATGTGTCTCTATCTGTCTATCTAATGATTTGTCTATCTGTCTATGTATATGTGCATCTATCTTTTTGTGTATTCGTATAGTTATCTATATAACTAGTTGTTTGTCTATCGCATTGTCTATCTCTATGGTCATCACAAACAATTGGACATAGATCCGTTGCTAGTAAACAGCTCTTTTAGTTTGAAATTTTTGTAACTTCCTTTTATATTATTTTTATCTTGGGAAGAGACCATGTTGGCAATCAAAAAATTCATGTCAGGTATGTTTTCTTACACTCTTACCCACTAGCTAGGAAGCCTCTTCACTAGAATACCCTAGGCACTTTACCAACATGTTATTTTGAATTCCATGAATATGCATGCATAGGACTACATTATGTGGCCATGCGCAAGCCACATCTTTTCCATCATCCATGCACATGCACTACTCTAGGGCATCCAAGATAAAGGGAATTGAAGACATTTTGTAGCAAACAAAGACAATGCAACATTCTATTCTAGTAGCATATCCCACATGGTTTCAGATGGCCAAAACGCCATAGATGATGAGTACCACATGAACTACTTTACTTTATAGGACGAGCCTTTTAGAATCAACAATAGTCTTGTCAAGGATGTCAAGTTATAGAAGGATACTTTTGCATGGCTATGACAAGGCCTAAAAATTCTTCAAATTTATTCAAATTTAATATCTAATTTACCCATTTTTAAGATATAAAACCCTTGTTTATGAGTTATGCTATCTTTTTTGCATCATTTTAAAGAGTGGCACTTGTTTATGAGTTATGCTATCTTTTTTGCATCATTTTAAAGTGATTAAATGTGATTAAGCACTTATTTTGGGTGATTAAATGCTTGAGGGAAGAACATTCCATAGGTTTGTAGGCTCTCTATAGGGCATTAGACCTTCTCCTTTTGTATTCTTGTCTCTTGAAGTTGTAATCATTGTTAAGAGTTTCAAAACAAGCTAAGGTATGCATCAAAAAAATAAGTATTGAGGGAGTTACAAGCTTTTTGGTGATTCAACCTTGTTTATAGCACCGCACAGTAGTGCACCTATGGAAGCATTGAATAGCATGCATCCTTGAATGCATCGGATAGTAACAGCTTGGAAGCATCAGATAGTCTACACCCAACTCCATGAAGCATCTGCAGCCTTCATCTTGGATAAGGACACACTTGTGTATCTTCTACGAGGCTAATGAGGGAAGATACTTTCAACACTTTACTTGACACCCTTCCATCACATCTGTTTATGTAGTTGAATGCAACTAGGTAGAAGATACTCTTTGTGGATTGATATTAAAAGTGTGTGAGCACACCCTACACTATGACTCGATGTCCCCTATAGTTAAAGTTTCCAAACAGCTATCAATCATTTGACTAGTATGAATCACGAAACCTCCTTTAGTGATTCTATAAATAGGACCCTTGGTCTTAGTTTTTGTTAATTCCTCATTGAAGGATCTTGGACTCTTGGCCCTTGGTGGAATACCCAACAAATCATATAGTGAGGGCATCCTAGTATGCAAGACTGACGTTCAAGCATATGTAGTCGCACAAAGCCACAAACATGGGAAATATGAAAAAAATTGGGTAGTAGCAAACATATTCTTGGCATGAGGATGACATGTGATAAGAGTATTACAGCTCTCTAGGTAGGCGTGTGATATGGACATATCTCAACATATACCTCCTTTACTCAACGATAGTCAAATAGGTATTGACTTGGCTAAGAATCCAATCTATCATGCAAGGATGAAGCACAGTGAGGTGTGGTATTATTGTCTTCATGATTTTTTAACCATTGAGCACATTTTACTTGAGATTTTGTGCCCAAGAAAATGCAATGGATGCTTTCACCAAGGCTCTACCACAAGATATCTTTTGATGCTTTTCTTGCTTAATAAAAGTTCCTATCTTTATACGCAATCCCTTGTACACTATAACATGCCCATAAGAGGGAGGTATAGGTTGTCTATTCATATTTAGGTATACCTTTTCATGTATGCATGTATGTATGTGTGTCTTCATGTATGCATATGTGTATGCATGTGTGTGTATAAGTGTGTACATAGGTGAATGTATGTGTGTGTAAATATGTTTATGTGTATATGAATGTATATGTGTGTGCACGTGTATGTGTTTGTATATATGTGTATGTGTGTCTATGTGTGAACATAGGAAAAATGCAAATCAATGGAGAGAATAAGAAGAGAGAATTAGAAAGACAATAGAGAAAATACCTAAGAGGGATCAATAAGAAAAATGATCAAAATTAGAATTAGAGATAATGTACACTGAACTTATCTCCTATTAACACTAGTGTTGTACCAAAACAGGACACTATAGTGTCCTTTTTTCTAATAAATAAAAAAAGTCACACATACTAATCAAATAAAATTTCGAGAAAAACCTTAAAGATCTATAAGGATCTATACCTAGATGCTCTATGAAAAATATATATTTTAAAAAATAACCTTTTTTGATAACTCAAAATATAGAAATGTTTGAATATGGTTGAGAAAAATTATTTTTCTATAAACTTATATATGAGAAGAAAGAAATATCTCCATAAAAAGAATTTTCCTCCTATTGGAATAATTTTTCTAATGTTAATTTATTGTCATATAATCATTTATGACAAGTCTTGGGAACTAGAAAAATCATTTTTATAATAAAAAAATTAGTACAATATAGGCTACTCATTATCTAGTTACACACTTTAACAGCCTTCTATATGATATTGATTCATAAAAACACTAAAATGCTTTGTGTTTTATTTAAAAACCATCATATAGTAGCATAAAGATATGCTACATGTCTTTGAACCAATAATTTTGTATGTATCCCACATACTACTAGAAATCTCAATATTTCATTGAATGGCCATAATCCTCTCTACCGAGAATAAAAATTCATCCTAAAAAATTAGGTTTTCTCAATGATATAAGGTATATATTATGAATCAAAATAATTCTATAAACTACTTTACATAGAAAAAACTAGCATGTTAACTTTAATCATGTAACATATGCAATATTTCCTCATAAAATGACCTTTTCTTAGCATAGAAAAATAGTGGTATTGTCTAACTTGAAGAAAAGACATAGAAATTCGACTCCTAAGGTTGCCAAAAAAATATTTCTAGTTTTAATAATATCAAATAGTATTTTGATAATAAAAAATGATGCATGTTCATACCATCGCTTTGCAAAATAATTCATAGATGATAAGACTGTCATATCACAAATGAGATTCATTTTATGCCATGAACCTAGTAAAATTCATTACAAATCTCTAATTATGGATAGAAATATGTTGACATATATAAGATAAAAGATTTTATGTCATTTAAACCAATGAAAATTACGAGATCATGATTTTAATAAAAAATAACCACTAACTTACATCACTGTAATTTCTGTTCTAGTATTGAAATAAGCATCATAAAATTAGTGAATAAATATTAATATTTATATCCTTTAATAAAAACTATATTTTTCTAAAAATATTCAACCCTTATGCCAACATGCTGCATAGTTACATTTATAAATGGTTCCTTCTAGTAATCTAAAAAATTCATCAAACATTGTCTCTTTTTCAGGACACTAAAGTGTCCAAGTACAACACTAGTGTTAAAGACCTCACCAAATTGAAGAAGAGTTTGGATAAGTGATCAGACCCTCTAAAGTGCTCTATAAAGCTCGTTGAGTTGTTTCTTGAGTTTAGAAATGATCCACTTGAGCCAAATTTCTAAGGCATCACTTATATGTTGATATGAAAATCATTGTCTTCATCAGCATATTTGTTGTGATGATCATTGCTGATAATTTGGTTTTTCCAACTTTCTTAAAGGGTGATATATGACTAATATGCCGACAAGCATAGATATGAATATATCAATGGGGCAAGTCCAATAAAAATGGGTTGTCACAAATTTCCCCATTATAATATTCACCCGTGCATACATCCATTCTCTCTCTCTCTCTCTCTCTCTCTCTCTCTCTCTCTCTCTCTCTCTCTCTCTCTCTCTCTCTCTCTCTCTCTCTCTCTCTCTCTCTCTCTCTCTCTCTCTCTCTCTCTCTCTCTCTCTCTCTCTCTCTCTCTCTCTCTCTCTCTCTCTCTCTCTCTCTCTCTCTCTCTCTCTCTCTCTCTCTCTCTCTCTCAAAGGGTGACATATGACTAATGTACCGACAAGCATAGATATGAATATATCAATGGGGTCAAGTCCAATAAAAATGGGTTGTCACAAATTTCCCCATTGTAATATTCACCTATGCATACCTCCATCCTCTCTCTCTCTCTCTCTCTCTCTCTCTCTCTCTCTCTCTCTCTCTCTCTCTCTCTCTCTCTCTCTCTCTCTCTCTCTCTCTCTCTCTCTCTCTCTCTCTCTCTCTCTCTCTCTCTCTCTCTCCCCCTCTCTCTCTCTCTCTCTCTATCCATCTATATATATATATATATATATATATCACTTTCTCTCTCTAAATCTATATATCCATATATCTATCTATTTATCTATCTACTTATCAATCTATCTATCTACCTATCTCTATTTGTGTTAATGTGCGTTCATGTTTATTTGTGTGCCAATTCTTATATATGTTGATATGTCTAGCAATCTATTAATCCATCCATCCATTTGTCACTCAGTCAATCAATTAATAAATCAATCAATTTATTTTTCCATCTATATGTTCGTCCATCCACAATCCATCTATCTTTATGCTTGTCTATCTTCCTATATGTATGTGTATTTATTCATTTGTCCTTCTATTCATCTATCAATGCCTCTATCTATCTATCCCTCCATCTATTTGCCTATCTATATATTTATCTCTTTTGTCTATGTGTACCTCTATGTATGTATCCATCCGTCTACCTATATATCTCTTTGTCTATATGTGTATATCTCTACTTGTGAATCTATCCATTTGTCTATCTATCTATGTATATGTATGTGTATTTATTTGTTTGTGTATTCTTCTAGCTATCTATTTATCTGATTGTTTGTCTATCTCTATTGGTAATTCTCCATCTAGTTGTTTATCTATATCTACCTATCTACCTACCTATCTATCTACCTAGCTATCTACCTATCTATATACATAATCATCTACCTACCTACCTATCTATCTAGCTAGCTATCTATTTATCTATCTATCTCTATTCTATGTACCATTACAGAGGCCCAATGTGAGTAGCGATTTCTATCTATCTAACCAATCTTGTGGAGGCCCAATGAGAAGAGTGATTTTGTTGTAAGTGCAAGCCTATTCAGAGGTGTGAGGGAGATACTGTGACATTCTTGATACATCCCCCACCCAGTCACCGTTACTAAGCACATCTGACTATAGGAAGTTGGGTACATGCATCTCCTAGTTTCAAAGACAGGGATATAATCATGCAAGACACCAATCAAGAAAGTGGTGTATTGGACAAGATCAATTTCATAGTTCTTCCAAGGCCAAAGGGATGCGACTACAAAATCCTTTGGAATATAAGATCAAATGCATTAGATAGATACCTTGAGATATACCACAGGCACCACTTCTACCATACATTGTGAAAGATAAAGCTAGCTTTCCTATTCGCTCATCATGATTGTACTTTGATAGTGTGGAGCAACTCTAGTCGCATCATCCTAGCATTGTGGTTGCAAGTCATCTTTTGCTCACCCGCGTGTTTTTGGTTGTCTAGCATATGCATTAGTGCCTGAACAACAATGCAAGAAATTGGATGATAAAGTAGTGAAATGTATTTTTGTTGGGTACAGTTCTGAAAGTAAAGGCTATCCTCTGTATCATCCATAGATTAAACAGATTTTGGTTAGCTGTGATGTTGTTTTTGTGGAAGATGCTATTGAGCCATTACTTTCATGTACTAAGGAGACATCTCTTAGCTCCAAAGACATGTATGATACATTGTTGCCTCTTTTTACAAGTGGAAAATCTAGTGCTGGCCCTAAGGAGGAAACTTCTCAGCCTTTACAGGTTTCATGTACTGATGTGGATCATTCTATTTTTTATGTAGATTTACATGATGTGCTTGTTGATGAGAGAATTGATATTGAGGAGGCAAAAACTATGCCAAAATGGTTGGTGCATATAGCAAATTGTATGCACCTCTATCATATCGTACTCGTTCTAGCTCTCATAGTGCTTCTTTTGCATCAGATTTCTATGTTATGGCTGCCTCTACTCTCTGTGATGAGAATGAGCCTCTTTCGTTTGATGAAGCAGAAAATTCAGAAAATTGGATGGTTGGTATGCACTCTGAATATGATGATATAATGAAGAAATGGTACATGGTCTTTATGTGACTTTCCTCCTTGCAAGAAGACCATTGGCTCTAAGTGGGTATACAAGCTAAAGTGTAAGCTAGATGGAATAGTTGACAAGTGTAAAGCTAGGCTTGTTGGAAAGTCTTTTGCTGAGGAAAGAGGCATTGATTTTGATGAGACCTTTGCTCCTACATGCGGAATGACTACTGTTTGTAGCATCTGTGCACTTGCACCTCATCATGGTTGGAATGTACATTAGTTGGACATTAAAATTGCATTTCTGAATGGTGACTTGCATGAAGAAGTGTATGTTTTTAAGCCCCGTGGCTTTGTGCAGAAAGGGCATGAAAACCATGTGCAAGTTGAAAAAGGCATTATATGGTTTGAAGAAAGCACCACATGCTTGGTATGAAAAGATACATGCCTACCTCATTGCACATGGTTTTGAGAACAATCCAACTAAGAGCACCTTATATGTTAAGCCTACAAATGATGTGCTTCTGATCATTGTTGTCTATGTTGATGACATGTTGCTCACTCGTCCTCATGAGAAGCATATTGCTGATTTTCAAGGTGACTTGCATGCCTCATTTGAGATGTCTGATTTGAGGCATTTGCACCATTATTTGGGCATTCAGTTTATGCAAGTTGATGGCAGAATGCTTTGTGACAAAGGAAATATATTGACACATTATTGCAATGTTTTGGCCTTGAAGACTGTAAACTTATTGCCACTCCTATGGAGACAGGTCCACAATTGAGTCTTCATGATACTGGAGATGCACTTGATGTTTTCCTCTATCAACAGGCTGTTGGATGCTTGATTTTCTTATGCATTACTTGGCCAGATATTTAGTTTTCTATCTCAGAGATGAGCAAGTTTATGCATTGCCTAGGTGTCAAGCATTGGCAGACGGTTAAGTGCATTTTTCGCTACTTGAGTGGTATCCGGCCACTTGGATTGTTTTATCTCAAGGGGGGATCACTACCACCAGTTTACATGCTTTTTCTGACTTTGATTGGGTTGGTTTCCTTGACACTCGTGTGTCCACTAGTGGCTTTTGTTTCATGCTTGGTAGCTCATGTATATCTTGGTTGAGCAAGAAACAGCCTACTGTGGCCACTTCCAGTTGTGAGGACGAGTATAGGGCAACTTTCACAGTGCCTATTGAGGGTGTGTGGCTCAAACACCTTATGGTCCATTTGGGTGTTGGTCGGTCTTCTACCACCACCATCTTCACTGACAATCAGTGCGCATCGGCAGTTGCGAGGAACCTTATGTTTCATGCTCGCACTAAGCACATTGAGGTGTGTGTTTATATATATGTATGTCTATATCCAACATGCATGTATATATGTATGTGCTCTGTGTGTGTGTGTGTGTGTGTATATATATATATATAAGAGAGAGAGACACACACACACACAAACACACATGTGAGTGTATGCATGTATTTCCTCTATCCCTCTCTCACACATCCTCTCCCCCTTCCTCTCGTTGCATGTACATATGCTTGTATGCATGTATGTACCTATGCATGCATGTATCTATGTATTGTATGCAATATACATGTACATATTGTATGCATGCATGTATCCATCCATATATATAATGTATGCATACATGTATATATGCATGCATATATATGAATTGTATACATATATGTATGTTATATATGTACAAAATGCATGTATGAATAAAAGCATTTGTGTATATGTATGTGTCCATTCATGCATGTGGATCATAGATGTGTGTATGCATCTATGTACATTTCTATGCATCTTTATATTTATGTATGCATATATGCATGCATGTATGTATCTAAAGTATATGTCTATGTATGAATGCAAGTGTGTACATGTATATGTGTGTGTGTTTTCATGTACTTGTATATATGTGTGTTTTCATGTATGTGTATATGTGTATGTTTTCATGTATTCGTGTGTCTATGCATGTGTATATATGTATCTATGTATGTGTGTGTAAGTGTGAATGTGTATGTGTGTGTATATGTGTATGTGTGTTTGTGTATAGATGCATCATGTATATCTCTAAACTAAGTCTATGTATGAATGCATGTGTGTTTTCATGTATGTATACGTGTGTGTGTGTGTGTACATGTGTGTATGTGTACATGTGTGTATGTGTACATGTGCGTATGTGTGTATGTGTGTGTGCACGTGTATCTGTTTGTATATATGATTATGTGTGTGTATGTGGTAAAATAGGAAAAAGGCAGAACAGTTGGGGCTATGAAATTTGAGGATAAAGAAGAGAGAATGAGAGAGACAATAGAGAAAATTTGTGAGAAGGATCAACAAGAATAATGATCAAACTTAAAATAGGAGAGAACATAGAATGAGCTTCTACTTAAGACATCGGCAGATTGAAGAACAGTTTGGATTAGTGATCAAACCCTCCAAAGTGCTCTATCCTTGAGTTCAAAAATGATCCTCTTGAGACAATAAACTCTTCTTTTGCAGAATTTTCCAAGGCATCACTTAATTTGTTGCTATGAAAATCATCCTCTTCATCCCCATATTTGTTGTGATGATTTCTCGTACGGTGACATACGACTGATGTACTGACAAGCATAGAATATATCAATAGGGTTATCAATATCCAATAAAAAATGGGTTGTCACAAATTGCCACATTCTAATATTCAGCCATGCATGCATCCATCTCCCCCCCCCCCTCTCTCTCTCTCTCTCTCTCTCTCTCTCTCTCTCTCTCTCTCTCTCTCTCTCTCTCTCTCTCTCTCTCTCTCTCTCTCTCTCTCTCTCTCTCTCTCTCTCTGTGTGTGTGCACGCACGCACACGGGCGGGTCGGGGGGGGGGGGGGGGGGGGGGGGGGGGGGGGGGGGGGGTAGGAAAGGGGTTTGTTGTTTTTTTGGTGGGTGGGTTTTTTTTTGTTGGGGGGGATGGTGATTGAGGTACTTAACAGATCAGTCTCTTTCATGCATAGCCTATGGGAGTTCCCTAGTGATATATACACCCAGTTGTCTCTCTCGATAATTAGTGCTACAAGGAGATAGAGATTCTCTTGCTCTGACATGGATATTTGTCAACAGTTGATTGACTTGGATACTACTCAATAGTTGCGCATGAAGATAGCATTGTATCTTTGTCATCGGCCAAAAATATACATCTTCCCATCAGCTCGAGATCAAGACTGGTAGGTACAGATGAGTTATCATCAGGACAGGATAGGCCAGGTATGCCATATGGGACTAGAGACAGAGCTACACTACTAAGTCCTTCCCCAGCATATTATGAGATATGTGGCCACTTCCATAGCCGATGCAGGTAAGGGTTCCATTCTATCCAGAAATAAGGGATGATACATAGACCAGAGATCGTTGGGTCTATTTCTGCTTCAGCTCAGGAGACAGAACCTACTTAAGAGATCAGAGTTGCAGACTGAGAGGTAGGTTATTGATTATTTCTTGTCAATCACTACCACTAGGCTGTGTATCTTGGATACCATCCATACTACATGGATTCTGATTGACCAGCCAAAAGACTTGGAACTTGACGCTCACTCCGGTAGAGGCAATGATTACAGGGGAAGATTCAATGCAGAATATCTAACAAATGCTAAAGAATTTTAGTAGACTTAACTTAAACGTTTACCTTTATACCTTTAAACTTTGCTATTGTTTAGTAGCATATTAGTTCACCCCTTTAAGGTTTTGCATGAAGCGGGAAGTGTACTTCCATGCATATGGGGAACAGAGCAAGAACATTGAAAACCGTGAAAATGGAAACCATGTCCATGGAGCTCTTATTAGTAGCAGCGAACACAAGCCGTAGAGTTCATAATCGCCCTGCTGGCCTTTTTCTTCCACTTGCTAGTAAAGGCTTTTTTTGCCGCGGGGGGGGGGGTGTGTGTGTGTGTGTGTGTGTGTGTGTGTGTGTGTTGGACGAGTTGACTGAGGATCCAGTTGTGGGCGTGATTGTTGGGGATCAGGTCGATGAGATTGCTGTCATCGAGAATGGGGGAGTAGGAAATGGAGTCTTCTTAATGGCTTCTTTGCCTTTCAAAGCCATCGGAATATTTGAGCATGATTCTTTCGTGCTTCTCCCAGAGATCTTTCCTATTGATGGTACTATTCTTTTGCCAGTCCGTGGAGTTTTGTTTAGTATTTTCAAACAATATGATTATTTACTGCTAGTATGCAATGTGGGTTGGATTGTTTCACCTAGTGTTTTGTGCCTAGGAAGGCGCATTTTGGAATGCGGAGGTTGAAAGCCATCACTCAAATAGACTCCCTAACTAGCCAGGATCGGACCATTATCGAACACCATAGCATGGGGACTATTTGCTCGCCGCAAGGCTAGTCGTACACAATAGGAGCAAGGGAACTCCACCCAGTTGTGGAATGGAGGCACTTGAGTCCAAACGCTACTATTCATGTGTGACCAACCCTCCAAGAGTCTCTGTAAAAAACAGTTTCTATGTATGCAGTACCAAACAGTGAGTCAACTGTTAGACACGCAACCCACAGATCACCTGAAGAACTCTATTGGGAGTGGTTTCAATCTAAGTGGATCATACATAGCCTTAAAGGTCGAGGCTTTGTTGGCCTGTACGGGTAAAAGATCCTACTATAATGCACTCTGGAAATTACAACCCAAGCCGAACATACGACAATGCCCCTGTGAAAAGCCAGCCTAGGGAAAGGGAGGTAGATGATCGTGTGATATCCTGCTGTAAAAGGACACACAAAAACAGGGTTCCTTCCCAGCCACCCGAGACCTAGAAGAAAGGCACCAAAAGCATGAAGCAACTTGGGAGAATGCAATTGACTCCCGACCGGATATCATATGAGACAACTGGAGTTTAGGGCAGGATACACTACTTTTTCTTATAGTCAATCCATGGCGTGGGTTTTTCGTAGTTTCCATGGTGGGACCCCAACCCATTAGGGCAGCTGCAGATCATGCCCAGTTGACATTGGAAGCCTCTTTCAGTTCACCATAAGCCCAGAGACCATGCCCAGTGGGACCTCTCAAAAAAAGCTTTACTTTGCAGACAGACAGACTGACATATGTTGATGGGATTGATAGACACCTATGCAAAGAGAAGCCCAGTCAACCTCTTCCAGTGCTCACCCAGCTCTGACACATGGACTACTGGATGAAGCCAAGGATGTATACCCACAGACTCAGCAAGGGAAGGATGTCATTGGGACTGCCCCAGAATAGTTGGTATGATCATGCGTGCAGAAAAATGAGAACCCAATTACAGAGGGAGGTCCCTTTGGAAGAAGGGGAGAAAAGAAGGGGGGAGAACACGGGGAAGGTGTTGCATTGCCTATTCAGAAAAGGGTTTCCTACTGGGCTGCTTCCATTGCCCATTCGCAGAGGGCTTTGGGCAACTATCCTGAGTTAAGGGCCAGAGATGTTTGGGTTTATTTTTGCTTGAGCTCGGGAGACAGACTGACTGCTCAGAATATCAGAGAGAGAGTCTCAGCAGATTACTGATATTTTTCAGCCAGTCACTAGCATTAGACAGCAGATGTTGGATACCTCCATTCATTTCAGATCCCTGTTCTGAGAATTGGCGAAATTTAAGACCATCATAATGCATATAAAAAATACCCTCCTATAAAAAGACAAAAACATAACCACTGTCAGAAGTTCACAAGCTAATATAATCATTGCAAAATGGGCATAACTCATGGTCCAGAATAGACAAGATGACATGCAGTTCATTGTCAGTATGCTAAAGATGAAACACCTGGCATAGAATAAGATAAGAACAACAATGGTTTAAAGCCCTGGGCAAGAGATTCCTCACACCTTGTTATCAACAAAAAAAATAATCACAAAGGGAAAATTATTAATCAAACTTACTATATAAGCAGTCCCTATTTCAACAAGCATTTAAGTAAACATTATACTAAAGAATCACTGGGAAATATCTTGCAATCACCAACCGAGTTCACATTTCCATAGGCAAATTTTCCGATTCAAAGTTTTGGAAAAGACACTGAGCAAAACATGTCATTATAAAACACTAAATTGGTAAGATATCAGCATTATTGACAACACAATGCCTGCTGCCCATAACTTTAGAAAGTGTTGTATTAATTTCATAGAATTGTACATCCCCAAAGCTGATGACCCTATTATCAAATTGTCGTTGACTACAACCCGACATGGTCATTTTATCAAACAAACCATGCACTTTTTCATTTGAGTGAATAAATGTTGAATACACAGACATTGCTGAGACATTAATAGCCACACAGGAATACACATGCAAACTTGTCAGCAGCCAAAGCTGGATACTTTTGAAAGAAACAGACCAGCCCAAAATACCTCTACACATTTGGGGACTATCAGGTGCTTTGCCAAATGAGCACCAAAAATTTCATTTGTAAATGCTCCAATGAACTGGAAGAGTTTGTATCTGGACTCTAAACATAAGGAATTCAACCTTGCCCATTTTTTTACACAATCAGCTGTAACTTCCCCAAGGCTAGGACACTGTAACAGAATCATGCCCATAAGAGGAACAGTTCACCAGAGGTGATTTTGCACAGATTTCGGAGTGAAACAGAAAGAGAACCTACAGCCATGAATGGCAGCTCTTAGCCTCACCAGGCTGGCAGTGCAATAGGCTCACTCGAACAGCGAACTTCTTTAGTTAATGTCTTTGCCTCTTCTGGCATGTCAGTAAAAAGGATGTTTTACAAGTGGACTGCCGAGAAACAGCATCCACATTGCCTGCCCGTGTTTAGGGCAAACAACAGAGGACAGAACCCTACATCTTAGTTCCCAAGACTACAGAATTGGGATTGATTGGGGACATGTTCAAGTTTCATCCATTAAACATGGGCAAATGCCCAAGAAGGATTCAATTACAGTACCCTTCTCCATTTGTTGAGATGTAAATACATGTCATATACAGCCTTCAGAAGGGATGGCAAGCAATTTTGATCCCCATCACCAGATGGGATAATCCTTTGCGAATGTCCACACTATCAATGAACCAACTGCTTGCAGCCTTCATCATCTTCGCGAGGCTAATTATAATCTTGCAGTTCACCTCCTCAGGCTCTTAGCGTGATCTGACCCATATGCTGCAGGACACGATCCAGGAGGCCTTTGAGACGTATAGTGAGTGAATTATCACTCGAGATAATAACACATTCCTCCCTCAATGGAACATATCCACACAGCTATCCACAGTTTATGACCTCCACAGAGATGCATTACTATAATAGAGATGACCCATTCCAAACATAAGAAGAGCCCTTCACCGAGACGGGAAGAAGAGGGCTGGCTTCTTCAGTATCTTCATCCAATGTTTTGTCTTCGCCATGACATGAAAATACCTTCCCATTCAAGGAACATTTACTTGTAAATGCCTCCAAAAATTCATCATCAACATCTCTGGAGACCTGTTCTGGATGATATAGTAGGTCATCCTCACTTGATACTTCATCCGTATTCAAAAGGCTCGAGCACCGACTAAAAAGATGAGTAAAGCTTTCCTCAAAATAACCTTCATTTTGAGCAGATATATCACTACCAGCTACTGCATACTCTATCAGAAAGGCCCAAGCCTTTTGAAGTATCAAATCAAATTCCAAAAATCGGTTTTGTGATTTCAATGCTCTAATTTCAGCCAGTCTTCTAGTTTCCATAGCCTTTGACCTTGCCACCTTTGCTGAATCAGATAACACATCATTAAACACATAACCAGACCAATGCAGCCGAGGAACTGTAATTTTCGTGGTTGCACGCCCAGACTGCTGGAGGGGATGTCGACCTGCAGCAGTTGGCCTGTGTAAATCTTCTGCAGAAGTGTCGCAATTAGATAGATGTACATTATGATGATACATACAAAAAGTGTGCAAATAGAAACCCTACCAGAGGAAGAACGTGAAGTAGGCCTGATCTTTCTCTGAGATCTTTGCCGCAACATCCGTTTGCCAGTATCCAATGGATCCAAGCTTCTGGACTGTAAGCAAAAGGCAGACATAACTGGACGAGGGTACTGAATTTGGAGGTTAGTCTGTGTATCTGGGGAGTATTGTTGCATTTTCATCTCCCAGGCCCGCAGTTCCTCCTGATATTGCTCCCAGAGTGGTGGCTAGAATGAAAGTAAAGTTGTGCATTAAGAAAAAGGAAGGAAGGAAATGGAAAAGACATGCTCCATAATTCCTGATTTTCTATGAATAAATTACTGGGTATTTACATAAAATACAGACTAAAAAATATTACGTGAAATAGAAGAAGCCTAGCATGCATTATAAATCGCCTTGGAACAGAAACAAAGTTACTATCAGATTCATGCATGTGTGAAATGGCCCATGGGTTTTTACATCTAGGTTTATCCTAAGCCTTACACCCTGCCTTTCTTGTGAAGGAAAAAGGAACAGACAGGCTCCTTAATTCCTGATTTTCTATGAATAAATTACTGAGTATTTACATAAAACACTGACTAAGAAATATTAAGTGAAATAGAAGAAGCCTTGTCTTGCATGCATTATAAATCGCCTTGGAACAGGAACAGAGTCACTATAAGGTCCATGCGTGTGTGGCTCATGGGTTGTTGCATCTAGATTTATTCTACACCTTACACTCTGCTTTCTTGTGAAGGAAATTTGGCTGAAAGTGCATATCTGTGCCTACACACTTTCAACCAACATTCTTGCCAACAAATTACTTGGAAAAGAATCACACTGTTAGCACCAACACCACTCATATCACCAATGCCAATACTAAAAGCACCATTGGGTAGAATAAAGCTTAACCGAATAAAGGTGATGTGTCATCTAAGAGTGATGGATGGAGAGCCTATAGAGAGCTTATAGAAACATCATGCATGATTTCACATTTTAGGAGACTTGCAAGCTGCTTTCTGAGAATAGCATACAAACCTGAAAATGCCGTAACAAAGGCTTTCCCTTCACCTGACGCTTCTTAGACCAATAGCCATGGACTGCTCGCACTGTGTCAGCTACTGTCAAACCCTTACAAAACTCGATTGCATCATGAACTGCAATTGTTGTTTCTCCCCTCCTAAATGCCTCCTTTTCAAGCTTATCAATCACACGCTCCAACATATCATCTGAGATGAGCTCACTTCCAGAATCTTTGTTTGTACTGTTGGTCTCAACCATCCAAAACTCATCTTCTGAGTCTAAATCATAGAGAATTCGACCAGTGGCAAAAGCTGCCTCTATCTCATCCATAGGGGACTTGATTGCAAAGAAAGGACGAAGGAAAGCCTTTGGCTGTGTGTAACCCCCATATTTTTCCATCATCTGTTTCACATCAGGAATTGGAATCTCTCTCACACATGTGGCCCTTGTTGCTTGCAAGCATAATTCATTGTATGAACATCTGAAAACCTCCCACTGCTCTTTGTTAGAGAATTCCAACATCCAACCACTTCCACTTTTCCATGAAAACTCTGGTGGATTTCTGAGAAGCATGCTGCCACCTCCAACTTTCTTCTCAACTGATTTTCCAGGAGCAGAAGCAGTTACCACAAAACTGCCATCAACATCAGGCCGAAGTTGTACCTTCACATCGAGCTCCCTCTCAACAGATTCATTACCTGTGACCACCAAATCAGCAGTGCAAAGATAGGCAGGTCTTTCTTTTGAGTGGAGTTTCTGTCTTTCATTGCGGTAGCGAGGCTGCATTTTCTTACTCATCTTCCCACCCTTGAGGAGTTTATTATCATAATATTCTTGATCATTCTGGACAGGAAAATACTGATCGTTCATTCTTGATTGATTCTTATCTGCTACTAGGTCTGACTCCAAAATAGAGTTTCCAATGGACTTCTGACTTACAAATTTCTCCAGCCTCTGTAAACAGAAGTTAGAATCTGGTTCAATCTTTATTCGTTTGATCGCATTGACATCCTTTGATGGAGACTTATACAAGTGAGAATAAGGAGAGCAGACCCTATTGTTCTCAGATTCCAGATGGGAAGTAAAGACTTTTGATTCTGTAACATCTTCGGCCACTGATCCTGATGTACCAATCACATGCAACTTGTCAACTGTAAGGGTTTGTTGAGGTGTCTCAGACTCCTTGTTAGGGTGCGCTTGAATTCTTGAAGCTAAAGAAAAAGGTCTGGAGGAAACTCTAACCTTTTCCAATTTCCTGTTAAGCCTTTTCCATAAAGATGCTGTGAGAAGAAGGCTTGATAAGAGACAGTAGCCATCACAGGGGCCACTCAACCTACCATTTTTTTCCTTTGGATGTCTATTTCTCTCTTCAACATGTCGTAAGCAGTTTGTATGAAACTTATTCAAAAAAACTATATGAGCTCCTTTCAATGTGAATTTACTTTTTTTAAGACCACCTGCAACATTTCCCCGAACCACAAGACGAGCACATTTTAATTGCCAAACCTACATCAGAAACAGGGAGCATAAGACCAAAGCTCAAAGGTACAAAATCATATGTGCCATGAAACAGAATCCCATGTGCTACCAGATGAAATAACATGTGACCACAAACATGATTCCACACAAGCGTAAGAGCCAACTGTCACAAACAAAAACATTTATCAATTCATATGGTCTACAGAGCAAGCACAGAAGATGTGCACCTAGAATCAGCAGCAGGGTCCATATGAAGCTGAACTATCCATTCGTTTAGTCTAACTATTATTTCCGATAAAAACCATTTTTCAGAAACATATACCTTACTAAACAGTACATATAAATTGAATATACTCCAGGATAGAGAGACTGAACAATATATCGAAAAGCAACCTTTAATTTCTTCTGTTCAACAAGAAAAAGTTTATTGAAATTTCACCAATGATTAAATACTAATGTGTCTTTCATTACACATGTTGAAAAAATATTCAATGCCGCATCCAGCCAAATAAATGGAGTTCCTTGTTATTTCAAACATGCAGAGAGTGAATTTCTTTATTCCCCATTTGCATACGAATCAAATACTCTAATTTTCCAACACATTTCAATAAATGGCAGTAATATGAAAAGATAAAAATCCTTTGAATCTCATAAGTGATTTGAAGTAGCTAGGACAACGTTGATTTAATAGTGTTTGTGTGCATTTATCTATCCATTTATCTGGCTACCTATCTAGATATCTAATTAGATATTTTCCCCTCCCTGATGAAAAGGAATTACAAGTCATGGGTTTTGTAGAGTGATGAAAAACGAGCCCAAAGATCAAAGGATTAAAGTACATAAAAGAGTCATCACCAAACCCTTCAAAACAACAGTTAGTTGTATAAAGCTGAACACAAAATGGGAGAAGTAAAACACACAAGATGGACAAATGCTATGCAGGTGTGTGCTCTAGCATTAAGGAAGCCATCGTGCGTTTGCGAGTTTTTATGTCCATATAAAATTCGAAAAAAATCTTTGACAAATTAATTCATCTTGCACGAGTTTTATAGCTTTTTTTCCAAATTTTTTGAGGTCTTCATATAGTTTGGTGATTTTGAGCATTAGGATGTTGTTATGTAAGTATCTTGTTAAGTTATGCAATGTATTCATGATTTCATAAATGGGATTGAGATTTTTTTTTCTATGTAAAAAAATAAAATTCTCTCCAAATGAATAAAACTCCCAAATTTTATGTTGGGCTAAACGTACTAAACGAATTAAAAGAATAATTCCTGAATTAACTTAATTATATATACCAATGACAACAGATATACCCAACAGCCAAATGTCTAGTTCTGTTAAAAGTGAACTCAATTGAGGGAAAGGTAATGTTCTCGATCAAACCAACATCAAGAGACATGCATGCAGCATTGCTCCATAGTCTAATATGTGCTCTCAATCTGTCCCCCAATTTCAAGTGATTTCACGACACATGCACAATCAAAATTGAAGCTTCTTCTTGTCCAAGCCCGCATAACCTAGTGGTTTGATGCCTTGACTCTCTAGGAAGAAATCCTGAGTTCAAGTCTTGGCTAGACATAAGATGGATGCCTCTACCTTATGAGAGGTGTATGAGTGTGTTTCAAATTCATTGTACTCTCAAAAAAAAATTAAGACTTCTAGAAGATGATATGCAAACAATTATTAGTTGTATCCCAATCACTAACAATCTCCTATAGCAATCCATATAGTTTATACATATGCTCCACCAAGAGTTGAGCTAACTCATGGCTCTTCACATGGATGCACAATGACATAAACCTTCCCAAATTCATGAGTCGACAATGAAGACTAAGATGGCATGTTGCCCCCGCCGCTCTAGGTACAAGGCAATCAAACAATAAAGTCCATAAAAATGGAAGACCATTTACTATCAAGAATCTTCAATGGAGCTTGTCTCAATCACTGAGCTTCATTAAGTTGGGCAGAAACCTATCAACAAAGGTCCCCATGTGCGCCAATAATAGCATCAACCTACCAAATCCAAGATATGATGTATGCAAGAGTATCCTACACTTGTTGCATCCTAACACTCGTATAGAGTATGTCAACATATAACCTTATCATCGAGCACACAAACCTTGCTCTCCCTAAAAAGTAATCCATTCCGAACGAAAAGCTTTTCTATTATCTTTGCCTTGAAAACGTTCCTACTATCTTTACCTCGATAGCAAGATGACAAGTGAAGCGACCACCAAAGCTATTTGAGCTATCCAAGTGAGTCCAAACTTGTTGCCAAGCCCAACCAAAGTGACGGTCATCGTAGAAAACCTCCTTAAAGAAAAGGTAAAAAAAGCATTCACTTCCACGATCTTGCTTAAGGCATAGGCCACTTAGTTGGTGGTGTCCTTATGGAACCTAATCTAAAAATCGAACTATTCCATGCTATGTCCATCCCCCCTTACAAACTCGAAGGTCAAGCTAATCACAAAGATACTATAGAGAGTGTTGATCCATCCACACAAAAAAGCTAGAGCCATTTGAGTAATGTCTAAAAATTTTAAAGCACGAATAATTGCAACAATTCCTTCTCTTATGTAGTGTAACACAACCAAACATTAAAAAGCTTCCCCCCCCCCAAATGTTACAAGATGATCATACTAATAAGGAGCGACATTTGTAGCCATATCAACCATTTTCATCTCGATCACAAACAATCGAGCAAATTTCACAATATGAAACATCAATGTAGAGCTCATACATAGTTTCGTTGTATGAAAACATTGATCGAGCTCCTCTGTCCACTCAATATGTAGACTATCCCTATGCTTGCTACTAGTGAAGAGCTCAATTATACAAGCAATGTGTTTGATGAACTTACGAAAAAGCCTAATGAATCCTAAAACTTAAAAGGCCTTCTCGTGGCAAACCAAGCAAATGAATATCACACTTTGTTTCGCATACAACCCCTCTTATTTTAGAATGTGTACAATGATGCAAGTGTTGTTGATAGTCCAACATCCTACTATACACAAGTATATCATCAAGGAGCACTACTACCCACTTCACAGATATGGACGAGACAAATCATTCATCATTTGCTAGAAAGTGGCAAGCACATAAGGGAAGCCAAAGGCAAAGACCAAGAACAAGTAATATCTATACTAAGTACAAAACACAAGCTTCGGGGATCATCAAGATGTATCGACATTTGATGATATCTTAACATGTGATGGGTAAATAAATATTAGGAAAAGAAAAGTTTATAATATAGTTCTTCATTGTTGCAAAGGCACCATGTTTCTTTGCATAGCGACGAAATATAACATCCCCAATTTACCTATAGAGGAATTGGACCTTTAAAGCATGTCATATCAAAAGTTGATTGAAATGCACTATCTATAAAGATACAAGACATGTGCAATTTATCTATAAAGGAATTGGACTTTCAAAACATGTCATATCAAGGATTTGTTGAATTGAAGTATCAAAATTAATCCCAAAGGCATGGAGAACATAGTTTAAGAAAACGCATGTTTTCAAGATATAAAAAAAGTTTAGGACGTCCAAACATTCAAGATGTCCTAATACATTTTTTGGGCACTTTTTTTCAAAAAAAAAATGGGAGTCCTAGTTGAGATACATACGCGAGCTGCACCATATTTTAGGCATTATGCTCTTGAGTTTTGAGTGGAGAAACCCTCATGAATCTTGGTTGCTTTGAGTTGCACACATTCTAAGTTCTTCCCCTTTCTTGCCTTCTTTTTTTGCACACACTCTTGCCTTCTAGACTCTCTTTCCTTCTTTGCAAATAGTTTCAACTTTCAGCCATCTAAGCTCTTTGATTTCTTCCTCTTTGGGGCACATAGAGAGAGAGTTTCAGCCTTCATTAGTTTGCAAGTTTCACAATGGCTAGAGCCCCCAATGTCATTTGTAACCATGTGAAAATTCATAGCCCTACCTCTTGGGAATGCAATTATTGCAAGGGCATTTATGGTGACTCGTGCCTTGGCATCCGACAAGAAAAGTCATCTCCTTGGATCGAGAGGAAAAGGCATTGGAAAATGCACTTCGATACCTCAAAAAACCGTAGAGGAATTGACTGCTCAACTCCAATTGAGCCCAAGGGTGGGTAATTTGCTTATGCCTCCATCATTTGAGAGCACTATGGGTGCAAGTAATGAGCCTCTTGCAAGGGCACAATGTTTTTACATGCTATACCAACCCATGCACTAAGCACAATAGTGATAGGTGAATTCATATTCTCATATGTTAAGAAAGCCATTGAGGATGTGGGAAGTGAGAATGTAGTGAAACTTGTGATCGACAATGGGTCCAATTGCGTGTCCATGGGGCGTATGATTGAAAAGGCATACCCCAAGATGACATGGACACCATGTGCATCCCACAGTTTAGATTTGCTTATGGAAGACATTGGGGCACTTCCATGGGTAAAATCGATCCTTGATAAAGGAAAATTCTGCAATTTGTCACTACTAAGCCAAAAGTATTGAACATCTTTCGTGTCCACTCTACCTTGGATTTCCAGAAACGCTCTATCACACAATTTTGTTACATGTATATAGTACTTCATAGAGTCCTTGAGAAAGAAAAGGTTTATTACCATTGTAACCTCAAGTTGTTAGAGACTAAAGGGATCAACATAGTCCACTACAAGTAAGTTGTATCTTTGAAGTTTTATGAAAGCTTAAAGCTATTTATATACCCTATAGGCCATACTTTAGAGTCTAGGTTCAAATTTGATAAAAAAACTGAATTTTGAAGGTGAATGTTGGTCTAGTTCATAAAGTCAAAGATATTCCTCTAAATCCTTAGGAAGGGAGGGATATCTTTGCCATGCTTCCAGAGAAGTCTCCGAGACTTATACGACAGACTCGTAGCCGCACTCAAAGGGGTAGTTAAATTGTACATTTGTAATACATACTAAGATTTACACATAACACAAGTATGCCCATTGCTAAGATTTTCTCTTATGTATATGCATTGTTTATGTAGGCGATCCATCATTACCATCCACTAGCCGTCATCCACACATATATGTTTCAAGAAGGGATGGACCACGTTGTGGAAGGGGTGGTGGATCCTCTACCACTCACAGAGATCATCCAATTGTTCGAGAGGATTGGGAGCAAGAGTAAGCCTCATCTTCTAGAGGAGATGATGACTTGGACGAGAGATTGCTAAGATTGCAACTACATTTGGACATACAAAGTCAGATAGTACATCTTCATGGACTAGCATATTTGATGATGAACCCTATCTCTACCGAAGACATTGGAGAGTAATCTTAGACTTTAGTTTGTATAGCATGCTTCATATTTTTTGGACATAGTGTAATAGTGATCATTTGGATCATGCATGTATCTTGTTGGATTTAGATTTATGACATGGTTTTACCATTTTTGTATGAGACTTGAGTCATGACTCATCAGTCATGATGTTCACGATTCATCATTCATATATACATTTTGCTCTAGTATTGTCTTCTAAGTTCTATAAGGTAGTAGATTAAGTTTTTTATGTGTTTTTTAGACCAGATATGTAAATGAATGCTAGATATGCACTTCAAAATATTTCAAGTCCTATGATATAAAATAAGGTGAGACATCACTTTATATACCATAAAATATGATATAAGGCACATATAATAGAGATTATCAAGTCTAAATTGGCCATTGCATATCGTGCTCACCATGGTTCAGATAATATATTATCATTTAAAAGTTCGAACCCCTAATTTATAAGTTCTAGCATGATACACCATGATTCATAACATTTAACATCATAACCACATAGGTAACATGTCAATCTCTCACTCCCATCCGATCCAAATTTTCCTTGACTAGACGCATACTTTGTTGAAAGTGTGGTAGCCTATAGGCTTAAATAATAATCACACGTAATTTCTAACATCTTTCCAACACTAACATAACATAACATGCCTTGACTAAGTTAAATGAGATGGATGACAATAATTTAAAAAGTTGAGCAGTTGAATGCTAACTTCTCACTAATTAAATGCTAAATGTCAAAATAGAACATGTGTAATGTTACAAAACTGAATATACGCAATGAATAGGGTTGTAGGTACAAAATGCCAAGAAAGAGTGTCTAAGAGATATTACATGAGAGAATATGTGCAAAATGAGGTGAAAAGACTATCAAAACAGTTCTTAGAGTGAACCCTAATCTAAAATTAGGTCTTCTCTAATGTTGAGCAATAAGTATGGAACCTTCATGTGTTGAAGAGGTGGGTAGAAACTCGATATAGCAACAACATATGAAAGAGACCCTAAACTAAGAAGCTTATAATCACAAAATCAGCAAGCAGAAGATGAGGGTATGCTGTCAAGAACTCCTCCAAATTTGTATATAAGCCCCAAGACCTCCTAGCTCAAAACCTTAGAGCTTGTGTGATGGTAGCTAACAAAACTTGATGCTTGAATGACTCCATAAGGTGTTCTTTCTATAGTCCAAGAGTGCTATGCGAAAAAACTCACGAAAAAACACAAAAAAGCCTCCTCGCGTGTTTTCCAATGTGACTTACAAAAAAGCATAATAATCACTTTCTAATTTTTTATTTGGCTCTTTTGCGGGATGCTTTATGGCCGATCGACCATAGGATCATAAGCTATTTGTAGCTTTAATCTCAGCCATTGACATAGAGTTGATGAAAAGCATATGAAGAGCAAAATATAGGGTTTGACTTTTGGTTGACTTTCGAATACAAATGATGCAATGTTATACACCATTAGAAAGCTCTCAAAGAGTACTTTCTTTTAAGTGAGCCAATGACACGATAGCATATGTATAACAATTTTCCACGACAACATGACACATGTGACATATGATAGATCACCCATTAATGACATTTATTACACGTATATGCACTATGAGATGACTCACCATGGCTCTAAATGACCTGTTATAGTCTACAATGGAGAAAGGATCTCTTAACCTTAAAATTTGATTCCAATTAATTGTTTTTCAATAATTTCCTAATACTTGATCCTTGAGATAATTCAAGATTGATAGACATGTACATTTGAGGTTAAGTGAGATTATATCAAAAGTTGAATAAATTGATGTTTGTTGATTGAATCCTAAGTTTAAATTGACATCAATATGTAACTTGAAAGCAAGTAATTAGTAGTACTACATTATCAAATCGACCATCAATAATCCTTAAAACTTGTTTCATGATTGAATGATCAAAGATGTCATTAATAGTTACATGAGATGACACCCAGCATTTGATACTAATGTTTGAAAATTGTGATACAATATGTCGCTCATACAAGTCTCGAGATTAATATTGTTGGAAGTGAGGTAGGCCCACGTGTATGTACAAAAATATGTAGAGGCTGAAAATTAAATGATTCTAGATACAAAACATGAAAGAATTGTGCCTAAGGTTGTAAGAATGATGTGTGTGTACTTGAAATTGAGAATAAATAGACTTGTACAAGAAAAATGCTGTGTAAGTGTGAAAATCTGCTATAAAACCTGAACATAACTTCTTCTCTGATGTAGGGCAGTCGCAAGGATTACTCTACTTGAAGTAGACGACTGGAATAACCTGGTACAGCAGCAAGGAGAGGAGTGGAACAAAAAACCAGCAGCTGACTTACAAGATTCAGCAGATCACAAACATAAGAGAGTGTAAAAGCAGTTGAAGCAGCAGATAACCATCCAACAGCTGTAAATCAGCAGCCACAGCACCTAACAAACTTTGTAAGGAGTAGATGATGTAAAAGTATAGGCCAAAGAAGCCAAGGCGTTGAATTTGCAGAAAAACAGCTCTTTAGGGCTTTATGGCCTCTAGATGCTTTATGTCTGATAGTGTGGCATTAGTAAATAAACAATTTTAAATGCCTAAATCTGCTCCATTGATTTGTTGCTTTTCTGACTTTAAATCATAGCAATTGATCTTAAATGAAAGAAATTTGACTTTAAGTTAAACTGATCAGAATTTAGGGTTCGACTTTTCAGGGAGTTAGAGACTCGATTGGCCAAGTATTATATTATATGGCTCTCTCTGAGTACTCTGAGAATATACAATAAAAATTTTGATCCATTTTGACCAGAACCATTTCTAGAAAATGGTGACCAAATTTAGGGTTTGCTGGAGTTTAGGGTTTATATGCTCACAAGATGACATTGTTTCCAACAAAAGTCACAAGGAAGAAAGGTCACATATGGTAATTGGGTTAATATTATAATTTTTCCCAACATGTGAGAAATTCTTTTCCCCTCTCTCCCCACATACATGTAGCAATAGATTGAGGGGGGGTAAAAACTACTCTACCTTCTTACCCAAGGAAAAAGAGTGTGTTAAAATATGTGCCCAAAGCCATTTTTAGCCTCTTTGGTCCTATGTTTTCACTTAGGCCCATCTACTTGTCGATACACTTTGATCTCTCTATAAATCAACATATACCAAATATTTTCTCTGTTTTAAAGGGGTGACATTTGATACTAAATGAGTATAAAATATGATTCTCATAATTAAAAACTGTGATTTGTGTTATCAAAAACATGGTCAATAAACATGATCAAAGATCATAGATAGCAACTGTAGCCAAAAATATGGATGGCAAAACCAGGAACATAATAATACTTATGCCTCTAAAGGTATTTACATAAAGAGGGCATTCTCTTTCAAGAAGTATTATCTCCTAAGGTGAAAATGACTACCTTTCTTGATAAAATATTGCATTGATGGATGTATGTAATGAGTTTCTACATGGGTTTTCAAATGATGGGTTGTAGTCGACTTGATCAAAGAGGTTTCATTATACCTGGGAATCATTTTTAGCAAATTCAAAAGAAGTATTAAGGAACTGAAATAAGCCATAAGAATGGTGTAAAAGGCTAGAGTCAAATATTACTTATCACATGGGTTACATGCAGCAAAATAAATCATTCTTTGTACACCAAGAAAGGCTGACATGGACGCCTTATTCTTCTTGGTTCCAATGGATGATATGCTTATTGGTAAAAGAATAATAATTTGGATGCACTTGAAAACCAATTGAAATCTGGTTTCACCATGATTTAGAATCAGCTCAGCACATTTCAGGCAGTGTGTAAAAAGAAATAGGCAGCTGCAGCTACAAATTTTATTACTCAAAAGGTGCATCAAAAAAGAGCTCAACAGGTTAGATATGGCTGGCACAAACCCATTTAGTGTGCCATTACAGTTACATGATAAACTTGTGAAGTGCCTGAAAGATGATAATACAACTTACTATGTAGATAGTTTTAACCATTTTACAGGACAGGGAAAGACTGAGTATAAAGGTTATACTCGCTAAAAAGAGCAGTGAAAGTGAGATGTTATATATCCACTATGCTGGCCACATTCAGCATAGAAGTGACTTAAAAGTGGATTACCTATGCATAGTGCTCAACAAGAAGAAAGCACCAGCATTAGCAAACACATAAGAAGCATAAAACAAAATAGGATATGGCATCTGCCAATTGCCTCTTGTTTTCAACAATTTACTGCAAAACGAAAGTCCGAATCAAAAAATTTGTGTTCACAACAAGTACTTTCTATTCTATAAAATGTAAGAGCAATTTTCCAGCATCTAATTACTAATCTACAAACTGTAAGAACAATATTCCAGGAGTATAATTATATAAAGGAGCTTTCAACAAGACAGACATAAATAAACAGCAAAATGCAAGAGCTCACCATGAGTGAACAATCATGCACTACTATAGCTTAGATGGAACAAAAGCACACATACCAGATTATCTATTCTCTTGACTGCAGGTATTGGAATCCAGCCCTCTGCAGAACCTGTGCAATCTGTCATGCTAACCCAAGCTTCCATTTGACCTGTGAAAAAGCCATCGGCTGTACACCATCCATCAGGCCATGGAAAATGCATCAAATATGATAAGTATGCTTCATCTGCACTGCCAGAACTTGTAAATGATGGAAACCATTTTATGGATTCTTGTAAACAAGTGGTGCACTCCCTTTCAGACTTGACAAGCAGTGAGAAATGTTGAACTGCAATCTTCATCTGCATGTCTTTCTCACATATTGTTGAAATTATGTAAGGTTTAAGGAAATAAAACACGAACAAGTTGAATATCTCTCTACTCGTCATTTTACAGCTCACACTAGCACCATAAAAAAGCTCAAACAGATGTGCCTCAATTTCATTCGGAAGAAACCTAAAAGCATCAGCAGATGCTTCTCCCCACCGTGGCATTGAATTCCAAAGATCATGTAGGATCATAGACTGCCATTTTCTGCCACTCATGTAGACATCAAATGGGATTGTTTTTACAATTCTATGAAGAATCCTGAATATGCCAATCCAATCACTCATTGAACCAACTATGGAAACCCTATCATTGAATGAGCCTCCATCACAGAAGTGTGTGTGCTTCATGATACTGAAAAGCTGCCAGGTAAAGAGACCTGGTGTGGATACAGGAGAGAGTAGATGGACATTGCGATGAAAGTAAGACTCTGCCTCATTCAAAGCTATTACATTGGGAGAGTTTTTCATACTATCATGTTTGCTTACACCCTGACAGAAAACTGATGAGGTGCCCTCAACTGCCAGTTCATCCGCACTATTTTCCAGACAAAGAACTCTTTTAAGAGATAGCCTTCTATTCCGTGCATTGGAAAGAGCATTTTTAAGCTTCTGCTTCCTTGACAACTTTCCTTTAGCCTTTCTAGCACCTCCATTATTTACTGAATTTTGCAGTGATCTGCCTGCTTGAGATGTATGCATAGCAGTCAGAGCAGAAGCTTGATCAACTAAGGTTTTGAGGGAACGCCTATTTCTCTTCCGAGAAGCACGCTCTAGAGCATTACCATTGCTTTTAGTCATCCCAAAACAGTCAAGGGTGTCTGATAGATCTAACTTGACTCTGCGCAGCCTAGATTCACCAACCTGTGTTTCATCTCCCTGCTGTGGGAAGGAATGGATAATCTTCCTCTTCCTTGATGAGCCCTGTTGTTCTGTTGCCAACGAAGAATTTGCTTCACTCAGCCCCTGGTCTAATGTCATCTCTTTATGTGAAACATCATCTTTTCTCCTGCCTTTAGTCCTCCTTACATACACAAAGGCTTCTTTTTCGCTAACAACCCCCTTAGTTGCAATTGATGGCCTTCCCATATCATCAATAGGAGATGGTGTGAATCTTCTGGAAGATTTGTTTGCTACTGTATTATTTGGAAGTGTAGTGTCTACTCCTTTGACTGCACCCATGCAAGTCAGGGGGCCATTACCAATGCTTCCCATGCAGTTCCCCTTACTTCGAGGCTTTGGAGCAAGTGCAGACAACAGCAAGTTATCCTCAATACTCTGGTCATCATCACAATCTCCCTCATGTGGCTTGCCATCTGTTGGCTCCTCTGCAAGAAGCTGTGCTCTCCCTGGAGGCTTTGCCTTTCTTGGCATCGAGTTCACCATTTGTGATGAAAAGGATTTCTCAAGTATGACCTTGTGCCTGCGGAAGGAAATGCATTCCTCATCACTGTCATCATATTTGATTTTATGTTTCTTGTTGGTATCATCGTACATTATAACTTTTCCAGCATACCAGGCTTTAGCATGTGGCCAATAGACCACAACTCGTTTACCAACATAATCCCATGGAGGTAGGCGGTTCTCTTCAAGTTTCGCTTTTTTTTTGGCTTTCCTGCTTGGTCTCAAAAAACGCCCTGCTAATAGAGAAGGGTCTTGATTAAGATGTGGCCTGCTTTCCACTTCTCCTTGATCAATTGAATCTTGTGTTTGATGCCCCGGTGGGTCAATCTTATCCTTCAATTGATATAATTCATTTTCTCTTAGATTTTTCAACTCTGAGCAAGGTGTCTGTATGTTTGAGCAGCCTTTTCCCTTCTTTCTACCTCGGGCCCTCTGTCCACCTTGCATATTTCTTTCAGCATTCTGTTGTGGTTCTGAGTAAACAGAATCTGCATCACTCTTCCTCGAACTGGGAAGAGAAACTGCTTCATCTGTCTCTACACACTGAGAAGGTGTATGCAAATTCACAGTCTTTGCTAATGATGAATTAAGAGCATGTTTCAACAAACTGTCTGGTAGAACTCCTGTTTCAATTGTGGAATGCAAGCAAATGCTGTCCACGGTTGGGTCAATGATTGACGAGGGAAGGACTTCATCATTGGAATTTCCCTTCAACACCACACCTTTCCTTTCTGAGCAAACTTCTATACTATTACCTCGGTTCGATTTGATGATCGCATCATTTCTTGGCCGTCCTTTTGCCTTGTTTTTCGATTTGGGTGGCCTTCCTCTTCTACCAGGGATTTTGACATCCCTTTCTTTAGTGAAAACATCGGATCCATTGCATGTTTTTGGACTCACTGACGCGTCGCAATCTTCAGGAGCTTGGATATATTCTTCTGGAGTGTGATTTTCGTGTTCATTAATTCTATTGAGCTCAAGCTTCCTTCGTTTGGAAGGTATGACAGCCGTATAGCGGCTTGTAAGAGTCTTTCGTTTGGGATTCTTCTTTTTACCTGTTGCACTGGGGGAGCTTGACTCCAAAGTTTTAACCGCAAGCGCACGTCTACGGCTCCCGTGTTGTGACAATCTTGACATGGGAGTTACAACATCACCAACTCCAGCCATGTCGATGGACATGCAGATACAGGGGAAACCCAGGATAAAGGATGCCCCACGATGTCGACGACGATATGCCAACAATATGCAGACTCGGGCGTGTACAGTTCCATGCTTACGAGGAGAGATTGCGTACATGCATCGGAGTCCTTAAAGGAATTCCATGACTGACTCGGATCATTTACATCCGAAGGTGGTACGATATGGACTAAATCCAGAGCTGGATCCGTAACAGCTAGCTACATATTGTCATATACAGAACCAGCTATTCTCGAAACTGCATATTGAGTACCAAATGCAATTTTATACTGCGTTATACTAGCCCTCTGCTTCGCCCAGCATGCAATCATCCATCTGCAATATGATTACCTGAAAACCGTTTGACTTCGATAGGAAGAAGATCTAGCTTCAAGAGCCCAGAAGAACCAGAACCCACCTGTCCGCTATGTACACAGACGATGAATCAGGTGATCACAACGGTAATACTAATACTGGGAGTCTTCGAGCTCGAAACACGCGCTGAGAAAACGGCCGACCGAGGAGGGCAGCAGCAAGGGCGATGGCGAAGGCGGGCAGAAGCAGGAGGATAGATCTGAGAAAGCGGCAAAATAGACAGAAGTGTTTTGGGCAGAGAGAGAGAGAGAGGAGAACACTAGTGAGAGAAAGGGAATTGTTGTAAATACGCCGCCTCATCTAAGCCGTTCATCCGAAGCCCCACTCCCGTAATCTTTCCCGGTCTCTTTGCGCTTATTTTTGAATATTAAACAAATTTGGAATTTCCCCCCCTCTCATTTTCATTTTATTAATAGGATCCAATAACAATTCCCCATAGCCACCCACTCTTTGCTGGCACTCCCTTTCATAGTTCCACTCGCTTTTGATCTTATCTCTCCTTTTTTAGTGAGCCTAAACTCTTACCTCTATTTTGAGGGTTTTTCAAAGAAAGAGGCTTCACTAATTATAGAAATGACCTTCATAAGGTGGTGGACATCCAAGACATGCTCAACAAAATGTAGGAGTCCTATGATGGAGGCTCACATGGAACCTAAAGCTCTTAGGTCTTTGGTGTTATGATACAACACATATAAAAAGGTCATATTGTTATGATACAAAACACACAAGTCAATATCTTGTCACAAAAGAAGAGGGTGAACAAAGAGTTGAAATTATATTGCTTTACTAGTTGTGGGTCCCCAAAGTCTTATGGTCTAAAGAATGGTCTCAAGTCTTTAAGAGTCAATTTCCTTACAATAAATCCTCAAAGAGGCATTATAATGTTTCACACAAGTTATAACATGAGTATAGAGGAGAAGTGTTTCACTCAACTTTAAGGCACCTTATACAAGCCTTCTAAGGAGGCTCCCTAATACATGTTGATTTATGAGTGTTTTTTCTCTTTGTTTTTGGTGCCAAAAGCTTGTGGTGGACTTTTTCATGACTATGATGATGGCATCAATTATTATTAAAATATGTGTATACTTTTAAAATATTCATGATGGCTATGCTTACAAGCATAGTGATATAGCATGGAGGCTCCTTTACACTCTTATTGATGTATGAGTTTTCTCTCTTTGTTTTTGGTGCCAAAAGCTTGTGGTGGACTTTTTCATGACTATGATGATGGCATCTTTTATTATTAAAATATATGTATACTTTTAAAATATTCATGATGGCCATGCTTACAAGCATAGTGATAGCATGGAAATTGGGCCAAAAAGGAGAGAAAGCATGGAAATTTGGACAAACAAGAAAGCTAGTCCATCATCTTGGTCATCCATGTTAACAAAACCTTACATAAAGTCCATCTTAGGCCATCTTTTCTTTCAACTTCAAGCACATGTCGCTCTTCTGTCTCTTTCTCTCTCCTCTCTTCCACTCTCATTGTTCTCTCTTTCCTCTCGTCAATTCTCACGCTTCTCTTTCTCCTCTCTTCAACTCTCACTCTTCTCTCTCTCTCTCTCTTCTCTCTTTCTCTTCTCTCTCACTCTTCTCTCTCTCTCTTCTCTCTCCGTGTTGTTATATTTCATTGCACAATACAACTCAAAGTGCTCATCCATTAAAGTGTTATATCACTCTTGGTGTTGTATTATTTCATTGCATAGTACAATAGAATGCAAGAGGATAGCAATCGAGCACCATTTATCTTTTTCTTTTTAGGTTTTATCAAAACAACATGATACCTTTGACTACATATGCCAAAATATAAGCATATATGTCAAGACTTGCAAAATGATAACCATAAACATAAATTTATCCCAAAATTAGAAATGATAACCATAGCCATAAACATGACCTACAAATCATAATCACGATCATAAAGGTCACTTCCAAGATTGTAGCCATAACCATGCTTGAACATGATTTTTTTTACTACACTTAATTGTGAAGCTATAATACATGATAAAGTCAACCATAAATGTACCTAATTCATCTAGTTTAATGTTCAAATTTAGTTCTTCAAGTAGTGTTGCTAAGTATATGTCCATAATTTTCACTTCATGTTTCCCTAACACTAATAGTCTTAACATTAGATAGCGTCTCTTTGTGGTTATATGGTGGAATGTTATAAATCCTAGGAATGTATGAGAAAAAAACCTTCCATGAAAATGAAAATGGGTATCTTTTAAACCATCCACACAATTGGCAAGTGTGTATATGCATTCCTTATTAAAACCATGCCATAACTCAATGATAATTTCTTACCCTCAAATCAATTTTTATCCTCAAGAATGATATTGGAAGGCACTCGAGAAAGAGTTCAAATCACTGGTGCCATTGTACATCATGTACAAGGTCATCTTCATGTGTTGTTTCCCCATGTCCTTCTCCTTAAGAAGCCTATTGAGAAGGTAACTGAATATTGGGAAAGAATCTCTATTTACTACCTACCCACTCCCATGTAGCACTAACCTTTGAACTATCCTTCCACTTTATCAAGCACAACTGATTTAAGTGGCTTCTAGACCGTTTCTATCAAGAATGTAAGTCTGTTTCACTCAAGAATGTAATGCCCTTTCTATGTCATTCGGAATACATTGAACAAAAATAGGATCCATAACCTCACTCTCTAGACTTAGGCTTTCAAGTCACCCAAATTTCTCTTTAACATGCTCTCATGAATGGTTGGATGGATCTAGTTATTTTCTGGAAGATGGAGATTGTAAAAAATCCTTCATATTCTCTTAAGTATTGTGAAAGATCCACAATACTTCATTAACAGTTCCATCTTCATAGTCTCAAACCTAGATTAAACTCTAAGGTAAAGTCAATATCATATCTTAAAGTTTATTTCTCTATGAAGAGGTTCACCATAGGGTCTTATAATGTTGTCTTTTTCATCTCTTTCAAGAATTCTTTTATAGCTTGGGTTCTCTCTTACTACAACCATACTACATAAGGAGATCTTAGTGAAAACCCATACATAAGCATAAATGCATTATGTATAGTGGATAAGTTTTGGTCACTAGTATATGAAAAATGTATTAAAAGTAAGAAATCTTCCCATTTAGTTTGCCAATCATTCATAGATACATGAAGAATATCCTCTAGGATTTGGTGAATAGGTCCTATTTTCCCATCATATGTGGATGTTGAACCATATTCATACTAAGTTTTGTATTCAACCTTTGGAAGAATGATCTCCAAAAGTGATGTTGTTATCAATTATGGAATGTGTTGTATAAATAATTATTAGAGTAAGATTTATTGAGTTATTAATGTGTTTTGATATTTGGAAATAGTGGTTGAAGGTTTGTGAGAGTGTGAAAGGTGTGAAAGGGCATGGGCATTTCAAATATGTCTAGACACCAATAATCAGAATTATATTTTATATAGTTTGTAAATAAACGCACGAAGAGGGTTCTTTTTTTAGAAACAAATATGAGAGTAATGGTTAGGATTAGGATCATTGTAGATTGCAATTTATGTAAATAAAAACAAACGTTCTCTGTAAAAGAAAGCAAATTTTTATTATCATGCTTGCTTTTCAAAGCCGCCCTCATTGTAACTGCTATTTCGATATAATGAGAAAAACATGTAAATACATGCACTCTATAGACCCATCAAATACAGTGCACGAGGCACCCAATCTTGTGTACTATCTCGTCTCTTCGTGTATCTATGTTTTGTGTGTTTTCAGTATCCATATCCTCTATGTGTGCATGAATGAGGATCCTGGTAACTGTTGTGTTTACAAACTTGTAAACATCAAAGTCCACAACGAAACATGATGAGACCTCCCAAGATCTTCAAAAAACCAACCAAATATTTCCAAGCTTCAAAAACAAACTTTCAAGAAAACAGAAATAGGACATTGTAGCAAAATAACCACCAGAAACTCTCTGAGCAGAATTTGACAAAATTAATCATATATCCTGAAAGTAGACTCTGAGTAGCATGCTTTAGAAATGGAGTATAGCTCTCGAACGAGCAACTTGAAGTCAAGGCATGAGAAGGCCTGCAATAGTAAGGTATGACTAATTGTCTGAATTGAAAATTGATGTACAACAGCAAGAAAAATTAAAGATATATGGAAAATTTTGATATGGATAGAAAGTATGAGATCTAAGGAAACTCCTCCAAGTGAAATCACTCAAAAAGACCTCATAATGGCTGAGATATGAAAGTTTGAAGAGAGGTATGCCTCTGATGAGGCACCAGATAGACACAAAAAAAAAAAGATATGCAAAAACGCCTACTTGCATGGAGTTTTCTCATTGAAAATTGTACAAAACTGATCTACTTATATAGTACAAGGTGTAAGCTTCACAACGCAACAAGAATCACTCAATTTGGACACCTACACTAAGAGAACCACTCTTTTTATTGAGAGGCTATCAACAGAAGCGCCTTCCTTGTCTAAAAATAGACACTTCTCCTTTTCTTCTTACTTTTATCTACTTTGCTCTAAATTTGAAGATGTGAACGCCTCCACATGTTATTTTTCATAACTAATAAGATCCACAAGCTTCCATATACCATTTTTAATAATTAATAAAATCCACAAGACTCCAAGATTACTTTAGAGCTTGTTTTTATGTAACATTGCCCCCCTCAAGCTCTAAATCCAAAGCTTTGACTCCAATTAGTACTTTGATTTGCTTAAGTTTCTGAGCATCTACTACTTTTGTAAGTATGTCTGCTAATTGATCTTTAGTTCCAACATGTTGAATATCAATATCTTCATTCACCACCTTCTCTCGGATATAGTGATAGTGCACTTCAATGTGTTTTGTTCTTGCATAGTACACGAGATTAGACGCAAGCTGTAATGAACTTACATTATCTCCAAAGAGTAGTGGACATGTTGTAGATAGATTCATATCTTCATAAAGCTTCAAATACCACATAATCTCACATGTTGCATTTGTAAGACTTCTATATTCAGCTTCTGTGCTTGAAAGTGCTATTGTAGGCTGTTTTTTAGAACTCCATGAAACCAAATTATTACATGCAAATATCAGATATCCGCCTGTACTCCTTCTATCATCCTTATTTCCAGCCCAATCTGCATCACTATATGCTTTCAAATCCAAGCCTTCATGATATTTATAACCTAGACCTTCATTTAATGTACCCTTCAAATATCTCAAGACCCTTTTAGCTACTTGCATATGAACATCTGTGGGTTTGTTCATGAATTGAGACAATATGCTTATACTAAATGTAATATATGGCCTTGTTAAAGTTGCATATATAAGAGAACCAATCAAAGACCTATAGATAAGCGGATCTTCTAAAGGTTCACCATCTTCAGCACTGTACTTCACATTGGGTTCCATCGGATTACTGATACTCTTGCAGTGCTCCATGCCATATTTCTTTAACAAATCTGAATTATACTTCCTTTGTACAAGATATATGCTACCTTCCTTCTTCATAACTTCGATTCCAAGAATGTACGTCAGTTCTCTTAAATCTGAAATTTTAAATTCAGATCCAAGCTCTGCTTTGATCCTGGCTATCTCACCTTCATTGTTTCCTGTTATTATCAAGTCATCCACATAAATTGAGATATAAACAAATCAATGATCCTTCAACCTTAACATACAAAGAAGTATCTGCATTTGAACACCTGTATCCCTGCTTTTCAAGAAACTTTACCAATCTAAAATTCCAAGCCCTTGGAGCTTGCTTAAGACCATACAATGCTTTCAAGAGTTTACATACATGTGTAGGCTTCTTGGGATCTTCATAACCTGCTGGTTGCTCCATGTACACATCTTCTTTTAAATCACCATTGAGAAATGCATTTTTTATATCTAATTGATAAAGATTCCATACCTTGCTTGCAGCAACACTTATTAATGTCCTTATTGTTGATATCTTGGCAACAGGAGAAAATGTCTCCTCATAATCGATGCCATAACTCTGTGCATAAACTTTACAAACAAGCCTTGCTTTATATCTACTTACTGAACCATCACTGTTTCTCTTTATCCTGTACACCCATTTGTTACCAATTACCTTCATGTTAGGTTGCTTTGGAACTAAACTCCATGTATTGTTCTCATAAAAAGCTGTTATTTCTTCATCCATTGCTTTAACCCATTTCTTTACCTTTTACGCTTCTTTAAAAGTTGTTGGTTCCTACTCCTCAAGAAGTTTTGCAATATAAGCTTCATGAGAAAATCTTTGCGGTTGCCTTCTTTCTCTTATTGGATACCTTGATTGGCTTCTTATCCTACCATGCTTTTCTTGCCTTCGAGTTTGAGTTTTTCTTGATGTAGAACCTTCACTTTCTTCTTCCTTTGACTCAATTTCCTTTGAAATCAAATCGAGAATTTTCTTCAACTTCTGATTGGGGGGAGTTATCTCTTCATGTGTAATTTGACTCTCTGGTGAACTTGGAGAACTTGGCTCTTCTTCGTGACTTCTTGTAGTTTCTTCTTCATCTACCTGCACTTCATGTTTATACCAAGATTTATCTTCATGAAAAATAACATCTCTCAAAATAATTACCTCTCTCGTATCTGGGTTCACACATCTATATCCTGGTTGCCCTTTTGCCATACCATTGAAAACCATTTTTTGTGACCTTGGATCCAACTTTAACCTTAATTGTTGTGGAACATGAACAAAACATATGCTTCCAAAAATTCTACAATTAGCAATATCTGGTTTTGATCCATAAAACAATTCATAAGGTGCTTTCTGTACATGACTTTGAGTAGGTGGTAACCTGTTCATCACATAAACTGCCATATTGCATGCTTCAGCCCAAAAAGTAAGTGGTAAGTCATTTTCATTTAACATGCACCTACCCATCTCCAGGATAGACCTGTTTCTTCTTTCGGCCACACCATTTTGTTGAGGTGTGTATCTGTTTGTACTCTCCTTTTTAATTCCTTCTTCCTCCAAAAATGCAAGAAACTGATTAGAAAAATATTCACCTCCTCCATCTGATCTCAACCTTCTTATGCTTCGACCTGTTTGCTTTTCAACCAATGATTTAAACTTCTTGAACATGTCAAACACTTCGGATTTGTATTTCATAAAATAAATGAATGTAAACTTTGAGAAGTCATCAATAAATGTTACAAAGTACTTGCTACCTGTTATGGACTCTTCTTGAGATGGACCCCATACATCAGTATGAATCAAGTCCAAAATACCTCTGCTTTGCAATCTTGCTTTTGAAAAAAGACTTCGTATCTGTTTTCCAAATTGACATGCCTCACAAACAAAATCAAAATCTTGCTTAGGTAGTTGTGGTAAACTTTCAACCAATGATTTCTTTGCAATATCTTTTAACCTGCCAACACTAATGTGTCCTAATCTTTTATGCCATAAATCTAATTGACTTACTTGAGTCCCATTAACCATTATATAACTTGCATAATCTGGAACTTCAACTTCATAAGTATATAATCTATTTACCTTTTCTCCTTTTATAACAAAATTCCCATCCTTCTTCTTATAAGCCTGCCACTGATTATTGTCAAAATCGACCTTTACTCTATTGTCCTCCATTTGTCCAACTGAAATCAAATTTCTTGTAATAGTAGGAACAAACAAAACATCTCTAAGAGTAACATGTTCATTAAGTGGACAATCACCAATGTAAGCTACTTCATGCTCAGTACTATCTCCTATAGCAACTGCGACTCTTGAATCAGGTTTGTGTAAGTTCACAAACATATTCATGTTGTGACTCATGTGGTTTGAGCAACCACTATCTACATACCAAGTTTTGTTGTTTACCTTCCTCTTATGTGTCTCTATATGCATAGCCATAAGAACATTTTCCTTCTATGTTTGAGCCTCCTCTTGTACTATGTTGTTGTTGTGATGCATGTGATCTTGGCCTCTTCCTCTTTGTCGTCCTCTAAAACCACCTCTTCTATTCGGATTAGAGAAGCAATCCCTGGCATAATGACCAACTTTACCACAATAATGGCAAGTAAAGTTACCTTGCTGGTTTGATTGAGTTTGTTGACTTTGTTGTGTTGTTCTTCTTCCTCTAGTAGCATTGAAGCTTCCTCTTCCTCTTGCATTGTTGTTGAATCTTCCTCCTCCTCTCCAATTTCCTCTACCTCTTGATCTATTTGATGAAGTATAAAGAGCTTGTCCTTGACTACCTCTTTGTGAATGATAAGAGTTGCCACCTTCTATGTTGATTTCTTCAGTCATCATGAGCGTTTGTAAATCTTCAAAGGATGGTAGATTCTCTCGAGTCATGATAGATGTAATGAAAGACTTCCATCTTTCATCTTCTCTCAAGCCATTTAACATGCTATTAAACTTTATATCCTCACTAGGAGATGCATTAATAGAGGCTAATGCTTCAATAAGAGATTTTACCTTAAGAACATAATCATTAACTGATTGTCGTGGCTTCTTATTTACTCTTGTCAACTCACCAATAAGTTGTGTTTGCCTCGCTCTGTTGGTAGTTGCAAATAACCTTTCTAGAGACTCCCAAGCCTCTCTACTAGTATTCAAACCTCTTATATGCCCAAGCATAGTATTGGAAACTGTTTGTGATATAATAAACGGAACTCTTCTGTCTCTTTCGATCCATTCTTGCTCTCTTGCTCGATCCGCTTGTGTAGGAGCTTTTGGTAATACCGGCTTCACTTCTGTAGTTGTTATCAATGCCCAAAGACCTTTAGACATGATATAAGACTCCGTTATAAATTGCCACATGGGATAATTTATCCCATCTGATAACTTCTCAATCGATGCACTTAAATCTGTAAACAAAGAAGATAATTCAATAAGTTGTATGAAAGATTTGATAAAAAAACAAAAAACAAAAGCTCTCATACCACAATGTTGTGTTTACAAACTTGTAAACATCAAATTACACAACGAAACATGATGAGACCTCCCAAGATCTTCAAAACACCAACCAAATATTTCCAAGCTTCAAAAACAGACTTTCCTCCAAACTTTCAAGAAAATAGAAATAGGTCACTGTAGCAAAATAACCACCAGAAACTCTTTGAGCAGAATTTGACAAAACTAAACATATATCCTGAAATTAGACTCTGAGTAGCATGTTTAGAAACAAAAAACGTCAAAAACAATGGAGTATAGCTCCCGAACGAGCAGCTTGAAGTCAAGGCATGAGAAGGCCTGCAACAACAAAGTATGACTAACTATCTGAATTGAAAACTGATGTACAGCAGCAAGAAAACTTAAAGATATATGGAAAATTTTGATATGGATAGAAATTATGAGAGCTAAGGAAACTCCTCCAAGTGAAATCACTCAAAAAGACCTCATAACGACTGAGATATGAAAGTTTGAAGAGAGGTATGTCTCTGATGAGGCACCGGATAGACACAAAAAAGAAGATCTGCAAAAATGCCTACTTGCGTGGAGTTTTCTCATTGAAAATTGTATAAAACTGATCTACTTATATAGTACAAGGTGTAAGCTTCACAACGCAACAATAATCACTCAATTTGGACACCTATACTAAGAGAAACACTCTTTTTATTGAGAGGCTATCAATAGAAGCGCCTTCGTTGTTTTTAGACACCTCTCCTTTCCTTCTTACTTTTATCTATGTTTATCTACTTTTGCTCTAAATTTGAAGATGTGAACACCTCCACATGTTATTTTTCATAACTAATAAGATCCACAAGCGTCCATATACCATTTTTAATAATTAATAAAATCCACAAGACTCCAAGATTACTTTAGAGCTTGTTTTTATGTAACAGTAAATGTGGTATCAAATCATTGCATGTGTCACTACCGAGGGGTTTGATGTCGTTCGTTTTGCCATTCAATCTCTATTTCGTTGTCCATTTTTGTTTCTCGATTCCAATTTTGATTTAGATTCTAATCCCAATCTCTGTCTCAATTTTACTTTTTATTTTTGTATCGGTTTCACTTTCTGTTCCAGTTCTTGAACTTACATTTACTCCTACGCTTACTCTAAGGCATCGGTTAAACCGTCGATTAAGGCCATAGAACTTTGGTATAACTTTGGCATCTTTGGCTCCCATGGTTCGTTTGGTGACCATTGGCAGTCATTGGCTACATGCGAACACCTTTTAATTAAGGAGTGGCAATAAGCAGTCTTATATTTTAATTAAGGAGTGGCAATAAGGAGTCTTATATTCACCAAGAAGGTAGGATTTGAACCCACAACCTCACTTTCACAAGTGAAGTGTTTTACCATTACACTATTCATTTGTGCTTTCACTCTACATCCCTTTACTTATATTTACCACAAGTTGCATCTCTCTTAATTTTCCAATTCCCAAGAATCACCTTTCCCTTTTCCATTTTAATTCAAGCAGTCTCAAAATTGTTTTCACATATCCAATAAGGGGATTTCTTTGTCTACATATCCATGGACACTACAAATACCATGGAGGACTTTGGTGAGTCACCTCTACCCGAGGTACCGTTTGAGCAATAGTTAGAGCTCCTGTGGCACAAAGTTTGAGGCACCCAAAACAAGATTTGACAACATGATCAAGTGCTTAAGAAAATGCAATCTGAAGAAGATAACCTTGCGAGGGTGGTAAAAGCTATTGTCTCTGCCCAAGTTGATGGCACACATTCCAAAATTACTGTTAAAGATTATTGATTTCTACGATTTGATGGCCGTAAGGATGACCCATTAGTTCTTTCATGGTTATCACAATTTGATAATTTCTATTCTGACGAATCATATTCTGAAAGTGATAAAGCCAAATTTGCTACTAACTATTTAGTAGGGAAGTCTCAACTCTGATGGAATGTCCTATGTCATAGTGCAGATCATCCAACCACATGGAAAAGATTAAGGATTCTTTTCTTCCTCCTCGGTATCATTTAAATGTCCGACATGCATGGACAACCTTTACATGGAAGGAGAGTGACACTATCACTACCTACATGAGGTGGTTCTCGCAAAATTTATTATTGGTTCAGATGCTCGAAGATGTACCTGAGGATATCTTGCAAAGGAAATATGAAGATGGTTTGGAGATGGGAATCCAATCCAAACTTCACACACTATGGCCTACAACCCTCAATGAAGCTATCTCTTTTGCCTATGATGCAGAGAAGGAATTTCAGTCCATAACCAAATCGATCCTCTTGAAATGAAAAAGACTACTCCTACTCTACTTACATGCACACATCTAACAAGCTACAGAGGAAGGAACGAAAGATAACAAAACATGATGAATGAATTAAAATGAAAATGACTTACATACAATGCTCTATGAGCATGAAGACTCCATGAGGAGAGTGAGGACACTCTTGCTAAGAGCTTGAGTGAATGGCTTGTGGGGAGTGAAGTGAGGCGCTCCTTATATGGATTTGAGGGCAAATCTTTGTGCATGTGGGATATATGTGCTTGCATGAGAATGAATGTAGACTTGGACAAAAGGCTGGAGCATGGAACTCTCAACACCCCCCCTAATGTGATGACCCTTTTGTTTTTAATGTGGGGAACTCATGACATATGGGATCACTTAGTCCATTGGGTTTTTAGATCTACGGACATATGGGATCCTTAGACATACCTTGGATATATGGGATCCATGTTCGGAACATATGACAACCCTTGGCTTTCATGGACATATGGCATCCATGTGGTTTTGTTTCCATGGACATATGGGATCCATGGTTTTGGGACATATGGCATCCCTAGGATCTTGGGATATATGGGATCCCAAGACATATACTTGGACATTTGGGATCCAAGTGGTTTAGTGGGGGTCTAGGGACATATGGGATCCCTTAGACATGTACAAGGGTTTACATCATGGGGTAGGTGGTGCTTTTGATCCATTTTCCATCTCCTTGGATCGTAGTTATGACATGTGAGATCCATTGTCGAGGTCCTTCAAGCTTTAGTCCTTTGCTCCTCTTGGTCTTGATTTGTTGATGTAGAATAATTTTTCTTCTTGTTTTCTTCTTGATGTAGATGAATCTCTTCTTTGTCCTTCTTCTTTGTTGGTTGTGGTTTGAGAGATTACATCAATTATTCCTCTTTAACATATGTTGACCTTTGCTTTGAGCTTTGTAGCCTTTCGAATGACCATTTGTGCAAGCCATAAGGAGTCTCACTCTATTAAAGAGCAGTGTCTAGTCCCTTTACATGGGGATTAAGAGCTAAATAGTGTTGATACATCTTCACTTTAGTGAGATCTCTTTGATATTTAGTGAATATACATGGCTTAAGGCAAGGTCTTACCCCATCTTTAGGGTGGCAGTGTCTAGTCCCATTACAAAAAAATTGTTAAAAATAAAGAAGCAAGATCATATATATTTCACAAAAAGGATTTTCTTCAAAAAGAAGGCAAATACAAAAATGAGAAATGAAGCATTAATTCAGCAAGTAGTGGAAGCCAAAAGAGAATCAAATCCAAAAACTGAACCAGAAGAGAAGAGTTGTTGCTCAAAGTAGTGGAGGAGTTATGGAGAAGAGCTCTCAAACTCATCATGAGAGCTCGTGGTCACTTGGCTATAAAAGAGGCAAGGGAGGACACTCAAGAACATAGGAAGAAGGCACTAAAGTCCCTTTGTAGGTGGTTCATTTGGTTTCAATCATTTTGTTTTCTAGAGTCTCATAGACTATGTCTAGCCACGTACCAATTTATGGGTAGCCTGATTGTGAGAGTCATAGCTCTCAATGTATGTATCCATTTTTAGATTTTAAATATTTTTTTTGGGAAGCTTATCTTGCACACTTCCTTTATCTAAAATATTTTTGCGAGATTCACCATGCTTTGTGAGTTTTTTAGTTTTTACTGAAGTCTAGTTTTCAACCTAACTGAGTGGATAGGCAGCCTATTTTGAGGCAAAGAGTTGCCAAACCAAAACTACTCTGAATTGAGTGTTCCATAGCTCATTTGAAAGATAATAGTTTCTATTTTGAGTGATCAAAGCCTCAAGTTCATTGTATTCTTTAATTGTACCAATTTTCATTTTAAGGTTCAGCTGTAGGTAAAATTATTGATCTTGAGAAGGTCTTCTACAATTTCTGTTGCACATAGAAGAGGAATTCTCCAACAATTGGTATCAGACCTCAACAATAGAGCGTTGGATATTGAAGAGGAAAAGCACTAGAACTGAAGTAAAGCAAAGGAGAAGCTACAAATCAAGGGGGAGCTTCGTAAAGTCAATAAAGAGCACCACAACATATTTGAGGTAAACTTCAAACTTGGAAGTTTTCAATGGCTGATTTAAGAGAGCAAGTTGAGAAGCTAGCTAAAATGAATTTTCAGTTTTGGAGGTATAGAATGACAAATTACCTTAAAAGTAAATGTTCATGGACTCTCGTTACTAGAGATTATCCACAACCAGTGGGCCTTCAAGATCCCAACATTACTCCAACACAAAGGAGACAAATTGAGATTGGGAAGAGAGGAATCAAAGGGTGATGTTTCTCATTTCACAAGTTATTTCTAACACTATGATTGATCATGTGCAAAGCTTAGAGACAACCAAGGAAGTTTAGGAATCATTGGAGAAGGTCTATGCTACCTCAACAAGGTCTCAACAAGGTTGGTGAAGGAAGGAAAGAAGGTAGAATGTGCACTTTGAACATTCAACAACCACATGGAAAGGTGATGTATATTCAGTTTGGAAACAAGAGAATTGCTGAAATCGATTTGTGGCACAAAAGGTTTGGACATATCAACATTCCCAAGCTCAAGGACATGAGTAACCATGAAGTGGTAAGAGGTCTTCAAAGATTCAATGATGCTGGACTGCATGAGTTTTGTGAAGCATGCCAACTAGGAAAGCAAACTCGGCAACCATTTAAGAAGAGCAACTATGTGGCAAGGAGTGTCCTCGACTTGATAAATGCATCTTAGACTCATTGAAAATGAAATCACTACTTCTGATTATTGATCACGATTCAAGATCCCACAAATGATATCCAAATTGTCCTTCTCAACCGTATCCAAGCAAAATGCATTTCTTTGACTTATGATCCAACTTTTATCTAAGATTCTTTGGTATATGAGCATATGTTTCACACCCAAAAACTCGAAGATGATCATAATATGGTGGCTTCCCTATCCATAACTCTTGTGCCACTTTCAAACTTTTGATTCCCTCTTTGCTAAAGAGACAAAGTCTGAATTTTTTAAACAAGAGGTTAGATATCTTTGACATATCTTCAAACATGGAATTCAGATGGATCCTGAGAATATCTCTGCTATTATGGAATGGCCGCATCTTAGAAACTTGGAAGAAGTGCTCTCCAATTAAACAAACCTTAAAGGTCATAAGGCTTGATGGGCAGAAATCCTTTAAGAGTTTGATTATGAGCTTAGGTATAGGAAGGGAAAGTTTAATATAGTGGCTAATTCACTTAGCCGCATGCCTATGCTCCATAGATTGAGTTTTACTTAGATCACTAGTGATCTACTTGAGTCCATTAAAGGAATTGTAGGATTGATCCTGAATATTCAGAGATTTGGAAGCCATAGAGAACGGGATCATGAAATATGGATTTCCAATGAGGATGAAGTATCAATGGGTAGGTATGTGTCCCTAAGCATTTTGACGTGAGATGCCATATTTTATGTGAGTGTCATGACACACCAAGTGGAGGACATCCTGATATGGCTCTACCTTAACATGTACCTCGTTTGCTTAGTGATAGTCAGACTGCCATTATTTTGGCTAAGAATCGAGTCTATCATGCAAAGACCAATCACATTGAGGCGAGATATCACTTCATTAGAGATTGCTTATCCACTAAGCATATTATTCTTGAGAATCTTCATACTCAAAATAATGTTGCAGATACTTTGACTAAATCTCTACCACATGATAGCTTTCGACACTATTGTCACTTGATGGGGGTTATTTGATTCATGGTCTTACACAGTCACTTGTATACTGTGTAACATGCCCATCAGGTGGAGGGTATAGCTTGTGTACTTACACTCGTGTATTCTTTATCATTCTTCATTTTTCTCCCATAGTTACTTCGGCCATATTCGCCTTTAATAGGAGATTGTTATCGTTAGTGTCCATGTGAAAGGTCAAATGGACACTAGACACTTTTTGTATATGTTCTTTAATAAAACATATAGTGGCATAGTAAGCCAAAGACTGTAAGTTCGATCGCATTTGTAACATCTAAGAAGGCTATGTTTGTGCTCCCTGTGTATTGTGTTCTTTTTGTGTATTCTGCAGCCTCTGTGCAGAGTATCGTGTGCGGGGCTTGGAGCTCAGTTTTCTACTCTGAGGATATCATCATTGAGCTCTCAAGTAGGTGATCAGACTGTGGTGCATCGCCATCTAAATACTTCACATGAACCCTCTCTTTCAATATTACTGATTCAATTTTTTGTTTCTGTAGGTTATAGGAAAATCCAACTTAGTTCCTTCAATAAGTTATGCTAATACACATCCTAATGCAAGATTGGAAGCATCTACATGTACATAAAAAATTTGTTCCCACTAAGGATTTTTTTCAATATTTTAAATCTTCAAAAGCTTTCTCACATTCCTCAAACCATTCAAATTTAGTTAACATTGCATACAAAGGTTTTTCTATTTCTATGAATTTATATATAAGCTTTCTGTAGTAACCACAATGACCCCTAAAAAATTGTAATTCTTTGATGTTTTTTGTTCTAGGAAAATTCACAATGACTTTCACTTTTTGTTCATTCGTGGATATTCCATTTTTTCGACACAATGTGTCCTACCATACTCCCTTGTTGACAAATAATACACACTTTTAAGAATTTACAAAAACTCTGTAAGTTCTAGATTTATGAAAGATAGCCCTCAAGTCTTGTAAATGATCTTTTCTATTTTGAGAAAAGGCACAAAGAGCATCCACATATATTTCCATTATATATCTTAGAAAATTTTTGAATACATTGTTGATATATTTTGGTAGTGATGTGTGTGAACACTCTTAGGACTGTCAGGGCACATTTTTCCATCTTTAGGAGGGTTTTTTCTCTTGGCTTGTATATATGCCTATAACCCTAATGAGTGACTTATCTTTGTATATTCATTTGGTAATACATTTAGCATTGTGTTGTGCTCCAACCTTCTTCTTCTTCCTTCTGTTGTTCATGTGCACCTCGAACTCCAACAATTGGTATCATAATAGGTCGTTGCTTCATCTAAGGAATCGTCGACACCCCTCCAGTCACAATCTCAAAATTGCATGAAAATTGGTGAGCATACTTGGGGTGATTAGGAGTTCAAAACTTCTTTGCTCTGTGGCATCAAAATTTTGATCTAAGCTCATTTTTGCCTTCCAATGCACTATTCCAATGATCGTGCAAGCAATTTTGCCCTTTTATGCCAAAAATATATATAGTTTTGGTTCACCATTACAAGTGCCTCAATGTGTACTACAAGTTTAGCAAACCTGAACATGTAGCCATGGCTGAAAGCAACAATGTATTTTGTATGTTGGCTAGTGAGGATAAGTTCGATGGTACTAATTACCCATTGTGGGAATATATGATGCATCATGTATTGGTAGCAAAAGTATTTGTGGAATATTGTGTAGGGTATTGAAAAATATCCTATTACACCTGCAAATATAGTTATTAAAGGTGATGCAAATGACATTGAAGATGATCATCTTCAAATTCCTATTCATGTTATAGTTCTTGCTACGTCTACTGAAGATCAACTTTGTTGGGATGGCAGAGATGCTCTAGCACATGCATTGATAGTTTTTCTAGTCAAATGTTCCATTATCCCTCACATTCACTCTTGCAAAACAACAAAGGATGCCCGAGATATACTTACATCTTTATACTATGCAATAAATGAGGCTCATGTTGCTTACCTCCAAAAATAGTTGGAGAGTGAGCATATCATTCAATGAGATTCTATGGATGCAAGATCAAATTAAAATTTGAGGGTTTCATCTCTATTTTCTTGCAAGAAGATTAGTCTAGGTAGAACAAATAGATCATGCATGTTGCATATCAAGATTTTTTAGCTAGTCAAAAGGGCAAAGGAAAATGGAGCTCATCTACTAGTAAGCAAAATTCTGCTAATGTTGCATAGTCAAAGAAGGAAGACAAAGATGAGAAGAAAATAGAAAAGCAAAAAGAATTTTACAAATAATGTAAAGGAAATGATCCTATCATAAAGAGTTGTCCAAAACTAGCTGCAAAAGAGGCAAAGAAGAAAGAGGTTGGAATTGTTGTTGTAGAGGCCTCTACACCTAAAACAGAGTCTGCTAATCTTGTGTCAAATGAAGAATGGGCATTTACTATTGTTTTTAGCTATGAACCATCTTCTCATGAGCAGTTTATGTTTGCAGTAGACTCAAATGTTGGTACTTTGATAGTGGGGCAACCAAACATATTACCTCACAATACAATTTCTTCAGTTCACTTGAGCCTGCCCCTATATGGAATATTGTCACGTGTGCTAACAACTCATATCTTATTGGTAATATCAGTTTGACTATTGTTAATGGTATTTCTTTCACATTATCAGATGCTTTGTATGTGCCAGGGATCAAGATAAATCTATTGTCAATTTCAACATTCATCAAGCTTGGCTTAATTATCAAATTTGATGATGACAGATGTGTAGAGAGTAGACGTGCGGAAGCAAAATGAAAAGAAGAGTGTACTCACAAAACAAAGAGTGTCTGAGACCCAAAATGAGTAGACCATGAAATGGGTAAACTCATGTGGATTAGAAATGAGCTTGCCAAGAGCATGGAGTAGGCTCCTCAAGCTTCTAACCAAGTACAAATGGGGGGAGACTCTAGCTTGTGTATTTGAGTAGCCACTATCTACATACCTTTTTTTTTTACCTTCCTCTTGTGTGTTTCTATATGGATATCCATAAGAATGTTTTGCTTTTGTGTCTACTGACTTGAAGGTTGAAGATCAGAGAAAAATCCAAAACTAATGATAAATTCTGACATACAATGAAAGAGAGATAAGGAAACACATCCAGATTAAAAACACTCAAAAAGACTTCATAATGGTTGAGATATGAAAGTTTGAAGAGAGGTATGTCTCTGATGAGACATCGAATACTCAACAAAAATGCCTCTTTGTGTGTAGTGTTTTCCCATATCCTTCCCCTTAGGAAGGCTTTTGGAAAGTCTTTATAAAGGGGGAAACCATCTTTGAAGGATACTAACCCGCTCCAAGGTAGCACTATATTCTAAAATAGCTTTCCACTTAAATAAGTACTCTTTACATAAATGACTCCTCTTCCATGTTTCTCGAGTACGTAGTATGCTCTCAAGCTCATGTGGAACAAATTGAATAGAAATAGGCTCTATTACCTTGATATTTGGAAGGAAGTTGTCAGGTTCACCTAATTTCTTCTTTGACCTACTAACATGAATAAAGGATGAATCTGAATGCTTTATAAAAGTTGGAGCTAGTAAGCCATTTGACCTATTCTCTTAAGTATTGGAAATGGATCACAATACCTAGGAGATAACTTAGGACAATGTCTCTTCTTCATGGTTTTATACCTAGAAGGAACTCTAAGATAGACTTCGTCTCCTACCTCAAAGGTGATTTCTCTTCTTTGAGGGTTAGCATAGGCTCTAGCTCTATCCTAAGCTTTCCTAATATTGTCTTTAGACATTGATGTTTTATCCCCCGTTTAGCCAGAAATGCATTAAAGTTAGAACACATATATTCCCCCCCTCGATCGAAACAGAGGGTGCCCATTTTACATGCTGACAGATTTTTAGCCAAAACCAAAGACTGTTTGAAGCACAACTTTCAATGGATATACCCATGCATGCCTGGAAAAATCATCAATGAAAGTCATGAAGTGAAGATAGTTTCCAAAATAATATGTTTGCATAGGATCACATACATCACTGTGAACAAGCTGCAATTTTTGTGTAGCTCGAACTGAACCATCTTTTGGAAAGGAGGAACACTGCATTTTTCCCAAAATATAGCCTTCACAAACATGTTTTCTGGGCACCTCAAGTGACCACATACATCACTATGTACAAGCTGCAATTTCTACATAGCCTGAACGTAACCATCTTTTGGAAAGGAGGAACGCTACATTTTGCCCACAATACAACCTTCATAGACATGTTTTCTGGGTGCCTCAAGTTTGGGCAAGGAGGACACCATATCAGATTTCTACAGGCGTAGCAAACTAGCAAAATTCAGATGACAAAAGTGTGCATGCCAAAGTTTTGCATTTGACATAGGATGAGAATCATGTACTGCACATGCCAAATCATTCATAGATCTTTCATAGTCTATGAGCTTATACAACCCATGACATAAAATGCCAGAAGCAATAATCATGTCACCATTTGACAGATCATGAACTGTATATCTGTCATCAACAAATTTCACAACCAAGCCAATCTTGGCTAATGCAGAAACTGACAATATATTTGGCCTGATCCCTAGTACAAATAAAGCATCCGACAAAGTGAAAGAGCTACCATCAGCAGTAGTCAGAATGATTTTACCAAGTCCCAAGATAGGATAAGAGGAGTTGTTGGCGCATGTGATAGTATTCCCTATAGGGGCAGGCTCAAGTGAAGTGAAAAAACTACGCTACGAGGTAATATGTTTGGTTGCCCCACTATCAAAATACTGGCAAACATTTGAGTCTACTGCAGACATACACTGCTCATGAGAAGATGGGCCAAAACTATAAACAATAGTAAATGCCCATTCTTCATTCTGCACAAGATTAGCAAACTCTGTTTTCTATGTAGAGGCCTCTACAACAACCATTCCGACCCCTTTCTTCTTTGCCTCTTTAGCAGCCAGTTTTAGATAGCTCTTAATGACATGATCATTTTCTTTACAGTATTTTCAAAATAATTTCTGTTTTTTTTATTTCTTTTCATCTTTGTCTTCTTCTTTGAATGTGTAGAATTAACAGATTTTTGTTACTAGTAGAAGAGATCCATATTCCTTTGCCCTTTTGATTAGCCAAGAACTCTTGATCTACAACATGCATAATGGACCTTTTTTGCCTAGATTGATCATCCTATAATAGGATAGAACCTAACTCTTCAAACGTTAAGGCATTTGGATTGTCTTTTATCATCAAGCAAAGAGTAGAAACAAAACTCTGATATGAGTTGGGAAGACCATTCAGAACAGTCTGCACAAGTGAACTGTCAGGAAGGACTTCATCGACAAAAATCAATTGTTCCTTCAAATCCTTGATCTTTCTTAGAAAATTGTCCATAGGATCACCTTCATTCATGTGCTCACTCTCCAATTGTTTTTGGATGTAAGCAACACGAGCCTTATTCTTAGCCTGATATAATGTGGTAAGTATATTCCAAGCATCCTTAATTGTTCTACAAGAGCGGATGTGAGGGAAAATGGCATGTTTGATAGACAAGGCTATCTTCAACTCCATCTACATCATCTTCAGCACCTATATTTGCAGTACCTGTATTCGCAGGTGTAATAGGATGTCTTTCAATGCCCTACACAATATTCCATAGTCCTTTTATGACCAATACATGACGCCTCATATAAGCCCACAATAGATAGCTCATACCATCCAACTTATCCTCAACAACCACCATACAAAATACATCATTGCTTTGAGCCATGGCCACTGACTAAAATACCTTGATGCAAAAAAATGACTGTAGCTGAAAAAGTTGAGCAGAACTACCCAAACGAGACGAAATAGCCTACACAAGCATTGTGATAGTGCATTCGGAGGTCGAAACGAGCTCAGATCCCGATTTTGGGCGAAGCTGTTTTGATCTTTGAAACACCTTGAGTATGCTCACCAAATTTCATGCGATTCTGAGACTACAACCAGGGAGGTGTCGACGATGCCCTAGATGAAGCAGTGACCTACTCTGATACCAATTGTTGGAGTTAGACGTCTGTGGAAGCACATGAGCAGCACAAGGAAGAAGAAGAAGCTTGGAGCACAACACACAATACTGAATGTATTACCACTAGAATGTACAAAGATCAGTAACCCATTAGGGCTATAGGCATATATGCAAGTCGGGGGAAAAAAACCTTCTAAAGAGGGAAACAAGTGCCCTGAAAGTCCTATTGTGTTCACACACATCACTATCTAAATATATCAACAAAGATGGGCAACACAATTATTTGGAGAAGTCACATAAATGTAATATGTGTTCACATGCTTCAAAGATAGTTAGTCTAAAAAAGTTAGAGAAATTAGGAGCATAAGGGCCAAATAAAGAAAGAGATGTGCATATTTATGTGGCACAATGTAAAAAATGTACACATTAATATTTTTTAAGAAATGTGACTTTGTTTTGGTTTCAATTTAATACAAGGAGTGAAAATATAGTGGAATACTTGAAAGGAATCTCTCATGAAAATCAAGAACAAATGAATGCAGATAGAAGAAATATGCAAGAAATGTGTGAAGTTTTTGTTCATAAACAATCAACTATACAAAAGAGGAGTAGATAGATACTTGAGAATTTGTGTACCTAAGGGTTAATGTTTGGAGATGTTAGAACTTGCTCATTTATTATTCACCGGGAGGACATTTTTCCATAGATAGAATTGTCAAATTGATCTTATATTGTAGATTTTGGTGGCCAACTGTATTTGAATATTCTAAAACTTATGTGGATAGATGTGATACTTATCAGAGCACAAAGCATCCAAGAAGGAAAGATGAAATTCCTTTAAGAACTTTGATGTTTGTAAGAGCATTTAGCAAATGGATTTTGGACTTTATTGGACCTATTCATCCCCTTGCTAAGAGCTCTCATGCAGAATACATTATAGTAGTAATAGACTACTTGAAAAAGTGGGTTGAAGCTAAGGCTACAAAAAAAAATGATGCTCAAACCTCAGTTAAGTGAAGCAAGTCATAGAGTGTTTGACTAATCATTTGATGATAACACATAGGAATCAACACCCTATCATCCTCAAGGAAATGGGTTAGCTGAAAGTACAAATAAAGTGTTGTGGATTGTCCTATCGAAATAAGTGACTACCAAAAGAAGTAGCTGGAATATGCAAGTTTATCATGCTTTATCGACATGTAGAGTAGCATATGAAATATTCATTGGAACTACTCCATTTAATTTGGTATTTGGAATGAATGTTGTCTTAGCCATGAAATTCTTTATACCTAATTTGAAGTTAGGAAATAAATTAACATCAGATGAACATAAGCTATCTCAATGTGTTTATGACTTGGAACAATGGGGAGCATCAAGATACAAGCAGTAATGAGTATATATGCACAAAAAAAGAGACAAAAAACCTATTACGACATGCACATTAAGAACAAAGATTTGCAAAAAAGATATCTAATTTTGGGATTCAGTCTTAAAAAACATAGTAGGAAGCTAGGAAAAAGAGGTCATGGACCTTACATACTTCATAACATGAGTTATAGTGTTGTAGTGCAACTTGCAACCCTAGATGGAGAGATAGTTCCAAATTAGATGAGTAGATGTAGAGTGAAGGGATATACAGAACCATTAAATGCAGATATGTGGAGAAGAATACGAGCATCAAATAAAAGAAAAGGAGAAGCAATAAGAATGAGATAAGACACTCAACAAGAAGCAAAAGAGAGAATAAGAAAGAATTAAAAAAAAGAAATTAATAACATGCAAGGTTGAGAAGGAAATCATTAATGAGCATTTACCAATTACAAACATGACATTTAAAGGGAAAGAAATCATAGTTTTGTTGGATACAAGGGAACAACTGAATTTGATTAGTTCAAATAGATTGAAATAATTAGTAATACAAGATCCAACTCTAAAATCATCATCAAAACCATAAATGATTAGAATCTTTGCTCTTTGTCGATTGTACAAATTGAGGTTGAATTAGAACAAAAATAAATATTGGAATGCAAAGAATGGCCTCAAGAATTGATACTTGAAGATTCAATTTTAGGCCAAGTTTGGATGAAATAAAATCAAGTCTCTCTAGATTTTGAAAATACGAACTTAAAGTTAAAAATAAAAAGAGAAACCTATGAGAATTGCTTTTGTAAATGTTGATGTGTAGGAAATTGACCAAGAAATACATGAAGCACAAATGGAATCTTTTGGATTTACATATGAAGAAAAGAAACAACAACAGACACATGATACAAACTGGGAAGGGAGAAAATAATAATCTAGGAAACATTCAAAGATACTAGATATTTAAAACAAAAGATAGCCACTTAAAAATGATAATGAAGCAAATATGGCTACCCAAAATAGCTGTTCAAAATAATATGTGTAGAGGAGGTACAGGGGTATCAAACTCTTGTAAAGTAGCAAACTGTAGAGAAAAACACTCAAGGAGAGTTCTTCCAAAACTTCTTCTACTCAAGGAGAGTCCTTCCTTAGACAAGTATACCCTATGACATGTCTGTGTGCAGGTACACTACTTGACAGGAAAGACATAGAAATGGAAGAAAAATGGCAAGTATACATATAAGAGAAATGCACAATTTCATAACACTCCAAATGATTACAAAGACCCAAAAATATTCCAAATGAACATTATAGTGGGATCGCATGCTAGTCTAGAGGCTAGAAGAAAGCAACACAAGGAATACTGTAACAATCAAGAAATCTCTGCTAGAGAATGCAATAGAAATGCAACAAACTTAGACTAAGAGTTACAAGTAAAGGCTACTCAAACACTCTGTACTTCTAATAGCCAACTCCTCTAGGAGGCCAATACTCTATATAATAGCCACAAAATGGCCTCAACAATAGTGCCCAAGTTGCAATAGAATGTAGAGAGTGACTAGGAAATATCATCAACTAGGAGGAGAACAACAATATCAGATCCAAGACTCTGATGGTATATGATGTCCCAATTGAGTGCCAAACATCTGTTATATAAACTCCAGGGGCCAGGGGAGTGGCCTTTCCAAATCCCAGCCTTAACTGTCGTGTGCCAAAGTGGTGGAGGAGTGGGCCAATTATGGCTCTGGTGACCAACCACAATTAGGCATCCAATCATACCTTCTCACACTGCCAGAGCTTGGCAGTGATATTCCATGCATTAATTTACATTGACAAAAATACACTCCATCTATAACTTGCCACCCATTGTAATTCTTCCAAAAATAGGTGGCATAGATGCCCAATTTTGACTAAGCCCAAAAGAGGAGGTGGTGGCACCCAATTCTAGAAAGATTACATTTTTGGGCCATCGAGGCCTATATTCCTTTCTATCACATCCTTGAATTGCAATAATTGTGCACCTTTCTAGAAGAGTAGAATCTCAACTTCTTGGTGATTTCTCACTTTAAAACCTTCAAATAGTAACCAAACATTGCTTCATACCCATATTATTATGCTAGGAGTTGTTGACAAAGGGAGTCACCCAAATATCTTGATTTAAGTAGTCACCCATCTTTGTGGAGGGAAAGTAGGGGCCTCTCCCAATTTGATGTACTGAGGACATAGTTGGTAGTCACCTCAAGAGAGTCCTCTTTATACACACAAAGGAGGAGTCACACAAGATGGCCAAAGAAGTAGTCATCTTAGCTAAGGATTTACCAAGGAGGAGGTCGCCCCATATGTGGGGAGCATAAGGATTCCACCAGTATGGCCTCACCCAAGTGGAGATAGAATAGCCACATGGTGTCGCCAAAAATGGGGTGTAAGGAGTACCTGATAGTTGCCTAGTTGTGCATGCCAAGCAATGGGTGTCGCCAAATTGACGAGACCATCAAGGTGGAGGACTTTTTGGGCATCACCTACTCTAAGGAGGTTGGCCCATAATGAAAGTAAGAGATTTGGGCATCGACCAAATGGAGAGCCAAAGTGGTAGGCACCTAGGGGAGATTTTGGTGGTCGCCCTTGCCTTGGATATGTCACCCCTTGAAAGCATAGAAATGCTCAAGCTATGATTGCCAACATAAGTGGGGTGAAAAGGGTAGTCCAATGTGGATGATGGTATAGTAGAGGTGCCGCCCATGGGTATAGGTATCAACATGCCATGGTGAAGGCATCACCCCATTCTTCATAAGGAGAGGAGAGTATTTTGGTAGTCACCCCATGGACAAAAGTGGAGATGCACACCTTTTGGTAGTAGCCCATATTGCCCAAAAGTAGAGTTTATTGCTCAGAATGTCTTAGATATGAGTTCTCCACCTTTTGCTTCATACTTTGTCCCCTTGCTAATCCTATTCCATCTGGTACCTCAACGATGATGCTACAAGATTTGGGCATTAATTGAGGTGGTCAATTGTCTAGTAAGACATTTTGCTCTATAGATCCCCACATCAAGTCTTTGCACCATCCTAGTGTAAATTCTTCTTATTTGATTATTCAAAACAAAATGAGCTAGAGAAAATGAAATGAACAAAACTATGGTATGTAGAGTGAGTGAATTTCCAGCTAAGTCTTCACCATGGACATGTTGACTAGGGGCATCTTTTGACCCTGCAAGTCCTCTAATTGCAATGCTCATGGTAATGCCTTCATCACTTTGTAGGGTGTTGTCCATGTGCCAATTTGGTGGTTATTGGTGGGATCTGATGCACCAAGACCAAAGATCCATCATGTACTTCATTAGCCCTTAAATACCTATCATGCATAATTTTTTGCTCTTCTTGGTTTACCTATAGTTTCCTCATAACTTCTTCCCTGCATTCTTCTAATGTTACCAGTCTCCCAATGTGAGGTTCAACTCTGATAAATTTGGCTTCAATTTCTTTCATAATGATAAATTCAAAAGGGACCAATGCCTCCTTACCATAAACCAAGAGAAATGGACTCTCTTTAGTGGTACCTCTTCTTGTAGTACAAAAAGCCCATATTGCACCAATAAGAGCTTGCGACCAAGAGCTATGGGGATCAAAAGCCAATTTGTGCAATAGACCAATCAAAATTTTGTCAAAACTTTCTGCCTGCCCATTTTCCTTTGGATAGTAAGCACATAACTTTTTGTGGAAAATCTTGTACGTGTCAAAGATAAGTTGGAGCAAATGATTTACAAAGTGTGTGCCACTATAACTAGTAACTTCTAGTGGGGAACCAAATTGTGAGAAAATATGTTTGTACATAAACTTGCCCACTATCATGGAATTGCAATCCACAATAGCCTTAGCTTCTACCCACTTAATCGCATAACACATGGCCATCAGAATATACCTTTTACCACCAGGTTGACCAATTGGACTAATGGGTCCAATGAAATGAAGGTCCCATCATTCAAAAGGTTGCCACCGAGTCAAAATGACTAATGGTTGAAAGTTTTAGCCTTGATGGCTTAGGAGCACATCTATGTCAGATGTCACGTTTTTGGGCAAATCTAATAGCATCCCTATAAATATATGGCCACCATAATCCTTTGTGGAGGATTTTGTGAGCCAATTCCTCTCCCTTGAGATGCCCTTCACTGTGTGCTTCATCTAGAAAAAAATTGACTTCCTATAGATAAACAATTTTTGCAAAATACCATCCTGGTAGTATTTATATAGCTCACCATTTATGAGTGAAAATGCTTGGCCTAAAACAATAATTTCCTCTTTTCTAATGGAGTCATATTCACATGAAATTTTCTAGAAATGAAAAATTGCATAATTTCCTCATACTGATCAATTTTACCTTCTATGAGAAAGAGACAACTATCCATGGGCTCATCATTGAGACCTGTTGCTCTTTAGCTTGTTGCCATTCTCAACACCTGGTTTGCCATCTAGTGCTCTTTTCTCGGCTTAATGTGAATCTTAAAGTCATATTATTGAAACAATAATAACTATCATCAAACCCTTCCAGCTACTCAAGGATTATTGATCAAATATTTTAGAGGTTGATGATCGAAAATGACAATGAAATGTATGCCTAGAAGATAGTTCCTAATTTTTTGAAGTGGAAATACAATAGCCAAATCTTATGTTTCTGTAGTACTATATTTCTTTTTGCTTTTGTAAGTAACTTGTTTGCATAGGTAATAGGTTGGTCTACCTTATATGTTGATGGTAGAGCCAAGGTTGCTCCAACTATATGAAGACTAGCATCTATATGCACATGAAAATTAAGTGAACAATTACAAACAATTAAAAAGGCACATTACATTACCTTAATTTTAGCTCACTAAATACTCTTTCTACTTCAAGACTAAGAGAAAGGGATCTCTTTACTGGTAATCCTTGACAGAGGCTTAGCTATCTTTGAGTACATTTGTATGAATCTTCTATGATACCCTACATGGCCTAGAGAACTTTGCACTTCCTTAGGAGTTCGCGAGTTGGTATGGAAAGAATGGAAGCTACTCTAGCTAGATCAATAATTATTCGTTTGGTCCAAACTATATTGCCAAGAAGAGTACCTTTGGTGACCAAAAATTGACATTTAATAGGGTTCAACTTCAAAATTCTTTTGACACATTGCCCAAAAATTTCCTTCAAATTTTCCAAATAGTGATGAAAATCTTAGGCCACTGCTCTTCTATTTGTACCTAAGAATACTAAGAAGTCATCCATGAACATCCGAAGAAATGTTTTTAACCATTTACCCAATATTAAATATATGGTTCTATTAAATGAAGCAAGCATGTTTTTGAGGCCAAAAGCCATGGGAGTGTATAGAAAAGTGCCCCATGGTGTAACAAACACTATTTTGTCTCTATCTCGAGGGTAAATAAGAATTTGATTGTAGCCACTAAATCCATCAAGAAAACTGTATAAAGTGTGCCTGGGTACTTCTCATAGTACCTGTCTATGCAAGGTTGGGGAAAACCATCTTGAATTGTCACGTTATTCAAATCAACACACACTCTTATTTTGCCACTATTTTTTTAAAGTACAATAACCATAGATGAAAGCAATCTTGAGTTCTCTAAAGGAACAATAATACCTACCTCTTCCAATTTTGTTATTCCCACCTTGACTGCCTCTACATATTTGGGATTGAGTCAATATGGTTTACTCCTTATAGAAGCTACTCCCTCTATTAAGGGTATCTAATGTAATGTCTGACAAATCTTTGTGGGACCATGCAAAGGCATTTTTATAGGTAAAGAGGAGAGAGGTTATCTTCTATAATAAAAATGGGTAGTTCCATAACCATGAGTCCAAATGGACTACTTGAAAATTTTTATCTCCAAGATTCGCTTCTCGAATAAGCACTATAGGGGTAGCATCATTGAAAAGTCATGAACATTATGTGCAAGGGTATAATTGATCTTATGCTCTATGATGCATTCCTTATTCCACCCTTCTAGAATATCCAAAAATGGGAGGTCTTCTCTGGTCCCAAGGTCAAAATTAGCATCTGCAGGTGCGTGCACAACTTTGGCATCTTCTGGTCCTGCATCCAAAAAATTATTGAATTCTTCATGGTTACCTATCTTCTCCTTACATAACAATGTAGTGGTGCCTGTTCACAAATTTTGACCACCCTGGTCTAGTGGCCCAATCAGATGCTCTGCTTTTCTTGAGGTGCTTGCAAAAAATAAGTTTGACCACCTTGCTCTAGAGAAGAGCCATCTGTTGCTCACCTACGTGTTTTTGGTTGTCTGGCATATGCATTAGTGCTTGAAAAACATCACAGGAAATTGGATGATATAGCAGTAAAATGTATTTTTGTTAGGTAGAATTTTGAAAGCAAAGGCTATCATCTATATCCTCCACAGACTAAATGCATTTTGGTTAGCCGTGATGTTGTTTTTGTAGAAGATGCTATTCAGTCTTTACTTTCATGTACGAAAGAGACATCTGTTAGCTCCAAAGACATGTATGATACTTTGTTGCCTCTTTTTATAGGTGGACATTCTAGTGCTAGTCCTAATGAGGCAACGTCTCAGGCTTTGCAGGTTTCATGTGATCTGCACATTCTAGTGCTAGTCCTAATGAGGCAACGTCTCAGGCTTTGCAGGTTTCATGTGATGATGCAGATCATTCCATGATGCACTTGTTGGTGAGAGAGCTGATATTGAGGATGAAAAAACTATGCCAAAATGGCTAGTGCAAACTTTAAGTGACAACAAATTAGATGCACCTCTATCATGCCATACTTGTTTAGGCTCTCATAGTGCCTCTTTTGCATCAGATTGCTATGCTATGGTTGCATCTAGTTTGTGTGATGAGAATGAGCCTGTTTCATTTGATGAAGCACTAAATTCAAAAAATTGGATGGCTGCTATGCAATCTGAATATGATGCTATAATGAAGGATGGTACTTGGTCTTTATGTGACTTGCCTCTTGGCAAGAAGGCCATTTCCACTAAGTGGGTTTACAAGCTAAAGCATAAACCTGATGGAACATTTGATAGGTATAAGGCTAGGCTTGTTGCAAAGCGTTATGCATAGGAAAGAGGCATTGATTTTGATAAGATGTTTGCACCTACATGCCATATGACTATTGTTCATGGCATTTGTGCACTTGTAGCCCATCATGGTTGGAATGTACATCAATTGGACATTAAAACTGCATTTCTGAATGTTGACTTGCATGAAGAAGTGTATGTTTTTTAGGCCCATGGCTTTGTGTAGAAAGGGCATGAAAACTAGGTTTGCAGGTTAAAGAAGGCATTATATGGTTTAAAGCAAGCACTATGTGCTTGGTATGAGAAGCTACATGCCTATCTAATTGCACATGGTTTTGAGAACAGTCCAATTTAAAGCACCTTATATGTTAAGCATGCTAATGATGTGCTTTGATCATTTTTATCTATATTGATGACATGTTGCTCACTGGTCCTATTGAGAAGCATATTTTGCTGATTTTAAGGTTGATTTGCATGGATCATTTGAGATGTCTGATTTGGGGCATTTGCATCATTATTTGGGCATTCATTTTATGCAAAGTGAAAGTGGAATAGCTTTGTGTCAAACAAAATATATTGACACATTATTGTAGCGTTTTGGCCTTGAAGACTGTAAGCCTATTACCACTCCTATGGAGACAGATTTACGATTGAGTCTTCATGATGCTGGAGATGCATTTGATGTTGTTGTTTATCAGTAGGCTGTTGGATGCTTGATTTACGTATGCATTACTCAACCATATATTCAGTTTCTTGTCTCACAAATGAGTAGGTTTATGCATTGCCGAGGTGTCAAGCATTGGCAGGTGGTTAAGCGCATCTTTCACTACTTGAGTGGTACCTGGCTACTTAGATTGTTTTATCCCAGGGGGGATCACTACCACCAGATTTGCATGCTTTTTTTGATAGTGACAGGGCTAGTTGCTATGACACATGTGTGTCCACTAGTCGCTTTTGCTTCATGCTTGGTAGCTCATGTATATCTTGGTTGAGCAAGAAGCAGCCTACTATGGCCACTTCTAGTTGTGAGGCTGATATAGGGCAGCTTTCATAATGACTATTGAGTGTGTGTGGCTCAGACACCTTATGGCTGATTTGGGTGTTGGTCAGTCTTCTACCACCACCATCTTCATTGACAATCACAGCGCACTGGTAGTTGCAAGAAACCCCGTGTTCCATGCTCGCACTAAGCACATTGAGGTGCATTATCATTATGTCAAGGAGAGGTTCTTTGTTGGAGAGATCAACTTGGCATATGTGCCCATGCAGGAGAACATTCTAGGCCTTTTCACAAAGGCTCCGCCTAGGGAGAAGTTTGAAGCTTTCCACAAACCTTTGGGCTTACTTCCTTTTGTGGATTGATTCCACAAATGCCTCACTTGCTGCAACATAATCTGCTTCTGTGGTGGAAACAATTGTACATTCTTGAAGACGAGATCTCCAAGAGATAGCACCTCCAGCAAAATGAAAAATGTACCCTGATGTAGACTTAGGATTGTTTAGACAACCAACATAGTCAGAATCTGTGTAACCAATAATGGATGCTTTCCCTCTACCTAAGCATAGACACTTGTCCTTAGTGCCACTCAAATATCTTAAAATCATCTTGACTGCATCCCAATGTTTCTTGCCAAGATTAGACATATATTTTCTCACAACTCCCACTACAAATGCAATGTCTGGTCTTGTAGCTACCACAACATACATGAGACAACCAACAATAGACGGATAGGGAATTTTGGTAATGAATTCCTTTTCCTCATCTAATTTGGGGCAATCATCCTTGCTCAATTTCACATATATGGGTAAAGGTGTACTCAATGCCTTTTCACCTTGCATATTGAACCTATGAAGTACTTTGGATATGTACTCACTTTGAGACATGTATGTGCATCTTTTACTCCTATCACGAGTAATGCGGATGCAAAGAATATGTTTGGCATCCTCCAAATCCTTCATATCAAATGTCTGACTCAACTTTTTGAGAATTGACAAATCATAAGAGGAATTCCTGGCAATCAACATATCATTGACATAAAGTATTAAGCATATCAAGGTGCCATCTGAGCATCTCTTTGTGTAGAGACAATGATCCTCATTGCTTCTAGAATAGCCTTGAGACTTCATAAAAGCATCAAACTTTTGGTACCATTGTCTAAGGGACTGTTTAAGTCCATACAAGCTCTTCTTAGGCTTACAAACTAGACTTTCCTTGCCAGGAACTACATAACATTTTTGTTGTTCCATATAGATCTCATTTGTAATATCTCCATGCAAGGAAGCAGTTTTCACATCCATTTCGACTAGCTCTAAGTCCTCCATTGCAACGAATCCAAGCAGCATGCGAAGGGTAGTCATCTTGACCACTGGAGAGAAGATTTCCTCGAAATCAACACCATGTTGTTGCTTAAAACCCTTTACAAAAAGTCGTGCTTTATACTTTGGAGAAGCACTATCTGATGTGAATTTCAGCTTATATACCCATTTACATGGTAAAGCTTTCCTGCCCTTTGGCAAAGGTACTAAATCCCAAGTACCATTCTTGTGAATAGAATCCAACTCACTCTTCATGACACGTTCCCACTTGACATGATCCTCTGTCTGCATAGCCTCTTTATAGCAAGAAGGCTCACCGACATCTGTTAGCATAAGAAAATCTAAAGCTGGAACATATCCATCAGGTGGATGTGAGACACGTGCAAAACATCTGAATGGTTGCTGAACAGGAACATGTGAAAACTAATCTGAATGGTGATTCTCTTGAACATCCCTACGTGCAACATTGTATTGCAAGCTAACTGGAGGACTAGTATCCTCAAACATCACTCTTCTCACTTCAACCTCCTTAGTTTGGATGTTTATGCATCTTAGACTCATTGAAAACGACATCACTACTTTTGATCACTAACGTGGCAGTGGTTCCCAATGAACCCGTTCATTTTGGTCATGTCCAGCATGCCTTACGAAGATGTTCACCGGCTATACTTTTGGAGCTCCTACATGGATTACAAAGATATCTATGACCGCCCAGTCGCGTGGTAGTTATTTTTGCTTTTTATCCTTCATACCCATAAAGGGCAAGGCTCTATACCTCTCATATGAGTGCCACTTGGCACTCATGTGAGTATCATACTTATCAAGCATAAGAGGAGGTTCTCATCTCTCAATTATGATACTCCATATAACATTTCCTTCCCCTTAGTTCCATTTTTGTCCTCAAAAATGGTATTGGACGGTCTAGTAGAAAGAGAGAAATAATAGAACTACCACTCCCACTATATCCCCATGCACCTCATGTACATGTTCATATCTCCGTGTTGTTCCCCCATATCCTTCCCCTTAAGAAGACTCTTGGGAAGGTATTCTAAAATTGGGAAACCGTCTCTGAAGGGTGCTAACCTGCTCCCATGTAGCACTATCTTCTGAACTATCTTTCCACTTTACTAGACACTCTTTATATAAGTGACTTCTTGTCCGTTTCTCTTGAGTGCGTAGTATGCTCTCAGGCTCATGTGGAATAGATTGAACAGAAATAGGCACTACTACCTCATTATCTAGAATGAGGTTGTTAGATTCACCCAACCTTTTCTTAAGCTGACTAACATGAAAAACTAGATGGATTTGACTATTCTCTGGAAATTGGAGCTGGTAAGACATATTTCCTATTCTCTTAAGTATTTGGAAAGGTCCACAATACCTACGAGATAGTTTTGGACAGGGTCCCGTCTTCATGGTTTCAGATCTAGATGGAACTTTAAGATAGACCTGCTGTCCTACCTCAAAGTTGATGTCTCTCCTTCGAGGGTGATCATAGGCTCTAGCTCTATGCTGAGCTCTCATAATGCTATCATTAACAAGTCTAAGCATATCATTCATCTCTTCCAAGAAGTCCTTTGTAGCTTCTCATTCTGCAAGCCTACTGCATAAGGAGCTCTTGGTTGAAACCCATACATAAGAATAAATGGACTATGCCCAGTGGAAGAGTGCTTGGCACTATTATATGCAAACTCTACTATAGATAAGTACTCTTCCCAATTAGTTTGCCTTTCATTCACATATGCTCGAAGCGTATCCTCTAGGATTTGGTTAACCCTCTCTATTCACCCATCCGACTGTGGATGCTCAGCCGTAGTCATGCTAAGTTTCGTGTCCAACCTTTTGAAGACTGTTTTCCAAAAGTGGCTAGTAAAGTTCCTATCCCGATTGGAAACTATGTCTAAAGGAAGATCATATAACCGGTATAGGTTCTCCACAAAGAATCTAGCCAACTTTGGTATCTTCACTGTAGTACGTGTCAGAATAAACCTAGCCATTTTGGTTAACCTATCCACAATTACCCAGACCGAGTCGTGCCCTCTTTGTGTCTTAGGTAATCCGACTATAAAGTCCACCCACTTCCCATTAGGAATATCCAATGGGTGGAGTAGTCCTCCAATCCTCAATCTCTCAGCTTTTTTGACCTGGCATTTAGTGCACTTAAGCACATATTCTAGGATGTCCTTATGAAGTCCAAACCAATAAAACTACCTCTTAACAAGATCATAAGTCTTGTTAACTTCTGGGTGTCCCGCACTAGGTGTGTCATGACACTCATACAAAATATGCCATCTCATCTCAATATCTCTAGGGACACACACCTTACCTTTATATAATAGATATCCATCATGGATACTGTAGTTTTTTCACTTGAATCCTTCTTGAGTACCCGTCGATACTCCATCCTCACTGGAAACCCGTATATCACAATCCCCATTCTCTATGGCTTCCCAAATCTCGGAATATGCAGGATCAAGCCTACATTTCCCTCTAATGGACTCAAGCAGCTCACTAGTGATCTGAGTAAAACTCAATCCATTGAGCATAGGCATGCGACTAAGTGAATCAACCACTACATTAAACTTTCCCTTCCTATACCTAACCTCATAATCAAACTCCTGAAGGGTCTGCGCCCATCGGGCCTTGTGACCTTTAAGGTCTGTTTGATTAGAGAGCCACTTGATGCTCTCTTGGTCAAACACTATAGTGACTTTGGCACCATATAAATAATGACGCCACTTCTTCAAAGCATGGAAAATTGCATACAACTCCTTCTCATAAACGAAGTAATTCTTCTGAGCCGATTCTAGTTTCTTACTCTCAAAAGCTACTGGTCGACCATCCTGAACTAGAACCGCTCTATGGAAAAATCGCTCGCGTCAATCTCAACCACAAATGGTTTGTTGGGATCTGCTATATGTAAAAGTGGAGTTGTAGCAATTGCTACTTTCAATTTATCCATACTTTGCTTCTGTTCGTCTCCCCAATGAAAGGCTTTCCCTTTCCCTTTAAGACGGGACAACAAATTTGGCATAATTCTTGATGAATCTTTGATAGAAACCTGATAAACCTAGGAAGATCTGTAGCTCTTCCAAGTTCCTTGGATGTGGCCATTCCATAATAGCCCTTACTTTTTCGAGATCCATCTGGAATCCATCCTAGGAGACTAAATGCCCAAGGTATCTAACCTTTGTTTTGAAAAATTCACACTTTGACTCCTTAGCAAAGAGTGAATTTTCCCTTAGCACTTGAAATACCTTTCTTAAGTGTTCCAAGTGCTCCTCTTCTGATGCACTATAGATCAAAACATCATCCATAAAGTCTACTACAAAGTGTCCTAGATAAGGCCATAAAACGCTATTCATGAGCTTCATGAAAGTGGCAGGAGCATTGGTGAGACCAAAAGGCATTACCAAAAACTCATAATGCCCATATCTAGTCCTAAATGTAGTCTTAGGGACATCCTCTACCCTAATCCTAATCTGATGATATCCTGATCTAAGGTCAAGCTTGGTAAAATACCTAGCTTGATGTAATTGATCAAACAGATCTTCCAATCTATGCATTGGACAAACTTATTTTTTATAGTTACCTTATTAAGTGCTCTATAGTCTATACATAGTCTCATAGAGCATCTTTCTTTTTAACTAGGAGCATTGGTGATGCCCAAGGTGAGTTACTAGGTTTAATGAAGCCCTTATCTAAATAATCCTACAATTGCCTCTCAACCTCCTCATGCTGAGAAACACTAAGCCTATAAGGTGGCCTACAAAAAGGGTTAGTGTTAGTAACAACCTCAATGGCATGGTCAATGTCCCCTCTCTCAGGTGGTAGCCCTCTAGGTAAGTCAGTGGGAAAAACATCTCTATACTCAAACATAAGATCCTTAAAACTTTTAACCACACACTCTTGCAAAAAAGAATAGTAGAAAGTCCTGTCCATATTTACATTTCTAGCATGAAAATATACATAAGATCAGCTATCTATACAATGCTCCATATCATGACTATACAATTAAAACATCTCCTGTACATGCTGAGAATAACAAACACTATACAACTCTAATGATGAAATGAGAGGTGCACTAGGTACATCTCTCTCTCCCTGAATACAAACTTTACTTCCATTCTTTTCAAATTCAAGTGTGCTTTTTTGATAGTTGCGTTTAAGTGTGTCTCCCAACCCCCATAGCCACTCTCTTCCTAATACAAGGTTTGTCCTCTCCATATTCATAATTTGGAAGTCCATAAAATCTATATAGTTCTGCATCTTGACTTCCAAATTGGATACCATAGTATTCCATATCCTCTTATCTTGCCCTTGCATCATAGATACTATGTATTTATGTGCGCTGGGCTATTGGGGAATCTTTAGTTTCTTGACCAAAGCATAATTTATAAAGTTATGAGTGGCAGAGTCATCTATCATGACCCGCACCCTGGTCCCATACACACTACCATGCAGTTTAACCAAGTCATGTGGTCCAAACTACAGTGACCACAATGACTGACTTAAACAACAGGTGTGTTCTATATCCTCGTGCATCACCTCCACTCCCTTGCAACTAGAGTTGCCATGAATAGGAAGGGTCTGCACTAGTTGGACCGCCTTTTTGCCTTTTTCGGGGGCCGTACTAGTCTTTGGTCCCTTCTTCTTTTCTTCCCCCTTTTTGAGTGGACAGTTCCACTGTGAATGGCTAGGAGACAAACACCTAAAGCATAGGTTCTCTCTTTTGGCCCTCTCAAACTGATCTGTAGATAACCTAGGCCCTTGTGATCTTTTTTTTTAATGAAAACTTTGTTTTTCCCAAATGGAAACTTCTTCTTGAATTTAGTCGTACTAAGAGGGTTGAGGGGCTGATCCGTCTCCATAGGAGTGTATTGAGGACGGTTATGGTCCTCATAGATATGTGCATACTTGATTGCCTCCTCAAACGTCTTAGGCGTGCTCCTTCTGACTTCCCTCTTTATGGCTTTATCTAAGCCTCTAACAAACCCTCTAGTCTTCTGGAAATCATCTAAGCCCTTAAGTTTCAAAATGATCTCTCTATAGTGGGATATGTAGACCATAAGAGGCCTACATCTCTGAGTAATCCTATCCCACTCATCCCAATTCCTCTCCTCCTCATTCTCAGGAAGAAACTCTTTTAGAAAAAGAGTCTCAAACTGAGTCCAATCTATAGGGATAGAGTTTGCCTCGTTAAGACTCATCCACCACTTGTAAACATGGGGGCCGAGCGATAGACTCGCCTCCAACACACAGTACTCTAGTGGGGTGCCCTTCAATTGATGAAAATCATGCCACTTTTGTCGAATAGTGTGGATTGCATCCTTGTTCCTATCTCGGTCATCCCCCATAAAGGTAGGTGGCTTCAAGTCTTTCAGGAGGGGAGCTTCCCTAGAGCTCTCTCCTTTGTGCTTACTAGGAAGAGAACTATCTTTCCTAGTCATCTCTAGAGGAAGAGTAGGAGTTTCTCTTTTCTTCCTAGCTAGGAAAGAGGTGACGTTAGTCTCAAGTGAGATTATTTGAGACTTTAGCTGCTTAATGAGAGATATGATGCCACTAAGATCTCTCTATAATTTAAGGTTTTGCTCTTTCAAGTCTACAAATTGATCATGAGTGACAAACTCATCTAAAAGTTCCTCATATGTATATTCTTCTTGCTGAGGCTCTTTCTCTTCTAAGTTTTCCTCTATTTCCTGCCCTAATTCTACTTCTTCCATTCTATGATCAGGATCCTCTAGTTGCTCTTTAGATGGAGAAGTGTGTTCAACTACTTGTTTCCCTTTAGATTCCATGTTTTACTTCCCTTCCCCCATTTGCTAACTAGAGTATGTGAAAATTAATGGAAGTAAAGCTTAAATATGCAAGAAGAAGAGAAATATATCACAAGAGCACTTCCCTAGTACAAAATGAAGTTGCAGAAGCAAAATCCAAGTGATCCTTGAAGCTTTAGGTCGTTGATTTTGAATCCTTGCCAGACCCAGACAAAAATTGGAAATGTTCGGTTGGTCCGGAGAGGTTCTAACCACCAAAAACCAACAAGAACAATGCCAAAACCACGTAGCGATAGCCCCAACCGGGCAAACTGAGTGAAATTGAACAACTTTTGAGATTTGACAGTCCTCGCGAGTCCAAGAAATGTAGCCCATCACCTATACTTCAAAGATATAAAGCTATCCCAAGTGAATAAAGTGAATTTGGAGACCGGATGATGAAAAACCAGGCATGGAAGTGGCTGCCTAGTTCCTACTGAAGCTATGCAGAGAGATTTTGGTTGACCTAGTCTCCTCCAAATCAAACAACAATGGTCTCCATGGGAAGCCTATGAATATAGCTTCGTAACATGACAAAAATTTTTGAAATCGGATATCGTATGAGCAAGCTATGGTATGAAGAAGCCGGGTATGTCACGAGTAGGAAGTCGAAAAGCTAATCTTCACGAAAGGGTGACTTTGAAAAGCTCAAAACTAAAGAACTGAAGCTTTTCGAACAAACTCAAAACCCATAGCCCATCTCCACAGCCCATAATACATGTATGCATCATCATTTTGCCAACATTTTGATCCAAGGCATGTATTTTATTCCCCCAAGTTTTACAAAAAAACTCAAAATCAAACTCTATTTTACCTCCCCCTTCCCCACTTGGTCTTCTCAACAAACTCAGAAACATGCGTCGATGGAGGTAATTATCCCACATAGGGGGCTGCCATGCGAAAACAATGAGTATATATGGAGGGTTAGAATACCCATTGTATCATCCAAGAGGAGGGGGAAGAGGGGGAAAGCCTCAACGGCTACGCGCGCTGTCATAGGGCCTAGTGTGAATCACTCCTTCGCTCCTGGTGTCCTTCGCCTACGTTTGCGTAGTGACCAGCTCTATCGTGTGTTGCCTGGCTCTGATACCAATGTGGCAGTGGCTCCCGATGAACCCCTTCATTTTGGTCATGTCCAACACGCCTTATGAAGATGTTCACCGGCTATACTTTCGGAGATTCTACACGGATTACGAAGATATCTATGACTGTCCAGCCACATGGTAGTTATTTTTGCTTTGTCTCCTTCATACCCATAAAGGGTAAGGCTCTATACCTCTCATATGAGTGCCACTTGGCACTCATGTGAGTATCATACTTATCAAGCATAAGAGGAGGTTCTCACCTCTCAATTATGATACTCCATATAACAACTAGCCATGTTTCAGGATCCCATAAGCAATATCCGAATTGTCCTTCTCGACCATATCCAAAAGAAATGCATTTCTTTGACTTATGGTCCAACTCTAAGATTCTTGGGTATATGAACATATGCTTCACACCCAAAAACTCAAAGATGATCATAATATGGCTGCTTCCCTGTCCATAACTCTTGTGCCACTTTCAAACCTTTGGCAGTACTAAGCGAAAGGTTAATCACATGAATTGCAGTTAATATTGCTTCTGCACAAAAGCCTTGTAAGAGGTTTGCATGATGCAACATAAACACTACTCTATCTTGAATAGTTATATTCATCCTCTGAGCTACACCATTCTGTAATGTGGTATAAGGAGTTGTAAACTCTCTATGAATCCCTCTAGACTAACAGAAAAGGCTGAATTCATGTGAGGTATACTCACCCCCATTATGTGAACATAAAGCCTTAAGCTTAGTTCCTTTTTCAGTCTCAACTATAGCAAGCCATTTTCTAAAAGTAGGGAATACCTCATCCTTCGATTTGATAGGATATACCCAAACTTTTCTAGAAGCATCATCTATGAAAGTGACAAAGTAAAGAGAACCACCCAAGGAACTGGTGGGCATAGGACCACACACATCTATATGAATGAGATCTAAAGGCTGAATTGAAGAGTCAATGTGCATTCTATGCACATTTCTGGTTTGCTTTCCATATTGACAATGCTCACAAAATGAAAAATCGGAGAAAGATAACACATGTAAGTAGCAAGAATGAGAAACATTTTCCATTCCACTACGAGATATATGACTCAAATGACCATGCCAAATACAAGCCATAGGATGTTTAGTAACAACTAACAAGTGTTCTTTCTGTGATACAAATAAAGGATAAAGTGAGCCAACTTTGCTTCCTTTTGCAATAACCATATTGCCCTTTGATATGTGAAAGGACTGAGCATAGAAGACCACCTTGTAACCAAGGTCATCAAGTTGGCCAATCGACATCAAACTGCATGATAACTGAAGTACATGGCATACATTATGCATAGTAAATTTTGAACTTGCTGGAGTTAGATATCTACAGAAGCATGTGAAAACAGCAGAAGGAAGACAAAGAAGCTTGGAGCACAACACACAATATTGAATGTATTACTAGAGAATGTACAAAGATAAGTAGCCCATTAGGGCAATAGGCGTATATACAAGCCGAGGGAAAAAACCTCCTAAAGAGGGAAAAAAGTGGCTCGATGGTCCTAGAGTGTTCACACACATCACTACCTAAATATATCAACAAATCCCCCCTGGGAGTGATACAGTGACCAAGTAACTGGCACTCATGTATAAGGAAGTGCCACGCTATGTGGCAATCACACCACAAAAGGAAGTAAGCCCAAAGCTTGGCAGAAAGCTTCAAACTTCTCCCTAGGCAGAGCCTTCGTGAAAAGGTATGCAATGTTCTCCTGTGTGGGCACATATGCCAAGTTGATCTCCCCAGCAGATAACCTCTCCCTGACATAATGATAATGCACCTCAATGTGCTTAGTGTGAGCATGGAACACAAGGTTCCTCGCAACTGCCAATGTGCTCTAACTATCAGTGAAGATGGTGGTGGCAGAAGATTGACCAACACCCAAATCAGCCATAAGGCATCTAAGCCACACACACTCAACAGTTGCTGTGAAAGCTGCCCTATACTCAGCCTCACAAGTGGAAGTGGCCACAGTAGGCCGCTTCTTGCTCAACCAAGATAAACATGAGCTACCAAGCATGAAGCAAAAGCCACTAGTGGATACACGAGTGTCATAGCAATCAGCCTAGTCTGAGTCAAAAAAAGCATGCAAATCTGGCGGTAGTGATCCCCCCTTGGGATAAAACAACCCAAGTAGCAGAGTACCACTCAAGTAGCGAAAGATGTGCTTAACTGCCTACCAATGCTTGACACCTGGGCAATGCATAAACCTGCTCATTTGTGAGACATCAAACTGAATATCTGGCCGAGTAATGCATAAGTAAATAAGCCAATAGCATGCTAATAGAGGACAACATCAAATGCATCTCAAGCATCATGAAGACTCAATCGTAAACCTATCTCCATAGGAGTGGCAATAGGCTTATAGTCTTGAAGGCCAAAACGCTGCAATAATGTGTCAATATATTTCATTTGACACAAAGCCATTCCACCATCAGCTTGCATAAACTAAATGCCCAAATAGTGATGCAAAAGCCCCAAATCAGACATCTCAAATGAGGCATGCAAATCAGCCTTAAAATTAGCAGCATGCTTCTCAATAGGACTAGTGAGCAGCATGTCATCATCATAGACAACAATGATTAGAAGCACATCATTAGAACACTTAACATATAAGGTGCTTTTAGTTGGACTGTTCTCAAAACCATGTGCAATCAGATAGGCACGTATCTTCTCATACCAAGCATGTGGTGCTTGCTTTATACCATATAATGCCTTCTTTAACCTGCACACCTAATTTTCGTGCCCTTTCTGCACAAAGCCATGGGGCTGAAAAACATACACTTCTTCATGCAAGTCACCATTTAGAAATGTATTTTTAATGTCCAACTAATGTACATTCCAACCATGATGGGTTGCAAGTGCACATATGCTCCGAACAGTAGTCATACAACATGTAGGTGCAAAGGTCTCATCAAAATCAATGCCTCTTTCCTGTGCATAACCCTTTGCAACAAGCCTAGCCTTATACCTGTCAATTGTTCCATCATGCTTACACTTCAGCTTGTAAACCCACATAGTGCCAATGGCCTTCTTGCCCGGAGGCAAGTCACATAAAGACCAAGTACCATTCTTCATTATAGCATCATATTTAGATTGCATAACAGCCATCCAATTTTCTAAATTTTGTGCTTCGTCAAATGAAACAGGCTCATTCTCATCACAGAGACTAGATGCAACCATAGCATAACAATCTGATGCAAAAGAGGCACTATGAGAGCCTGATCGAGTATGATATGACAGAGGTGCATCTAATTTGTTGTCCCGCAAAGTCTACACTAGCCATTTTGGCATAATTTTTGCCTCCTCAATGTCAACTCTCTCATCAACAAGTGCATCATGTAAATCTGCATCAGAAATGGGATGATCTGCATCACTACATGAAACCTCCAAAGATTGAGAAGTTGCCTCATTAAGACTAGCACTAGACTGTCCACCTGTAAAAAGAGGCAGCAAAGTATCATACATGTCTTTTGAGCTAACAGATGTCTCCTTAGTACATGAAAGCAATGGCTGAATAGCATCTTCCACAAAAACAACATCACGGCTAACCAGAATGTGTTTAATCTGTGGATGATACAAACGATCACCTTTACTTTCAGAACTGTACCCAACAAAAAAACATTTTATTGCTTTATCATCCAATTTTCTGCGATGTTATTCAGACACTAATGCATATGTCAAACAACCAAAAACACGTAGATTAGCAACAGATGGCTTGCGATCATGCCAAGCCTCATATGGAGTGATAGACTGCAGTCCTTTAGTGGGACACCTGTTAAGTACATATGTTGCACACATGACAGCCTCAAGCCAGAAACTATGTGGTAAAGCTTGAGTCTTGACATACACCACGCCATCTCCATGAGTGACCTGTTCTTTCGTTCAGCAACTCCATTTTGTTGAGGTGTATACAGCACTGTACACTGGTGTTTTATCCCATGTTCAGCCAGAAATGCATTAAAATGAGAAGACAAATATTCCCCCCCTCGATTAGAACGGAGGGTGCCAATTTTACATGTTAACATATTTTCAGCCAAAACCAAAAACTATTTGAAGCACATGAACACTTCGGACTTTGCCTTCAATGGATATACCCATGCATGCCTGGAAAAATCATCGATTTAAGTCACGAAGTAAGGATAATTTCCAAAAGAAGGTGTCTGCATCGAACCACGGACATCACTATGTACAAGCTACAATTTTTTAGTAGCCCGAACTGGACCATCTTTTGGAAAGGAGGAACGCTACATTTTGCCCAAAATACAACCTTCACAAACATGTTTTAGGTGCCTCAAGTTTGGGCAAAGAGAACACCATTTCAAATTTATGTAGACATAGCAAACTAGCAAAATTCTGATGACCAAAGTGTGCATGCCATAGCTTTGCATCTGACATAGCTTGAGAATCATGTACTACACATGCCAAATCATTTGCAGATCTTTCATAGTCTATGAGCTTATACAGCCCATGACATAAAATGCTAGAAGCAATAACAACGTTTCCATTTGACAGATCATGAACTGTACATCTGTCATCAACAAATTTCACAACCAAGCCAATCTTGGCTAATGCAGAAACTGATAACAAATTTTTCTTGATCGTTGGCACAAACAAAGCATTTGACAAAGTGAAAGAACTACCATCAACAGTAGTCAAAATGATCTTACCAACTCCCATAAGAGGATAAGAGGAGTTGTTGGTGCATGTAACAGTATTCCCTATAGGGGCAGGCTCGAGTGAAGAGAAGAAACTGTGCTATGAGGTAATATGTTTGGTCGCCACACTGTCAAAGTGCGAAACATCTGAGTCTATTGCAGACATGCACTACTCATGAGAAGATGGGTCAAAACTGCAAACAATTGTTGGTGTAAATTGCAAGCCTACACATTTGGCTCAAATGATGCATTGAAGTCTATACATACATGAAGAAGCATAGGAACATATGCTAGTGGTTAATTACCACTTTACCTCATTGTAAAAGTCAGATTGACGTGGAATCATTTGTAATCACCTACCAAAAGGATTCGTGGATAAAAGTAGCTGTTCGATTGAAAGAATATCTCCAAGCATTTAGGAGCTTGATCATAGGGAGGCAAAAGTTTGAATTTGAATTCAAACTTCTACCCATCTCTTATAAAAATGGTCATGAAAAGTTGCGGGTAAGAGAGAGCACTCCCGAGCCTAGCATTACTGATTTTTGAGTGTGTGTGAGGTCTACACTCTAGCCCACACCTCTCTACACCATTTGGCAATGATATTCATGCCAATGGAGTTGTATACAAATGTTCATTAATACATACATTCACATTGTCCATCTCTGAGTTCTCTGTTAGTCTACTCAAAAGTCTGTTAACCTGTCAAGGGCATATCTCAGTCAAATCTTTACCAAATTCAGTGATTCAAAGCTTGTTGGATTCAGCTTGAAACTTATCTACATGCTATCAAAGTTTGAAGACATTTTGTTCAGCCATTTTGGAGAAATCTGCATCGAGGTGATCTCTGGTCATTTTCTGCTATAGTCCTAAAAAGTCGGGGGTATAGCTTGTGAAGAGATGGATAGGTATGTGCTTGAAGATGAAGAGGTGTTGCAAAATCCTTGATCTACACCAGCCAAATGAACTCCAGGAGTATATGGTGGGCCCTTTTAGCTTGCCAATGGATGTATTAGACACCCTATGTACCTTGGAAGATCACTCTCAAAAAGATAGATCAAAACAGATAAGTTGGAGTTAGCTCAGAGGTGAAAACTTGCTATTCTTGGTTCATACACCTGTCCAGTGTTTTACATAATTCTCTGAGCACAGCAGCAATTAGCTCAATTCCTCTTGGGGAAGTCTAGGCAACTTAAAGAGCTAACTTGCAAGAGTAATCTCATAAAAAATAATGAACCACATACTGAGAATGAGTTTTAACAAGTGATGATATCATCCCGATTTTCACGGGCTGCTAAAGAAATAGACCAGTGAGCAGAAAAATCAACATAACTCAAAATGTAGAAATCCAATGATTATGAAAATTTGTATGGTTATACTAGACAGTAAGCTGAATCCAACAAGCTTTGAATCACTGACGTTGGATAAGTAACCACTGAGAAATGGCTCTGACAAGATGAGTGAAAAAGTCGGGTACCTGACAGAGAAGTGAAGATGAACAGACCCTGTTGACTTCAAATGAACATAACTGAAGATTGCAACATCCAAATGACATGAAAATTTGTGAGCATATAGTAGACTTATAGAGCTAACTTTACCAAGTTAAATCACTGAAAATGATGCACCAAGCTCAGAGAAAACATCTCTGCAAGCTGACTGAGAAAACTGAGAGTAATGGCAGTGAGTAGTACACTTCACAAGAACATGGAAAGATGAACTCAAATAATCATGAAAATGAAAGTATATTGCTTGTACAATACAATGAATTACTGATACATATGTGTGCCTTGTAATCACACCTTGATATGGCATAAAGCTCAGCTCTTGGAGGTCTTCACATAGGTCTCTCTAACCACGACTAAAACTGCCATCTATTTATAGTTGAGTTTGGAAGGCTAACTTCCCTCAATCACTCTCCAATCAATCAATGATTGATTTGATTCTCTACCTACCACAAATCACGAATTTGTGGCTCCTCTTTCCATTCTTGATCAAGTGGACTCAACCACTTAAGATTCTCTTACTTTTACATTAAGTAAACTCTTCAAAAGTTACAAGAGGTAGTTCACAAGTGAACTTTACATAGTCTTCTTTTTAAAGCTTCTTCTAAGACTTTGTGAGACTCAAGCCAATACTTAGGCTTGTCATAGACTTGCTCCAACAGCTCCCCCTTAAGCCAAGTATGCTTGAGGTCTTCAATCTTCCAAGATTACCTGCAAACCAATCATAGCCTTGAATTTGCAAAGCTTTGTACCATCCAATGCTTTGGTTAGAATATCTGCACATTGTTGATGAGTGGACACATATGATATTTGAATCTCTTTGCTTAGAACCTTCTCTCGTACATAGTGATAATGAACTTCAATATGTTTAGTCCTTGCATGAAAAATAGGATTAGCAGCCAAGTGAATAGAACTCATATTGTCACCAAAAATAGTTGGAGTTCCAAACTCCAATCCAAGATCTTTGAATAATGTCTTCATCCACATAGCTTCTTGTGTAGCTATGGCAAGACCTCTATATTCAGCTTCAGTAGAAGAGAGAGCAACTGTGGGTTGCTTCTTGGATGACCATGAAATAAGCTTTGAACCTGCAAAGGTAAGATAACCTAAAGTGCTCCTTCTATCTTCCTTGGAGCCAGTCCAATCTGCATCAGAAAATAGCTTCAAACCTAAATCAGATACATAAGGATAATAAAGTCCTTCACTTATGGTTCCTTTGAGATACTTGAGAATCCTTTTGGCAGCATTCATATGTGGTTTCCTTGGTGTGTGCATAAATTGACTTAGCACACTCACACTGTAACATATATCTACTCTTGTCAATGTGGCATAGTTGAGACTACCCACTAGACTTTGATATGATGTGATGTCCTCTATGAGTTCACCTTCATGTGAGCTCAATTTGTGATTGAGCTCCATTGGAGTACCTGCAATCTTACAATCTTGCATCTTGAATTTTGCCAACATGTCCTTAATGTACTTTCTTTGAGTGAGAAACAAACCATGATCTTTGTAGACAACTTCCAAACCTAGGAAGTAGGTAAGTGAACCCAAATCACTTATCTTGAACTCTTCTCTCATCTGATCTTTGATCTTCTTCATACCATCTGCATCATTTCCTATCAATATAATATCATCTACATATACACATAGGTAGATGACCTCAGAATTACTCTTTTTAATAAAGAGTGAAGGATCTGCCTTGCTTGGTTGAAAGCCTTTGTCCTGCAAGAATGAAACAAGCCTGAAATTCCAAGCTCTTGGAGCTTGCTTGAGACCATACAATGCTTTGTTAAGTTTACACACATAATCAGGATAAACTTGATTCTCAAAACCAGGTGGTTGTGCCATATATACCTCTTCTGTTATCCAACCATTCAAGAATGCATTCTTTACATCTAGTTGAAGTATCTTCCAATTCTTGGAAGAGGCAATACTAAGCAAAACCCTAATAGTAGGCATCTTTGCCACAGGAGAGAAAGTCTCCTCATAATCAATTCCATGAGTTTGTGCAAAGCCTTTTGCCACAAGCCTTGCCTTATACCTGTTAATTGAACCATCAGAATTCTTCTTGAGTTTATAGACCCATCTTGAGCCTATTACCTTCATGGATGAAGTCTTGGGCACCAAATCCCAAGTGTTGTTTTCCTCAAGTGCTTCAATCTCTTCCTTCATTGCATGCTTCCATTCTGTTTTTGCTTTGGCCTCTTCAAATGATGATGGCTCCTCTTGGTTTATGTCCTGTGCTATGTAGATAGAATGTTTAGTTACTAATGAGGTGTCAAACCCATACCTTTCTGGTTTTTTCTTTTCCCTCATAGATCTTCTTAGGCCATGATGTGATGATTCTGCTTCATGTCCAAGTTCCTGCAATTTTGCTTTACCTTTAGACTTCCATGCTTTGATCTTTTCCATGTGAGATTCTTCATCATCCTCTGAGGTGTCTTGTTCTTCAATCTTTGATTGTTCTCTACCAAGCTTTGGAAAATCTTCTTCAAGATCATATGGTAAATTGATCTTCCTGCATGAATCTTCATACCATGAATTGTTCTCATCAAAAACTACATCTCTGCTTACCAAGAATCCTTTGTTGGTAGGGTTGTATAACCTGTAGCCCTTTTGATTGTTGTCATATCCAATAAATACACACCTTTCTGCCTTTGGATCCATCTTGCCTCTAACCTGTGAAGGAACATGAGCAAAAGCAATACATCCAAAAATTTTACAATGATCTAAGCTTGGTCTTCTTCCATTCCAAGCCTCATATGAAGTCATCCCATCAAGGGATTTTGAAGGCAACCTGTTAATCAAGTAAGTGGCTGTAGATACAGCCTCAGCCCATAAGTAATTAGGTAAATGCTTTTCATTTAACATAGACCTTGCAGCTTCAACAATTGTCCTATTCCTCCTTTCTGCCACTCCATTTTGCTCAGGAGTGTACCTTGTAGTTACCTCTCTTTTGATTCCTCTTTCTTGAAGAAAAGAATCAAAATCATGGGAGAAGTATTCTCCCCCTCCATCTGACCTTAGCCTTTTTAGTGATTTACCTGTTTGATTCTCCACAAGAGCCAAATATCTTTTGAAACATGAAAAAACTTCATCTTTGTGTTTCATAAAGAATAGGATAGTCCATCTGCTGCAATCATCAATAAAGGAAACATAATACCTTGATCCAGATATTGAAGCTTCCTTGTTAGGTCCCCATACATCTGTATGAACCAACTCCAAGAGATCTCCATGCATATAACCTTTCTTCATGAATGTAGCCTGTGAGACTTTCCAAATTGACATGCACTACACTTATAAATCATATGTTGTTTTGACAAATTAGGAAGTCCAAGTACACTTTGGTCCCTGCAGATTTGCTTTAATGACCTTTCACCAATATGTGCTAACCTTTTGTGCCATACTTCCAATTCTGTGAGTGTCTGACTACCATAATTAAAGAGAGCAATGTTTCTAGTGTCCTGTAATTCAAATGTGAACAATCTACCTGTCTTTTCACCTTTTGTAATTCTTCTGAATCCTTGACTTGGATCTTCAACAAATGCTCCTGCTTTTGTGAACCTGACTTGCAACCCTTTCTCTACTATCTGCCCAACACTTATCAAATTCTTTGTAATGGTAGGGACATAGAGTACCTTATTGAGTAGGTTGATGTTTCCATCAGGTGCTTTGACATTGCCTATTTTCTCCACAGGATGTTTTGTATCATCTCCTGTTTGTACCTCATGCTTATTCCTTGGATCTTCTAAATCTGATAGGAGTGCCACATTTCCTGCCACATGATTTGAACAACCTGAATCTATGTAGAAAATATGCTCATCAGATTTACCTTGTGGCATAGCCATGTTCATGATCAATAATGAATCCTCTTTGTTTGAGTCTTCTGTGTAGTTATTGTAGTCTCTCCTTCCTTTGTAGCCTCCTTGATAGTTTGAATGATTGTAGTTGTTGTAGTTGCCATGGTAGTTGTTGAACCTTCCTCTTGAGTAGCCATAACTTCCTCTATTGTATCCTCTACCTCTTTGATTCCTAATATTCCTAAAGCAATTTTCAGTTGTATGATTAGTTTTTCCACAAATAGAACATGAGTTGGAGTCTTGGGATCTCCCCCTGCCTTGTCTACCTCCTCTTCCTCTACCTCTGCCATGTCTTCCTCTACCTGCATAGTTAGCTTGATATGTACCTGCTTCATCATCCACTTTCTTTGCCTTTCCTTTGTTATCTTTAGACTTGCTTTTATCCGTGTATAAAGCTGAAGATTGATTACCTTTAGAGCTTTCTCCATTTTTGATAAGCTTTGCCTCTTGAGTAAATAGTTGTCCAATGAGTGTGTTGAAATCAGGTACATGCATGTCCATGTACAAATCCATAGCTGTGGTGAATGCTTCCCACTTATCATCTGCCTTCAAGCCATTGATCACCTGCCTTACAATTTGCTCTTCATCTATTACCTCTCCAATGCTTCCCAACTGATCTGCTATGTCCTTGAGCTTTGTGACAAAATCAGTCACATTTTGTTTGGGAGCCTTCTTGAGAGTTGTGAACTCCAGCCATAGTTGATGCTTCCTAGCTTTGGTACTTGAAGAAAAGAAAGCTTCAAGTGCATCCCACACTTCCTGAGATGTCTTACAACTTCTAATGTGAGGCAACAAAAAATCTGAGATAGAGTTGAGGAGATAAGACCTTGCAAGTGCATCCTTGGAGCACCATGTGCTCAATCTTTCTTGCTCTTCTTGTGTTGGTTGACTTTTGTTCCTGAAACTTGGCATAACTTCATCTCCAGCCACATAACCATATAAACTTCTACCTTGGAGATAGGCTTCCATTCTTAATGACCAAGCTGAGTAGTTACCTCTGTCTAATTTGTCAATTGATGAAGGAAATCCATCTGCCATATTGTCCAACCTTGCTCTGATACCACTGTGAAGAGATGGATAGGTATGTGCTTGAAGATGAAGAGGTGTTGCAAAATCCTTGATCTACACCAGCCAAATGAACTCCAGGAGTATATGGTGGGCCCTTTTAGCTTGCCAATGGATGTATTAGACACCCTATGTACCTTGGAAGATCACTCTCAAAAAGATAGATCAAAACAATTAAGTTGGAGTTAGCTCAGAGGTGAAAACTTGCTATTCTTGGTTCATACACCTGTCCAGTGTTTTACATAATTCTCTGAGCACAGCAGCAATTAGCTCAATTCCTCTTGGGGAAGTCTAGGCAACTTAAAGAGCTAACTTGCAAGAGTAATCTCATAAAAAATAATGAACCACATACTGAGAATGAGTTTTAACAAGTGATGATATCATCCCGATTTTCACGGGCTGCTACAGAAATAGACCAGTGAGCAGAAAAATCAACATAACTCAAAATGTAGAAATCCAATGATTATGAAAATTTGTATGGTTATACTAGACAGTAAGCTGAATCCAACAAGCTTTAAATCACTGAAGTTGGATAAGTAACCACTGAGAAATGGCTCTGACAAGATGAGTGAAAAAGTCGGGTACCTGACAGAGAAGTGAAGATGAACAGACCCTGTTGACTTCAAATGAACATAACTGAAGATTGCAACATCCAAATGACATGAAAATTTGTGAGCATATAGTAGACTTATAGAGCCAACTTTACCAAGTTAAATCACTGAAAATGATGCACCAAGCTCAAAGAAAACATCTCTGCAAGCTGACTGAGAAAACTGAGAGTAATGGCAGTGAGTAGTACACTTCACAAGAACATGGAAAGATGAACTCAAATAATCATGAAAATGAAAGTATATTGCTTGTACAATACAATGAATTACTGATACATATGTGTGCCTTGTAATCACACCTTGATATGGCATAAAGCTCAGCTCTTGGAGGTCTTCACATAGGTCTCTCTAACCACGACTAAAAATGCCATCTATTTATAGTTGAGTTTGGGAGGCTAACTTCCCTCAATCACTCTCCAATCAATCAATGATTGATTTGATTCTCTACCTACCACAAATCACGAATTTGTGGCTCCTCTTTCCATTCTTGATCAAGTGGACTCAACCACTTAAGATTCTCTTACTTTTACATTAAGTAAACTCTTCAAAAGTTACAAGAGGTAGTTCACAAGTGAACTTTACATAGTCTTCTTTTTAAAGCTTCTTCTAAGACTTTGTGAGACTCAAGCCAATACTTAGGCTTGTCATAGACTTGCTCCAACATAGCTTAACTTGCTAAATTGATTTCTCTTAGCATAGTTTATTATTTTACATCATTCCACTTGGAATAGGTAGCTTACTAAGTAATTAGATACCCCTAAAAGGACTTTTTCCAATTCCTATTGTGCTGGTCATACTGAGCAAAATACCCAGCAGGTATCAAGATATAAATAGAAGGTTTTCTTGAGTTTGTGACTTCCAAAGTTATCTGTTTTGATTCAATCATTACACACATCATTTCCAAAGTACATAGGACATTTTATGGTGTCATTGGAAAGCTAAGGAGGTCTAGTTATCAACTCTGAAGTAAAATAGGGCTGGTACAAAGCAGGTTTAGCAGTACCTACTCAATCTCTTGGTGCATCCATCCATCTTTCCCAACAGTGGTATCAGAGCAAACTAAGGTAAAATGGGAGATGGTTTTCCTTCATTCATTGATAAATTGGACAGGAACAACTATCAAGCATGGTCTCTAAGGATGAAGACCTACCTACAAGGAAGGAGTCTCTATGGATACATTTCAGGAGATGAGGAATTGCCCTCATTCAAAACAAGAGGATTACCAACCAAGGAAGAACATGAAAGGCTCAACACATGGTGTGCTAAGGATGCATTGGCAAGGTCTTATTTACTCAACTCTATATCTGATTTGCCACATATTAGAAATTGTAAGACATCCCAAGAGACTTGGGAAACCTTGTCATCATATTTTTCCTCCAACACAAGGGCTAGGAAAAATCAGTTGTGGATTGAATTCACAACATTAAGGAAGCAACCTAAGCAAGCTTTTTCAGAATTTGTGACCAAGATTAAAGATGTAGCAGATCAGTTAGCAAGCATAGGAGAAGAGATTGAAGAAGAACAGATTGTAAGGCAAGTGATCAATGGGATCAAGGCTGATGACAAATGGGAAAGCTTCACCACAACTATGGATCTTTACATGGACATGCACACTCCATATCTTACAACTCTCATGGGACAATTGTTTACTCATGAAGCAAAGCTCAACAAAAATGGAGATGCATCCAAAGGTAATAACTCTTCTGCCCTATACACTGATAAGAAGTCTAGAGATAAAGGCAAGAGTAAAAAGGTGGAAGATGAAGGTTCTACCTCCCAAGCCAACTATGTAGGGAGAGGTAGATCCTCAAGAGGAAGGGGGAGAGGAGGTAAGCAAGGTAGGGGGAGATCTTATAACTCCTCACCATGCAACATTTGTGGATTATCAAATCATACTACAGATGAGTGTTTCAGGAATTACAAGAATCAGAGAGGAAGAGGATATCTGTAACATAATCCTAGTAGGAGATGGTTGAACCACGCTCTAAGAGAGAGGATTAGGAAGTAATCCTCAACCATGGCTTTTGGGGCAAGTGGTTAGCCCATCACATTCCTAACCAAGAGGTTGTGAGTTCAATGGGAAGAATGTAATAAAGTAAGTCTATGATCTAGGGATCCGATGGCTTCAGACAGATCTGAAATCGGATACCGTTTGGTCACTCGTCTCTAGGACCAAAGATCTCAAGAGTAGACTCAAGCATAAGTCATGTGCTCTCATATTCAAGTAATCCACTTAGCCTAGTGGTTAAGTCTCATGGTTGTGAAGGAAGAGGTCTTGGGTTCAACTCCCATGGGGAGCATGGAAAGAGAGTTTTGCCCAAAGAGCTCTAGAGCCTTCTAACTCAAGTTAACGTGAGTTAACTTGAGTCCAGTGGACTTAACTCAAGAGGTGAGTACAACAACCACTAGTGGACTCTAGTGGAAGGTACTAAAGTAGTGGTCGAGATCACTCCAGCCACTAATAGACTCTAGTGGTGGATATGAAAGGAGTGGAGGAGATTGCACATGCACTTGTGGACTCTAGTTACATTTGTGGTCCTCATTAGTTCAAGCAGCTATATATACAGGCATAAGGTTGGGAGGAGAGTCATTCATTCATGAGAATTTCCAGTCGTTACGCTGTTGCAATATCAAAGAGGTGGCTACTCACAGTCAAGAGGTAGATTCAACCATCACCAAGGCTACAACAACAATTACAACAATAATTACAATGGAAACTACCAAGGAGGTTTCAAATCCAGGAAAGATTACAACAACTACACAGAGGAGCAGGATGACTCACTTCTAATCATGAACATGACTTCAAAATCAGGTACAAATGATGACCACCTATTCTACATTGACTCAGGATGTTCAAATCATGTGGCTAGCAATGTAGCATTACTCTCTGATCTTGAGGAACCAAAAGGTAAGCATCAAGTCCAAACAGGTGATGACACAAAGCATTCTGTAGTTAAAGTTGGAAATGTTAAGACTTGTGATGGAAATCAGAATTTGTTGAGAAGGGTACTCTATGTACCAACCATTACCAAAAATTTGATGAGTGTTGGTCAGATTGTGGAGAAAGCTTTGCAGGTCAGATTCAACCGATATGGAGCATATATGGAGGATCCAAGACATGGGTTCAAGAGGATTGCTAAAGGAGAAAAATCAGGTAGACTTTTCACTTTTGAGTTAGAAGATACAAAGAATATTGCTCTATACAGTTATAAGGATCAAACACTTTCAGAGCTTGAGATTTGGCACAAAAGGTTAGGGCACATAGGAGAAAGAACCTTGAAACAAATGTGCAGGGATCAATGTGTGCTTGGGATACCTAATGTATCCAAGCAACATATGATTTATAAGTGTGGTGCTTGTCAATTTGGGAAGTCTCACAGATTACCTTTCTCAAGGAAAGGATACATGCATGAAGACTACCTAGAGCTTGTCCACACAGATGTATGGGGACCAAGCAAAGACCCCTCAGTCTCAGGATCAAGGTACTATGTGTCTTTCATTGATGATTATAGCAGATGGACTGTATTGTACTTTCTGAAGGATGAGGTATTTAATTGTTTTAAAAAATATCTTGCACTAGTTGAAAATCAGACAGGAAGGAATTTGAAGAGGCTAAGGTCATATGGAGGAGGTGAGTACTTCTCAAATGAATTTGAAGACTTCTTGCAGGATAGAGGCATCAAAAGAGAAATAACCACAAGGTATTCTCCTAAACAGAATGGGGTAGCTGAGAGAAGAAATTAGGTTAATTGTGGAGACAGCTAGATCTATGCTTAATGAGAAAAAATTACCTAACTATCTATGGGCAGAAAGTGTTTCCACTGCCACTTACCTCATAAACAGGCTACCATCTAAGTCACTTGATGGTATGACACCCTATGAAGCATGGCATGGTAAGAGACCCTCACTTGACCATTGCAAAATTTTTGGATGTGTAGTATATGTACACATTCCTTCACAGATAAGAGGTAAGCTAGACCCAAAGGCTGAAAAATGCATCTTTATTGGGTATTGACTTAAATAAAAAAGGTTACAGGTTTTATAACCCTACCAATACAGGATTCATGGTAAGCAGAGATGTTGTCTTTGATGAAAATGATTCTTGGTATGAGAATGAATGCAGGAAGGTCAAATTACCCTATGATTTGGAAGAGGAATTTCCAAGTCTTACAAAGGAGGAACCTACTCAGAATGAAGCCTCAAGTTCAGATGATGAAGACACTATCAACCTTGAAGAATTCAAAGCATGGAAGTCCAAAGGCAAAATGAAGATGAAGAAGCTTGAAGACATACCTGAATCTTCAACTCAACCATTTAGAAGATCACAAAGAGAAAGCAAGAAACCTATCAGATATGGGTATGATACATCTCTTGTTACTAAACATTCTGTTTATCTTGCCAAAGATTTGTCAAATGAAGAACTAGGGTCATATGAAGAAGCAATAACCAAATCAGAATGGAAAGAAGCTATGGATGAGGAGATTGAAGCACTCAAGGAGAGTGACACATGGGAGTTAGTACCTAAGAAGGACTCAATGAAGGTAATAGGATCCAGATGGATCTATAAGCTTAAAAGAAATTCTGATGGCACCATCAATAGGTATAAAGCCAGATTGGTAGCCAGGGGTTTTGCACAAACCCAAGGCATTGACTATGAGGAGACATTCTCACCTGTGGCCAAGATGCCAACAATCAGAGTGTTGGTAAGTGTGGCTGCATCAAAAAATTGGAATATGTACCAATTGGATGTCAAGAATGCTTTCTTGAATGGATGGATTTCAGAGGAGGTATATATCTCACAACCTCCTGGCTATGAGGATCCTAAGAAGGTAACATATGTTTGCAAATTAAAAAAGGCTTTATATGGATTAAAGCAGGCACCTAGGGCATGGAATTACAGGTTAACTACATATCTCCAAGACCAAGGATTTGTCATGATCAAGGCAGACACTTCTCTGTTCATCAAGAGAAGTAATTCAGAGGTAATATACCTTTGTGTTTATGTTGATGACATCATCATTACAGGTAATGATGTCAATGGAATCAGATATATCAAAAGTCAAATGATGAAGGAGTTCAAGATCAATGATCTTGGTCTATTGAAGTATTTTTTGGGACTTGAATTAGTCTACACTAATTCAGGGATATACATCACTCAGAAAAAGTATATACAGGACATGTTGAAGAAGTTTCAATTACAAGATGCCAAAGTAGCAAGCACTCCAATGGAGGTAAACCTAAAGCTAAGTGCCCTTGAAGGTGATGAAGTCAAAAACATTACAGGTTATCAAAGTATGGTGGGTAGCTTGAATTATGCTACCTTAACAAGGATAAATATTGCATATGGAGTTAGTGTGCTAAGTCAATTTATGCACAAGCCAAGGATACCTCACTTAGAGGCTTCCAAGAGAATCCTGAAGTATCTCAAGGGTACACAGAACCATGGTTTGTATTTCCCTTACACTTCATATATTGATATCAAAATTTATTCAGATGCAGATTGGGCAGGATGCAAGGATGATAGGAGGAGCACTTCTGGATATATTTCTTTTGCAGGTGACAAACCAATTTCATGGTCTTCAAAGAAGCAACCTACTGTTGCTTTGTCTTCCACAGAGGCAGAGTATAGAGGGCTGGCTAATGGCACACAAGAAGCAATATGGATTAAGCTCTTGTATACAGAATTGGGATTATATACTAGGTCACCAATTATCTTTGGAGATAATACAAGTTCTCTTCACCTTGCAGCTAATCCTATTTATCATGCTAGGACCAAACACATAGAGGTCCATTACCATTATGTGAGAGAGAAGTTGATAAGCAAAGACATTCAACTGATCTATGTTTCAACCAACATGCAATGTGCAGATTTGTTGACTAAAGCTTTGGATGGAACCAAACTTTGCAGGTTCAAATCCATGATTGGATTGCAGGATATACTTGAAGATTGAAGATGAAGACTTAAGCCAAAATGTTTGGGTTCAGGGGGAGCTGTTGGTAAATTGCAAGCCTACACATTTGGCTCAAATGATGCATTGAAGTCTATACATACATGAAGAAGCATAGGAACATATGCTAGTGGTTAATTACCACTTTACCTCATTGTAAAAGTCATATTGACTTGGAATCATTTGTAATCACCTACCAAAAGGATTCGTGGATAAAAGTAGCTGTTTGATTGAAAGAATATCTCCAAGCATTTAGGAGCTTGATCATAGGGAGGCAAAAGTTTGAATTTGAATTCAAACTTCTACCCATCTCTTATAAAAATGGTCATGAAAAGTCACGGGTAAGAGAGAGCACTCCCGAGCCTAGCATTACTGATTTTTGAGTGTGTGTGAGGTCTACACTCTAGCCCACACCTCTCTACACCATTTGGCAATGATATTCATGCCAAGGGAGTTGTATACAAATGTTCATTAATATATACATTCACATTGTCCATCTCTGAGTTCTCTGTTAGTCTACTCAAAAGTCTGTCAACTTGTCAAGGGCATATCTCAATCAAATCTTCACCAAATTCAGTGATTCAAAGCTTGTTAAGATTCAACTCAAAGTATATCTACATGCTGTCAAAGTTTGAAGACATACTATTCAGCCATTTTGGAGAAATCTGCATCGAGGTGATCTCTGGTCATTTTCTGCTACAGTCCTAAAAAGTCGGGGGTATAGCTTAACTTGCTAAATTGATTTCTCTTAGCATAGTTTATTATTTTACATCATTCCACTTGGAATAGGTAGCTTACTAAGCTAATTAGATACCCCTAAAAGGAATTTTTCCAATTCCTACTGTGCTGGTCATACTGAGCAAAATACCCAGCAGGTGTCAAGATATAAATAGAAGGTTTTCTTGAGTTTGTGACTTCCAAAGTTATCTGTTTTGATTCAATCATTACTCACATCATTTCCAAAGTACATAGGACATTTTATGGTGTCATTGGAAAGCTAAGGAGGTCTAGTTATCAACTCTGAAGTAAAAGAGGGCTGGTACAAAGCAGGTTTAGCAGTACCTACTCAATCTCTTGGTGCATCCATCCATCTTTCCCAACAACAATAGTAAACACCCATTCTTCTTCCTGCACAAGATTAGCAGACTCTATTTTTGGTGTAGAGGCTTTTGCAACAACCATTCCAGCCTCTTTCTTCTTTGCCTCTTTAGCAACCAGTTTTGGATAGTTCTTTATGATATGATAATTTCCTTTATAGTACTTGCAAAACAATTTTTCTTTTCTGATTTCTTTTCATCTTTGTCTTCCCTCTTCGATTATACAAAATTAGCAGATTTTTGCTTACTAGTAGAAGAGCTCCATTTTCCTTTGCCCTTTTGACTAGCCAGGAAAGCTTGATCTACAACACACATAATGGACATGTTCTACCTGGACTGATCTTCCTGCAACAGAATAGAGACTAACTCCTCAAATGACAAGGCATTTGGATTGCCTTTCATCAGCAACCGAAGAGTAGAAGCAAAACTCTGATATGAATGAGGAAGACCATTCAGAACGGTCTGCACAAGTGAGCTATCTGGTATAACCTCATCACCAAAAATCAACTATTCCTTCAAGTCTTTGATTTTTGTTAGAAAACTATCCATAGAATCACTTTCATTCATGTGCTCACTCTCCAACTATTTTCAGAGGTAAGCAACACGAGCCTCATTCCTAGCTTGGTACAATGTGGTAAGTGTATCCCAAGTATCCTTAGCTATTCTGTTAGAGCGAATGTGAGGAATAATGGCACGTTTGACAGACAAAGTTATCAATGCATGTGCTTGGGCATCTTTGCCATCCCAACAAATTTGCTCTGTAGTAGGTGCAACAGAAATCATAGCATGAATAGGAATATGCAGGTATCATCATCTTCGACACCTTCTGCATCAGCTTCAGTACCTGCAGTTGTAACAGTTGTAGGTGTGATAGGACGTTTTTCAACACCCTGCACAATGTTCCACAGTCCTTTTGCAACCAATACATGTCGAATCATATAAACCCACAACGGGTAGTTGGTACCATCCAACTTATCCTCAGCAGCCAACATATGAAATACATCACTGCTTTCAGCCATGGCTGGTGACTAAAATACCTTGATGCAGAAAATTGATTGTATCTCAAAAAGTTGAACGGAACTGCCTAGACGAGTTCTTCTAAACTTGTAGCAAACTTCGAGACACTTATACTTGTGAACCAAAATAGGTATATACCTTTGGCACAAAAAGACGAAATAGCCTACACAAAGATTGCGATTTTGGCACCACAGAAGGAAGCTATTTTGATCTCTGAAACACCCTGAGTATGCTCACCAAATTTCGTGTGAATCTGACACTGCGACCGGAGATGAAGCAGAGACCTGCTCTGATACCAATTGTTGTAGTTAGACGTCTGCGAAAGCACATGAACAACATAAGGAAGAAGAAGAAGCTTGGAGCAGAACACACAATACTAAATGTATTATTAGAGAATGTACAAAGATAAGTAGCCCATTAGGGTAATAGGCGTATATACAAGCTGGGGAAAAAAACCTCCTAAAGAGGGAAAAAGTGCCCCAACAGTCCTAGAATGTTCACACGCATCACTACCTAAATATATCAACAGAACCATCAATAAACTACACAACCACATCTCCAATCCCCACATCACTGTTGGAGTTTATTGATCTCCAAAGTACAGCTAGAAGTAGGTGAAACCCAACAGGACCTAGTTGACTTTTTCACAAACTTGTATGCACAGACCAATTTTCTTGTAGAGCAAATTTCTCTTTACTCACTTGGAATTTTCCAAAACTGTTTCACACACATAAACTAGACTCTAAGAGCTTTCCAACAAGATATAGAACACCTCAAATGGATAAATACACAATGAGCTATGACCTCTGCAATATGCAGCTTTAATGGAGACCTTGAAACAGAGATGAACCTGAGGACACACATCACTTGCAGAGACTACTGTTCTTAACTCACAACTCCAATGACTTTGAAACTTTCCAGAATATAAGTAGTTCTAGAACTCACGTGGTATTTTTGCTACATTTTATGAATAATATGAGCCTTCTTGAAGTATTTGAAGACTTCCCAAAGGTATTTACATAATTTGAAACTTGTACCCTACATAAAACAAATGTTCGCAACATTCTCCCCCTCAAGTTTCAAAGGGTATTTCCTTCATACCAAGAATATAGTTGAATCTTTGATGCTTTGGTCCATCCAAGGATTTGGTGAAGATATCTGCAACTTGATCCTTTGTTCCAACAAAAGAAACATGCACTTCATTGTTCATGGCGTTCTCTCGAACATAATGATAATGAACCTCTATATGCTTTGTTCTAGCATGAAAAATAGGATTTGAGGTCATATGAATGCTGCTCAAGTTATCCCCATATATCAGTGGTACATCAACCTGCACATTCAAGTCATGAAACAACTTTTTAAACCACATAACCTCAGTAGTAGCCAATGCTAAACCTCTATACTCAGCCTCTGTAGAAGATAAAGCAACTGTAGGCTGTTTCTTTGAACTCCATGTTAATGTCTTGTTTCCTGCTATTACCACATATCCACTTGTGGATCTTCTGTCATCTTTGCTTCCAGCCCAATCTGCATCACTAAAGACTTTAAGAGTTAGATCAGCATCATGACTATAAAATAATCCTTCGTTCATGGTACCTTTCAAATACCTAAGCACTCTTTTCGCTGCATGCATATGAGGTACTCTAGGTTCATGCATAAACTGTGACAATACTCCCACTGGATAACATATATCAGGTCTAGTTTTTGTTGCATAAATCAAAGATCCTACCATGGATCTATATACATTCATATCATGCAACTCATCACCTTCCTTTGCGCTTAGCTTTACATTACATTCCATTGGAGTAGAAACAAATTTACATTCCTGCATACCAAACCTTTTCAACATATCACATATATACTTTCTTTGTATCAACCACATACCTTCATCGCTATACACAATTTCAATCCCAAGAAAGTATCTGAGCAAACCAAGATCTGAAATTTTAAATTCCTTTCCCAAATTACCTTTTATCTCATCAATTGCTTTTGCATCATTCCCTGTAATCAACAAGTCATCCACATAAATGCATACATAGACACACATGCCATCTACATGTTTTACATAAAGTGAAGGATGAGCATGACTCGCTGTGTATCCTTGAAGCATAAGATACTTTACCAACCTTGCATTCCATGCCCTTGGTGCCTGCTTAAGACCATACAATGCCTTCTTTAACCTGCATACATGATTAGGAAATTTTGCATCCACATAACCATCTGGTTGTGACATATACACTTCTTCATTTAACTCACCATTAAGAAAGGCATTCTTTATATCGAGTTGATATATATTCCACCTTTTACTTGCAGCTAAAGCTAACAAAGTTCTCATCGTTGCCATATTTGCTACTGGACTAAATGTTTCCTCATAGTCCACACCTTGAGTTTGATTATATCCTTTTGCTACAAGTCTAGCCTTATATCTAGATACACTACCATCACTATTTCTTTTAATCTTAAAAACCCACTTGCAACCAATTATCTTTTGCTTTGGTGTACTTGGAACTAAATTCCAAGTCTTGTTATCTTGTAGTGCTTCCATTTCTTCTCTCATTGCTTTCTCCCACTTTTCATCTCCTTTGGCCTCATCATAACATGTGGGTTCATTTTCCTGCTCAACTTTTGTCATAAAAGCATAATGAGTATTCATGAAAGATTCATAAGTATACCTTTGAGGTTGCTTACTTACTCTTGAAGTTCTTCTTACCTCCAATGTAGATGCTCTTCCTTTCTTATGAGGAACCTTTGATGATTCTCCATACTCACATACATCACTAATTTCCTCTCCTTCATCATTAACTTCAACAAGTTTGAGTTTACCTTTACTTTTAACACTTGGAGGTGACTCTTGCCTTAATCTTCCATTGAAAGGTGATCCTCTTTCTTCATCTAAACCACTCCTTTCATCATTTAAACTTCCTGATGGCTGAACTATGCATTCATCTCCTTCAACCACACCTTCTTCATTTTCATCCATGACCTGCAAACAATTCTTATCTGCATACCATGAAAGTGATTCATCAAAGTTTACATCTCTTGACACAACAACCTTATTGGTATGAGGATTATAGCATCTATATCCTCTTCGAGTATCTGCATAACCAATAAATATACATTTTTCTGATTTCGCATCAAGTTTAGATCTCACCTCACTAGGTACATGTACATAACATACACAGCCAAATACTTTCAAATGACTTACACTTGGTTTCCTTCCATGCCATACCTCATATGGTGTCAAATGATGAACTCCAGCAGTCGTAAATCTATGCATAATGTAAACACTTGTGCTAATAGCTTCAGCCCAAAAATAATTAGGCAAACACATATCATTAAGCATGCTTCTAGATGCTTCTGCTATGATTCTGTTTCTTCTTTCTGCGACTCCATTTTGTTGTGGAGTATACCTGCATGTAACTTCTCTTTTGATACCTTCATCATACAAAAAATCAGTAAAAGCTTGAGAGAAATACTCTCCTCCTCCATCGGATCTTAGCTTCTTAATATACCTTCCTGTTTGCTTTTCGACATATGATTTGAACTTCTTGAAACAATCAAAGACCTCACTCTTATGTTTAATAAAATACCGAAATGTCATTCTACTATGATCATCAATGAATGATACATAGTACTTATTACCAACCAAGGATGCCTCTTTAGTAGGTCCCCACACATCTGTGTGTATGAGATCTAGCAAACCATCACTTACATAGCTTGAATGCTTGAAAGGTTGTCTACTCTGCTTACCCATTTGACATGCTTCACAAAGATGCACCATATGTTGCTTAGTAAGATCCGGTAATCCTTCAACAATCCTCTTCTTTGATAGCTCCTTTAACCTGTGTACATTCATGTGTCCAATCCTTTTGTGCCATAGATCAAGCTCTGCTATTCGATGCATACCATAAGAGAAATAGTTTGTATGATTTGGGTTTACCTTGAATGTAAACAATCTACCTTGTTTTAGACCTCTAGCAATTAACCTCCTTTGCTTTGGATCCTCAATGAAGCAACCTGCATGATTAAATCTCACTTGTAGACCTTTTTCTACCATTTGACCAACCGACATCAAATTCTTAGTGATCGTTGGCACATAAAGTACATCCTTCAAGCAATTTTTCTTGCTCTTATCCTGCATAACAACATCTCCAACCTGCATAATCTTATGTGTTGTATCATCTCCTGTTTCAACATGACCTTTGCATGACGGATTATGCATATTAGAAAACCATGAAGCATCATGAGACATGTGATTAGAACAACCACTATCTACATACCATACATCGCTATTGCAATTCATCTTAGTTTCTACATTCATCATAAGAAGAGAATCATAATCATCACTTTTACCTTCAACTGCATAATTTCCTTGTTGTTTACCTCTTCTTGAATAGCCTCCTCTTCGATTACCACCTTGATTATTTTCATTTTGATAACAATCTTTGGCATAGTGTCCATACCTTCCACATATATAGCAATTGTTCTTATTATCTTCACTCCTTTGTCTTTGGTTGTAGTTGTAGTAGCCTCTCGTACCTCTAGCGCTTGATCTTCCTCTTCCTCTTGTGTTGAAGAAGCCACTTGAAGTCCTTTGATCATTGCTCCTTCTTCCTTGACCTCTATTTGAACCTCTTCCACCTCTGTTTCCACCTCTTGATGATCCTACATAAAGAGCTTGTCCTTGAGATCCTTTTTGATTTGAAGTAGAACCATTTAGATTCATCTCCTCCATGACCATGAGGGCAATAAGTTGATCAAAATCTGGTAATTCTCCTCTGACATAAACTGAAGTAATGAAGGGTTTCCATCTCTCATCATCTTTGAGTCCGTTGAGAGTATGTGCAACCAAGTCGTCGTCCTCCACATGAGCTTGAATTGATCCTAGTTGATCTTCAATCTCTTTAACTTTCAATATGTAATCATTGACCGATGTCCTTGTATCTTTCTTTATGTTATTCAACTCATTTTTGAGTTGAATCTTCCTTGCTCTTGTACCTGTAACATACAACCTTTCCAATGCAAGCCAAACATCTCTACTTGTGTCTAGATCTTGTATGTGTCCTACCATTGAATCTTGAATATTTTGTGATAAAATGAATATAACCCTTTTGTCTCTCTCATTCCAAAGTCTAAACTCCCTCAATTGTTGCTGATTTGGGTCCTCTGGTAATGTGGGTTTGATATCTGTGCCGTCAATCAAACCATACAAGCCTCTACCTTGCAAGTATGCTGTGATTCTAAACTTCCATGCTTGATAATTGGTCTTATCAAGCTTCTCTATTTGTGCATGTTGGTCTCCCATAATACAAATGCTAAGCTTCCTCCTTTAAGCCTCCTTTCCAATGTGTGTGATGAGAAGAAATATAATATTTACCTTGTAAATGAGGTATGTGCACCTTTCTTTGCTTGGATGTTGCTTCAGATGCCTCCTTGCAATCTTCTTCTACCTTTGTGTAGTGTTGATGATGAACTATTTCTTTGATAGCTTCAAATTCTTCGTCAACATATGATAACCTTCTCCAAGCCTCCAAGTACTTGCTCTGATACCAATGTTGGAGTTTATTGATCTCCAAAGTACAGCTAGAAGTAGGTGAAACCCAACAGGACCTAGTTGACTTTTTCACAAACTTGTATGCACATACCAATTTTCTTGCAGAGCAAATTCCTCTTTACTCACTTGGAATTTTCCAAAACTGTTTCACACACATAAACTAGACTCTAAGAGCTTTCCAACAAGATATAGAACACCTCAAATGGATAAATACACAATGAGCTATGACCTCTGCAATATGCAGCTTTAATGGAGACCTTGAAACAGAGATGAACCTGAAGACACACATCACTTGTAGAGACTACTGCTCTTAACTCACATTACTCCAATGACTTTGAAACTTTCCAGAATACAAGTAGACTTAAAGAGCTTTCTAACAAGCCAAAGAACACATGATTTGGATACATACACAAGGAGATATGACCTCTGCAAGTTTGAGGTTTAATGGAGACCTTCAACAGGGATTAAAAATAGAGAATACACACTACTTGCAGAGAGTATTGCTCTCAGCTCACAAATCCAATGATTATGAAAATTTACAGGAAGAAAGTAGACAGTAAGAGCTTTCCAATGCGCTATCAAACATGTAAATTTGGATATATAATGAGGGAGATACAAGCTCTGCAATCTCTGTATTTCAAAACTACAGCAGTGTAGAGATACACATATGACTCTCTTGGACATCCCACAAGATCACGACTTTTCTCCTCTTTTTATAGCATGGGAAACTAATCTAAAACCTTCCTAATACATCTAAATTCGTGGTAGACACTTGGATGGAGGTATTACATGACTCAAGTGCTCAAATAAGCAAAGTATTGATGGACTTTGAGAACTAGCCACATCGACCTTCCACTAGGACACCACTGAAGCTCCCTTGTGACTCACTAATTTGACTCACCATGTTCTAGAACTCACGTGGTATTTTTGCTACATTTTATGAATAATATGAGCCTTCTTGAAGTATTTGAAGACTTCCCAAAGGTATTTACATAATTTGAAACTTGTACCCTACATAAAACAAATGTTCGCAACAATCACACTGGTAAGAGTCACCAAGTCTCATAGTACCAAGAGACTTTGCTACATAATTAGAGAACCATTCTCTGTGTGGTGTCACATGGACAGACGCACCACAATCTAGCAGCCACATGTGGGAAAGAGAATCAGCCATAAGAGCCTGAGTTGGCACAATACTATCAAGTTTCAACACATCAGCATCATCAAAAATAGCATTAATTTCTTCAATCTTCACAATCAAAGTAGATGGTGCAGGTAACTGTTTAACATGCCCATCAACATTCTGTCCTTTACCTTTAGCATTCTTTAATGCATAAAAATCTTTCTTCATATGTCATTTCTTATGAAAATAATGGCATTCGTTATCCCTCTTCCTTGATTTACTTGTACTCTTATTCCGTTGACCATTATTTTCCTTGTTCTTGCTCCTGCCACATTGTTGATTCTTTCCTTGGTAAGAATCATGAACATTATATGCATCTCCACTCTGAGTGGGAACCATAGATTTTGTACGAATATCCTCCCTCAAGAGTGCTCCACATATGTCATCATAGACGAGTTTACCACCAGGTGCACTATTGCTAATAGCTGTGCAAAACGTATCCCATGATGATGGCAAGGTGCATAACAACAATACTACTTTCATTTCATTATCCATGTCCATTTTTTGAGCATGTAACTGGGAGAATATAACATCAAACTCATTTAGATGAACAGGAACACTATCTGTGTCCTTCATATGAAGGTCATATAATTTTCTCATCAGATACACTTTATTTGATGCCGTCTCTTTTTCATATGTATTGCATAACTTCTTCCAAAGCTCCTATGCACTTTCACAGTCTAATACTATAAAGTAAACATTATCTGCCAGGTGCAAGCGAATGGTAGACCTGTCCATTTCATCGAACTCATCCCAATCATCTTCATCCATGTCAGTAGGCTTCTTTGAAATCCCATTTACTGGCTTCCATTGCCTCCTTTTAATCAACACATCTTTAATCTAATTCTTCCATAGAGCAAATTTTGTGCCATCAAATTTATAGATCTCAAAATGGTCTTTGCCTTGTAAGTTATAGCTCCTCCTCGGAACACTGGCATTAGACCCTGATCCACCAGATGTGCCTGAGACCTCTGATGCCATGATGGTAGAGAACTAAATGGAATGATAATGGAACTAGAAGAGTCCAAACACCAACAAATAAGTGTATCAAGGATTAAATCGACCACTATATAGTTGACTAAACCAGAAATCTGGAAAAATTTTGCTAGAGTATCCTGTGCAAAATGAGCATATTACCAGTGTCACAATATCATAAAACCGCAAGTACTCACATGTTAACTTGCATAGTGAATCACTAACTCCACTGCATATAATCAATTACCCAATAGAAGCCAACTAGGCTTATCGAGCACCTATGAACAACTATCATACATCTCCTATGGCGAGGATGGGTAAGTCTTCCACCTACATCACCAAAGAGATCCCGACATCTGGGTGTCTCTCAATTAAGAAAACCTCACCACGACCCTCTTTGTCAAATGTAAAGGCTTTATGCAAAAACTGTAACCGCTATATCAATGACCACATGGGCGTACATAAGAGGTATCCACAGAAGCGTGCATGGCGTGTATGTGCTCAATATATGTAGTAAAATGACACTAGAAAAAGGCTGAATGCATAGCCCAAAAACTAGCCAACAACACCTGCAAGTGTCGGTTAACTCTGATGTTTTACGCTAAAAAAAAACCTGCATAAATTTGCAATGGCTGCTCCCAACAAAACTGAAAAACCTTTCAAGATACCTGTGGTCTTGCGAGTGTGGATGAAAACACAACCCCAAAGGTTGATATTTATTTTTGGAGAAGTACAAAGAACACTTTTCTTGATGTTCTTGGACCTGTGTGAAGAAAGTACTCCAAAATGGCTCTAAAAGACACACGAAAATGCTTCAAAAATAGGCTTTGAAAGCAAAGAATGAAGCTTTGAGGGACCAAAACATGTTCAAGCTAATGTTAAACTTAGTCTTAACTTCTTTTTGCATTTTTCCTTGTTTCATCTTGCAAGATGTGCAAGCGAGGAGTAGGCTCGAGCCGTATGAGAATAAATTCTCACGCTCGATTCTTGTGGGGGAGTGAAGAGTTCATCCCAACAACAAAAAAACCTGATTTGAACGATCCTGTTTTGCGAGAAAAATTAGCTAAAGGTATGGGACATAACTATTCACGGTCTTTGCAAGCGGAGGGTCAATAAAAGATATGGTATTAAGTCTTCATGTAATGGCCCCCCTTCTTCAGACACCACAAGAGTGTAGCTTAGTGGCAAGAGATTGCCACGGTTAATCGAGCTCTGGGGGAAACAGTACTGGGATGGGTGACCTAAGGGGAAGTACCAAGAACCTCTGTCTTCCTTGATCGTTGAGGTCCTCCCTTGCATGCAACCAATGGTGACTTCGATGACTCGGATGACAAGGTAGGCCAAGGTCTATGCCTTGGTCGCCACCTTAATCATAAGCCTTGGAGAAAGCCAGAGGGGGAGGGGGTGCAAGCGAAGGGGTGCTTGCTTCGCTCGCACAAAAGGAACACAGCTTTTGCATTAAAATGCTATGATACTAGTGAAGGATTTCGATGGAGATGCACCATGGTGTGCTCTCCTTCTCGAGAGCTCCAGGAAAATATCCTCAGAGTAGAAAAACCGAGCTCCTAAGTCCGCACACAGTACTCTGCACAGAGGAAGAATACACAGAAATACATAGTACACAGGGAGCACGAAGACAGACTTCTTAGGTCTTGCACATGCAGTCAAACTTTCAGTCTGTGACTAACCAGGCCACTATATGTTTTATTAAAGAACATATACAAAGAAGTGTTCGTGGCCATTTGGCCTTTCACATGGACACTAACGATAACATATAATTCATGAAAATATTCACCTGGGCATAATTTGAGGTTCTGGAGTTGATATAGGGCTTGCTCTCAAGAGGTGCTTGGTCAAAATGTTTGTGAGAATGAAGTCTTCAATGCCTCCCAAGCGGTGAAGTGCTCATCTGCATACTAGATGTACCACTTAGTTGTAGGTCCTAACATAGAAGGAAATAGCACCAACATCGCATTCTCTTGATCTTGACGCCCACAACCATGAATAAGTAGATTAGTCTCCTCACGTGGTCATTCACATCTTCATAAGCTGATCCCTTAAAGGTAGCGAACTTAATGTTCAACCTTGAGAGTAAATTCAAAAGGTCCTCCATTGGCACTTGTGCTTCCTTTGAAGCGTCTGAAGAGAAATCCAACCTCCTTCTATGATTCTCCTTTGAGAGGAGGGTTGAAGCAAAGTCAATGGACATATTTAAGGGCAGAGGAGTGCTAAGTTGACTAGTCAAAGGTAGAGATGACTTCTTGAGACTTTTGTGTGCATGAAGAGGCTCTCTATCTACTCAAGTGTGGGTTGCATACCCATTCACAAGATGCAAAAATCAAGGAAAAGCAATGCACAAATCAATTTTTACTACTTGGTACCTTGCACAAAAAATGCAAGGTCCCACTAGGTGTGCCAAGCTGTAGAGGAGGTAGTGGGGTATCAAACTCTTGCAAAGTGCCAAACTGTAGAGAAGACCACTACTTCCACACTTCCAGTACTTCTTCTACTCAAGGGGAGTTCTTTCTTAGGGAACTATACCCTGTGACGTCTGTGTGTAGCTACACTACTTGATAGGAACAACACAAAAATGGAAGAAAAATGGCAAGTACACATGTAAGTGAAAAGTCCAATTTCATAAGACTCCAAATGATTACAAGGAAATATTCCAAATGAATATTAGACAACATGCCATTCCAGAGACTAGAAGAAAGCAATACTACAAATACTGTGCCAATCAAGAAATCTCTACTAAAGAATGCAATAGACTTAGACTAACAAGTACTAATCAAGGCTAATCAAACTCTCTGTACTGCTAATAGCCAACTCCATTGGGAGGAAAATACTTTGTATAATCACCACATAGTGGCCTCAAAAACAGTGGCTAAGTTGCACTAGAGTGTAGAGAGTGGCTAGGAAGTAGCCTCAACTAGGAGAACAACAGAAGTAGGAGATCCAAGACTCTGATGGTCTATGATGCCCCAATTGAGTGCCAAACATCTATTTATATAGAATCTAGGGGCTAGAAAAGTTGCCTTGCAGAATCCGGGCCTTAACTTCCATGTGCCAAGGTGGTGGACGAGTGGGCTAATTATGGTTTTGGTGACCAACCACAATTAGGCCTCGAATCATACCTTCTGACACCACCATAGCTTGACTGCGATATTCCATGCATTAATTTACACTCTAATATTTACTAACAAAAATACACTCTGCCCGTCACTTGCTGCCCATTGTAATTCTTCCAAAAATAGGTGGAGTAGACACCCAATTTCGACTATGCCCAAAAGAGGAGGTGGTGGTGCCAAATTTTGGCAAGATGACATTTTTTGACCACCGAGGGCTGTATTCCTTTCTATCAAATCCTTGAATTGAAGTAATTGTGCACCTTTCCAAAAGAGTAGAATCTCAATATCTTGTTGATTTCTCAGTTTAAAACCTTGAAATAGTAACCAAACATTGCTTCATGCCCAAATTTAAGTAGTCATCCAACTTTGTGCCCAAAAGAGTCCTCAGTTCATCAAATTGGGTGGTTGGTGTTGGCAGTAGTCAAGGAACTGAAGGATTCACAAGACAAGGAAGCCTACGAAGGGAGTCGGAGCGAAGAGAAAGCACAAGCAGACACAGTAGTCAAAGAAGATCTGGCAAGTAGGCCATTTAAATTTTTCAAGCATCAAAGAGTTGGGCACACAAGAAGAAGGAGCAAGTAGGGAGCTCCAGGAAATGTATGTCAAAACGTTAGAAGAAATCCCTACAAAAATAGTGATTTTCATCACTAAAAACCATTGTAAATACCATTTCATATTTTTGTAGCTCCATTTTGTGCAAGCCAAGGAGTCCTTGAGCTTGAGGAGCTTTAGAAGTACCTACCTATCAATTTTCACATTTTTTAGACTCCGTTTGAACCCCCAAATAGGGCAGAGAACCTAATTTTTAACTAGGCCGGACATTAGGTCTGGACAAGGCCAAAACCTAGTCAAAAACTATAAATAGAGCTAGAGAGCTCATTTTTGGGGTTAGCTTGTAATCGATTTGAACTTGTATGAGCTTTTTGAAAGTAATCTAAAGAACTCCATTGCTTCTCACTCTTTGTCTTGCTTTGTGAGCGCGTGTGTGTATGTGTGTGCATGTTAGTGTGCTTCGCACTCACGCACTTGTGCCTTCACTTGCTCGAGGTCATCATACCATCCTCACGTCTTCCCGGATTGACATTAAAGGAGGTGCTACTCATCATTGAGCTACACCAAATTTTGGCGCCGTTGTTGGGGATCGAGCTTTGAGGACGAGCGTGTGATGGTAAGACGTAAAGTTGAGACGTTGGAGTCATAGGTAATTTCTTCACTTTTATCTATTTTCTTTTGTTTTTCTCATCACCATCATCATCCTCACCATCTCCCACATCCATCTCCATCATCGCGAAAAATTTCAGTTTTTGGTCATATCATCCCACCCATACCATTTCCCCTCATTTCACTTGTGAGAGAGAGCGATTGTGTGCTTGTGTTTTTCTGTGTTTTTTGAGATTTTCTGCAGGAATCAGCATCCCCAGCAGCTGCACCAGCTTCAGTAGGTAAAAAATTTTACTGTGCAGGTCCCGAAGTGGTGACCTCTGTCAATTGCGACCGATAGAAAAGTTGACTATTTTGCAAAACAAAGTGTATAACCATGATGTATAGGCTTAGGGCATCCTAAATGTGTGCTTGAAATTTTAAAATTCCTCAGTTTTCTGTCAATCGCGATCGACAAACCACGACGGATACTTGCCGACTGACCTGTCAATCGCGACCGACACGTCAATCGCGACCGATAGAGTCAACGACCGATAGAGTCAACGACCGACTGACCACGATTGACTGAACTTACACGTGACACGTGTCAATCGCGATCGACCCATCAATCGCGATCTACCAGTCAATCGCGACTGACAGCCCTGACGGACCTATCAATCGCGATCGACCCAGTCAACGATTGCTTGACCACGACGGACAGACCCTCGCGACGGACCTGTCAATCGCGATCGACCCATCAATCGCGACCGACAGAGTCAACGATCGACTGACCACGATTGACTGAAAATCCGGGCCACGTGTCAATCGCGATTGACCCATCAATCGTGACTGACAGCCACGACGGACCCGTCAATCGCGACCGACACGTCGATCGCGATTGACCTATCAATCGCGATTGACAGAGCTTGCGAACGCGATTGACGGGCAAATTTGGCCAATTTTTTAGGGCAAAAAAATAGTGGTCTAATTTTTTGGCAAATTGTGGGGAACTTTTAAGGGTTAGTAGAGCATTGTGATGCCTATACCCAGAGCATTTTGAGAAGTCCTGTCTACCGGTTAACCTGTTTTAAATCCTGTTTTAGCCCCAAAACCCTGAACGGACATAAGCTCCTCATACAAAATCCGATTGCGGTGATTTTTGTTTTGTTGGAAAGCTCGTGGGGAGTACAACCAAAACTTCCACTGGTTACTGTAGAATTAATGTCAGGATTATTAGATAGGGTAATTTGAAGTGACCATATCCCGGGGTAGGAAAACTAAGTTTCCCTTGGGATTGTTGCTCATAAAGGCAAAAGGCAATTTAGTTAGTGAATTACATGCATGAAAGTGAACTGTCTGTCAACTGAATTCAATTCTTGAGCTAATTGTGGACTTTTTCAGGTTCTTTGAGAGCATCAAAGGGTACTTGAAGCAAGAGTAAGTGCGAGCTTGGGAACACGCTTCCTGGGCATACAAGGGCAACCAAGGGAAGAAACTTAAGGTTGGAAATTCTCAACACCCTTTGTCAATCCCTAGCATAGGCTAAGTACGGATAGAGGTCTTGATTAATTAAGGACACGTTAAGAACGACCAAGTCCAAGAACTCTAATCACTCAAGTGCAAGTGCTAGGAGATTACAATTGCGAAACAACCTAAGGGAAAAGAACTTAAATTGAGCGACCACACTCAAAGTACGATAAAATTTAAGTGTTCCTTGCGACGAGGATTAAATGGACAAGAAGTGACACCCTAAGGGCAATTAAAAAAGAACAAGTGACTAATACAAAAGAACTCAGCAACGCAAAGTGTACTTGGGAAAATTTGAGATTATTCAATTGGGCTTATGAACCTTAGATCAGGTCGACACCTAGGGAGAGATAGACAAAGTCTTAGATCTTCATAGGATAGTGTCAATCATACTGCTAGGTCTTGGGCCCAGCAGTTGAGCCATCATTCGTATTACCCTAGCTCTGAGACTAGCGAGTCTGAGATGTTCCACGGTATGGAGAGACCTACAGGAAGTTCAGGAGTGCCATATTTACATAGGGTAGAAGGCCCTTACAAAACGCAACTCGAATACCTTAGGACCAACCGATTAGGTGCTAGCATCTATGAGGACTGCCTAGGAAGATCGGTGGTCTAGATCAAAAACCCTGACCAATCAATTGGACTAGAGCACCCAGCTGTCAAGTTTGAAAACGGAGCATACCTAGACAAGGAAGGGACAATATATGTAGTCACCAGTCACCCAGATAGGACATATGAATTTGGGAATGTGATCTCAGAAGCGGATTTAGGTGACCTGGAGCAAGGAAACATGGGTGTAGAACCTAGAACCCCCCGAAGCAAATCTGTTCTCACTAGGATTATCACACTAGAGTGGATTCCCCAAGGCAATAAGAGCATAGATCTACTCCTGAACCGAGAGACTGATGAAGCCTTTTGGAGGTATAGATCTGATCAGCCGAATGAGGTAGGAACAATCATGATATATGAGTTCAAAGATCCTGATAGTCCAGGCAGAGTGACCTACTTGGATCATGCTTCAGAGAGGGTCTTTGTGGTTACAAAAAATGATAGGCATGCTTACACTTGGAAAGGTGAATTTATTTTCCCCCAACCAAGATCTAATGTATCCTATGGACATCCCGGAGCTGGAACATCCCAAGCTCATGGAGCTCAAAGAGATAGACCTGAGGTAAGCTTTGCCAACCCAGTGGGAAGAGACAGAACTAGAACGGAAACAGATAGAGTAGAACCTGAGGGACTTAGAGCCCCAAGGAACAAAAGGAATGCTGATGATTTCCCTCTCCCAAGGCCTAGGGAACACACCAGAACCTTGAGACCTACACAACTGGTTAAGTCCATGAAGAACTATTTCGATGGCACTAGAGACCCTTATGATCATGTGGCAGAATTTAGGCAAGTCTTGAGAGCTGAACAAGTGGAGGACCTATTCATGCAGTATAATGCCTTTGGTCTAACCCTTAGGAACACCGCTCTTACGTGGTTTCAACCACTAAACGAGAGGCACTTTAGAAACATAGATCAACTTCTAGAGGCTTTCATTATTGAATTCTCTAAGAGTGGCATCAGGCATAATACTTCCTCACTAATTCATAGTTTCAAGCAAACCCCTCAAGAGACTGTGAGACTTGCAGGAAGAAGATTTAGGTAGTATCTTGAGAGATGCCCTGTTCCTGAGTTACCCACACCTGCCAAACAAGTGGCTTTATTCTTGGATGGATTGCTAAGTACAAAGTTGCGATCCTATGTGTACTTGAAAGACCCTAGGACCATAAAAGAGTGTGTACGCATGTGCATCGACATCGAGGATAACCTAGGGGAGGAACTAGAGCTTTCAAAAATCTACAAAGATTCCGATAGTGCTTCTAGCCTCTCTTCCTCACAATCCACATCAATTGAGGAACTCGCTGAGAAAGTAGCTCAAAAACTAGGTGTCTCTAGTAAACAAATCCCAAGGTTTGCCCTAGTAAAGAGGTGCTATACTTGCGGTGGTGACCATATGGCGAACGTATGTCCCATCATGGTTCAACCCCAAGTGATTCCTAGTAGCCAAAACTGCACCATAGAACGGAGATACACAAATCACACAGCACAAGACTGTCCATACAATAAGCAAGCAGTTAGATAAACCTACCCTTAGCCCTATCCACAATAGGGAAGATACCAGAACCAGTACCCTCCACAACAATATGGTAGACCGCAGCAATCCTATCAACAACCCTACCAAAACCAACAAAGGCCACAACCTGTGTTAGCTCAACAACCTCCAACCCCCGCTAATGTGATTCCTGTAAAGTATGCAGCTGCAGAAGAGAATTTGAATAGGGCTATAGTACCAGTAACACCATTGCTTTCAGAAAGTGATCCCAGTGACCATAGCTTTGATTCTACACATATTGATAGTCCCCAGGCTTACTACATGCAGTCTCCTGAACATGGCGAGTCCTACTACAGTGAAGAACCAAGTGAACCTAGTTGGGAGCCAGAGTACACAAATATAATGTACACAAACCCTAACTCTAGACCCCAACCTAGGCAGGTAAGACCCCCGTTCCCTAGAGGACCATGCTACAGATGTCAGGGAGATCACCTCATTCGTGATTGCCCCTTACCTCCACCTACACAACCCCAGTCAGTGACAATTCAAGGATTTTGCCAAGATTGTGGAAAGGAGCATCTCTTACGAGATTGTCCAAAGAACCCCAATAATATGCCAAAAATTACTCCTATCAATGTTATTGGGTTAGTTGTATATTCAACAGGAAGTGTCACTTCCACTGCACCAGTACAAGTGTCACTTCCACTGCACCAGTACAAGTGATCACAAGAGCCCACGCTTTGCAGCAGAACCCAGGAGTAGGTCAAGAGAAGAGTGCGGAGGTTAGTGAAACTAAGAGCATAGCCAAGAAACGATCGAGAGCCTGGAGGGATAGCCGAGAGAGAATGAAAAGACAATGGTCTAAAAAGATGAGCGACTTAGAAGAAAGCATAAGAGAAACAAAAGCCAAAATTGTCGAACTCACCTCTCAAACAAACTCTCACATACCACCACCACCCTCACTTCCATCACCATCTAACCCACCATCTCTCCACCTACCTAAGACCATCCCACCACCCCCTAGAGTAGGATCAGTGTTAGCTGACCCCACTCCTGAAGACATAGACATGATGCTTAAGGCATATTAGGCCAGAATCCAAGAAGGGCCAAACGTGACGGATCATGGCAAGTGCTACCCTAGAGCTGACCTAGATATAGAAAGAACCAAGCTTTGCGCGAAAATGGTCGCCTTGGCTCAAAATATGTTTGAAGCCAGTCGCCTCTTCAACTACTCTGGCTCAGTTAAGACACAATTGCACTTGGATGGACTATTAGAGAAGTTAGAGAGCATAATTGCAAGATCTCCCAAGGAAGAACAAAACCAAGGAAGAGATGAGGCAAGTAAAAGAATAAGCATCCCCGGCCAGGAAGCTTATGTGCCCAATTCCACTGAACCAGACACCTCTTCTTCTATGAATAGGTTCACACCAGAATTCCTACGGGAGGTTTAAGAAGACAAATGGGCTAAAGAAAGTGAAGTCCCTCCTCCCATTGAACTTGTGGATGACGCACATGATCAATTCCCACAAGTTATTCCCTCTATTTATGGAGAGCAGGAGAGTGCACAAAGTCAAGAGAGATTAGACTTCGAGTCTAATTCTTTACAGGAATTACCCCACTTCACAGGCCCATGGGAAGCCAAGTCGACTTGTATGAGAGCACCCACAGTCACGGTAAGAAACGAAGACTCAGTCATACCTAGGAATACGGAGGTAGTGAAAAACACTAAAGTGCAGTGCAACCTCACTTTAGAAGAGCTACTCAAAGTTAGGCCAGAGTTATGGAAACATGTAGCCAAACAAGTACCAGAGATAGCAAAATCCCGTTCCCAGGTAGGTTCTCATAAAACAGTACCAGAAATTCCTCTAGACAAGATAGGAGATATGAGTGAAGGTGAAGAAGGAAACACCTATCTTCCCATTGCCCATCAGGGGTACACAACCAAGGCAATTCTAGACTCAGAGGCAGGAGTTGTCATTGCTACCACTTCCCTATGGAAGCGGTGGGGCAAGCCAACACTCAGGCCCACGAGGATGAAATTGCAAATGGCTGATGGTCACATAGAGAGGCCTTTAGGACTACTTGAAGGAATAACTCTCACTACTTGTGGTGTAGAGTTTGAGCACACATTTTCTATATGTGACTTTAGCAAAAATCATGCCTATGAGATGATTTTGGGAAGACCATTTATGCGACAGTTGCAAGTAGTACACGATTGGGGAACCAATTCCTTGTATTTGCAACACTTAGGTGTTACGACCAAAGTCAATGTCAAGGATTACTCTCATAGAGATGTACCGCCTCTTCAATGGAATCCCATCCATAGCGTCAAGGATGACACGGAGTCTGTGCACTCCATAGGATGGGGATCCTCATGGATGCATGAAGACACTCACTTATGGATGTGTAAAGTGGCAGTGGAAGAAGAGAAGAGAGAAAAGGCCAGAGAGATAGGTGCGAAAGAAACCCATAGATCCATTCAAGACCTAGCCTATGCACCTGTAGTATTTCGTGATGAAGAATTTGAGCCTCATGGTTGGGCAGAAATTTTAGCAACAATGGATGTAGCCATCAATGAAGAACAATGAACACCCCACTGTGATGAGGATGGCTATGACATATCAGTCTTCTCCATAGAGCCAATCATGGGAGATGCAATTCTAGAAGAATGTGAACCTAGCCCTGATGTAGTTGAGGATGCAAGTGACTCCGATCTAGAGTCAATCATTATGGACCTACCTTTTGCATCAAGATGAAGAATACTTCTATGAAGTAGAATTTCAACCCGAGAGACATGGAGAGATAACAAATGATGTAAGGCTAGCCACACATGTGACCCCTAAGGATGAAGGAAAGAAAAGAAAGAAGAGAGAAGTCACACCATAAGAGGAAGAATCTTTGTTTGAGGTCCCTGAAAACTTTAAAAAGTATGAGATGGACGACAGAAGAGTCATGATAAGGATGCCTAAACGAGAGGCACAATCAGGAGAGGCCTATGATAACAAAGAAACCACCAAGAAAATAGTGGTAGCCCTAGAAGAAGGAGAGGAGAGATGTACTTATATAGGACATGACCTGATGGAAGAAGAAGAGCGCGAATTGATAGCCTTGCTAAGAGAATACAGAGATGTATTCGCTTGGAGCTACAAGGATTTGAAGGGTGTTGACCCAGACATATGCTCACACACTATCCCCATGACCTCAGATGCCAAACCCTCCAAGCAAAAGCCATACACATACAATGATAATTATGCTGCCAAGATCAAAGAAGAGAGAGATCGTCTGGTAGAAGCTGGATTCATCTATGAAATTGAGCACACTGAGTGGGTATCCCCCATTGTAGTGGTGCCCAAGAAGAATGGAAAGCTACGAGTATGCATTAACTTGAAAAAGGTCAATGCAGCCACTATTCGAGATAATTATCCACTTCCTATCATGGAGCATCTACTAGAAAGGGTAGCAGGCAAGGAAGTGTACAGCTTCCTTGATGGATTTTCGGGCTACAATCAAGTAGCCATAGCTCCAGAAGGTCAGCATAACTCAGCTTTTGCCACAGAATGGGGCATATTTGCTTTTAGAGTAATGCCATTTGGGCTTACCAATGCACCCGCTACCTTCCAGAGGCTGATGTGTCACGTGTTCAAAGAGTTCTTGAGGAAGAATTTGGAGGTCTATGTTGATGATCTCTGTGCTCATTCCAACATTAGACAGACACATATACCTGAACTCAGGCAGATCTTTGACAAGTGTAGAGAGTATCAAGTCTGCCTGAACCCAGAAAAGCGTGTTTTCATGGTTGGGCAAGGCAAGATTCTAGGACACATAGTGTCAAAGAATGACATATCCACCGATGAAGAGAAAGTAAGAGCCATAGCCGAGTTACCTAGGCCAAAGAATTTCAAAGAAGTACAAGCTTTCATGGGGCATTGTGGTTATTACTGACGGTTTATACACATGTATGCCATCATAGCAAAGCCTCTGTATGGACTTTTGACTAACTTCGAGTGGACTAATGAGTGTGAGGACTCCTTCAATGAGCTCAAAAGAAGATTGTGTTCAACACCAATCTTGACCACACCAGATTGGAATAAGTCGTTTCATGTTCACGTGGACGCATCCAATTATGCTATTGGATGTGTGCTTGCACAACCTACATGTGAAGGTAATATGGATCTTCCAATTGCCTATGCTAGTAGACAATTGAATGCAGTTGAACGAAACTATACAACCACTGAACGAGAGGGATTAGGCATGGTATATGCAGTTAAAAAGTTTAGACACTATTTGCTTGCAAATAAGTTTAAATTTTTTACTGATCATCAAGCACTGTTGTACTTGGTAAACAAGCCGTGCAATACCGGTAGATTAGTAAGATGGTTTCTCTTGCTAATGGAATACGACTTTGAAGTTGTGGTAAGAAAAGGCAAGAATCACTTGAGAGCAGACCATCTCTCTAGGTTCACATCTGGAGAAGCACCACAAGGAGTATCGGATGACCTTCCTAATGCTTACTTGTTTAACTTGGAAGTTGTACCTCAGTGGGCTAAGCCATTAGTGCCAGTACTGACATACGAGCCTAACCACCTAGTCATAAACACTCAAGATAGAGAAGTAGTAAAAGCCTAGAAGTACCATATCATGGCAGGAAGCATGTACAAACAGACAGATCAAGGGATATTGGCTTGTTGTGTGGAAGAGGGCGAGTACGCAAAATGGCTGCAATTAGCACATGTAGGTGCATTAGAGCAACACTACTCAACGCAAAGAACTTTACAGACACTTAGGAGATTCGGAGTGCATTGGCCTACTATGGAAGCCGATGTCCAAAAGTTGTGCAAGGAATGCCCAATCTGTTGCACTAAACCACCTGTGGAACATGCCACTCTATATCAAGTGTCCATAGTGCCAGATTGGAGTGAACCATTAGTAGATTTCCTGAGGACGAGAACATTCCCTCAAGATATGACACTGGCCAAACGAAAAAGTCTAGAACAAGAAGCCCTAGATTACTCACTCATTGGTGATAATCTATACAAGCGTGGTAAAGATGGTTACCTGAGACTATGTGCCCATGAGAGCGAATATCTCAAGATCTTGGAAGCGGCTCACCAAGGTGTAGCAAGAGGACATTTTGGACCAGATCGGGTGATCAAGGCCATACTATTTGCGGGCTTATGGTGGTTGACCCTTCACATGGATGCACATACCTATGTGAAACGGTGTGATGTCTGTCAGAGAACTCAGTACCCTATACGCAAGGATGAGATGCCACTGAAACCCATGATGGGTGGATGTGCATTCTCTAAGTGGGGAATAGACTTCATAGGTCCTATTAACCCCCCGGCTAAGGGTTCACATGCTGAATACATCATTCTTGCCACCGACTATCTAACAAAGTGGGTAGAGGTAAAAGCTACGACAAAGAATGATGCTCAGACAACTGCTAAGTTCCTATTTGAGAATGTGTTCACAAGATACGGGCTACCTATAGAGCTGGTAAGTGATAGAGGTACTCACTTCTTGAATGAAGTTATTGAAAATCTGCTCCAAGAGTTCTTGGTTGTACACAAGAAGTCTGCCCCCTATCACCCACAGGCTAATGGGCAAGCCGAAAGCACAAACAAGATTCTATGCAATGTGCTTACCAAATTGGTGAATAATAAACTCTCTGATTGGGACAAACAGCTACACCATGTTGTTTGGGCATACCGAGTGGCCTATAAAACGATACTCCAAGCCACACCCTTTCAGATGGTATTTGGCCAAAATGCGGTACTACCTTTGGACTTCTTGATTCCCACATTGAGAGTAGCACAGGAGCATGAGTGAACGGGTCATGAACTCTCTTCGCGAATTTTTGACCTCGAACGATTAGGTGAAACAAGACTAAGAGCTGCAGCAGGAATATATGCAGCTAAGAAAAGGTAGAAGGCGTATTTTGATGCCCATGTGAAGGATAAAGGATTGAAAGCAGGGGACCTAGTTTTAGTCTACACTTTGAAGCAACATGCAAGAAAATTAGAGAAACGTGGCTATGGACCTATGATCATAAATAGGATCTCGACTAGTGGAGCAGTCCAATTAGCCACACTCGAAGGCGACATTCTCCCTAGCTACATAAGCGGATGCAGAGTCAAGTTATATCAGAAACCTCTCATGGAGGAAATGCTCAATCGACTCAACACTGCCAAGAAACGTAAAGAAGAGGAAAAACGAGTTCGAGAAGAAGCTCAGGCAGAAGCCTTGGAACGCATCCAAAAAATGAAGATGAGAAGACAAGGACGAGATCAGCCAAGGATAGATGACTATGCGAACCCAGGATATCATATGGCTATGTGTAAAGTCTCAAGTGTAAGCCCCCATAGAATAGTTGACCGACGTCCTTTTGTAACCTTGGAGATAGGACAAGGAAAGGGTGCAAAGACTGCACGGGCCTTGATTGACTCAGGTGCAGCCACTAGTGCTGTTAAACTCTCTTACTGTCAAGAATTGAAGTTAAAAGTCAATCGTATAGAGGCATATCTCATAGGATTGGGAGGCATGGAAACCCCTTGCATGGGCGAGGTGGAACTTCCCCTCTCCATTCAAGATGTTCTAATGACAGTTAAAGTACTAGTGTGTCAAGATGAGGATCTCACAGAGCCTTTGGTCTTGGGTCAAGACTGGATCTATGACCATGTAGTCAACTTAAACCTAAGAAGTGGACTGATTCAGGTATGGTAAATCAGAGTCGAATTACAATTGAGTTAGATAATGGAACACTCAAGGAACTAGGAAAGGCACAGACTCCTGGTCCTTCCAGGGGTACACATGAAGTTGACCATGCTATTCTTGTCCAAAGCTATGTGATGCAGAGGAATGGTGATCTCAATAAAGAAGTCAAGGAATCAACATAACTCCCTTCTTTTCCAAAGACCAGAGGGAGGCAACAACCAAAGACAGATCAATTACTGAAGACTACCTATGCTGGAGGCCAAAAGAACGTGTGAAGCAGAATGACTCAGCCATTGAAACAATTGTGGGTGCGAAAAGGTGAGCGGCCTATTACAGTCAAGCGACAACAACCAACTCAACTTCCTATTAGTAATCAACGACATGATACTAATAAGAAGATATCCAAAACTTCTTTTGAGGAAGTGAAATCTATCTGGGTACCCAAGAAGTCGCTGAAGGCCGGCCCACAATCAAGACAAATTTGGGTGCCTAAGTCTTGCTTGCGGGCTCAACTAGTCACGCACGAATCACATCATACACGACAGGGTTCACTCACTCAAAGAGCCATTACCCACTCTTGTTTAATACGCACGAACACACAGTCGCACAGAAGCATGAACAGACTCACTTGTAAATGGGTCCCAAAAACGCCTCATTCCCAAGCAGACATACTCATAAAGCCCTCTAGAGTCTCCACTAAACCAAAACCGAAAGCCATCCATTGTGTTTGGCAACCTAAAACTTGTAATAAAACCCCCGAACCCCATGTGTAAATTCATCCTCACTTGCTAACTACATCACTCATACACTGCATCTTTCCATCGCTCATAGGACTATCCATTCATTAACTACACACACAATCATCGAGCACTCACTGACCCACTAACCCATTACTCACCTCATGATAATGTTGTAACGGGGACAAAAAGTGTTCTACCTTGTCCATTACAATATTAACGCATGATTCTATATTGTCACAGAACCAGCAAGCAAGCAATAACAATGGCAGAAGCAGGAGGCACCAGTTCCCAGGCAGGGTCTAGCGCACAGATTGTGGACATTGAAACCCTCCTCCTTGAACCACCACTCACCGAGAGGCCTCAAGAACTTCAAGCGGTGCATGTGCTCCCTATTCATGACCCTCCTTAGGGACACACTTCTCAAGTGGGGAAACACGCTCATTGGTTTAGTGATGTCGCAGGGCCATTGGGTGATGGCACCTACTTCTGGGAAGCAGAAATTGAGTTCAATGGCAAATGGGGACGCTACCATTTCTTCACTCACGAATTTGAGAACTATTAGAATGCAGAAGTAATGCGATCAGTATGGACCAAAGCGGGCTTGGATAGCTATTTCAGGGCACATTTGCCTAAGCCAGATTTCCTATGCTGCTCCTATTTTATTAGTACCATCACTCCTAGCAGGGCCAAGGGAGGCGATAGTACTTTTGTGCTACCCTCACTATTGCGAGGCCACAAACTCAAGAGATTCAAACTGACCCACCCTCAATTTGGTACGGGAAGCATTGAACATGCAAGGTATGCATATTCCCACTGAGAAAGAAATGTTGGTTCCAGGCAGGATGAATCATAAGGATCTCAATAAATTGAAGGACATGGTAGCAATGACACCTACCATTGCTCTCCACCTACGAACGATCATGCAGCATTTTGCTTTTCCCGCCCAAGAACGCTTCACTATGCCACCAAAAAAGATATGGTTTAGCTTGTACCTAGCGGAGACAGAGAATCTCACCATCAATATACCACACTGGATCATCGATCAAATACACCTAGCCCATCAACGATGGAATAAGAAACAGAAAAATGTACTTCATGGATGTTGTGCTCTCATACAGGTGCTTAGCGTACGACGTGCCCATTCAAAGAGCACTAGTATGGTCCAGGGCCCAAGAGTTCCAAAGACGGCTATCAACGGTGGGTCCTCCATCGAAGAAAATGAGAGGGGGAGTTCAATTACCATGTACTCAAGCCAGAGGAGCCACCACCACCCCAGAAGTTACCCCTCCACAAACGAGGCGTGTCCGACCATTTACCATTTGCCTACCTAGACCAAGTGCAGAAGGACCCAACCTGGTGTTCCCTCCAATTCCATCGAACTTGGAGTTCCCACAAGGTTACACCCTTGCTGATTTGACAGATGAAGAAATTGCCCGTTTGATCAATGACTCCAACCTGGAGACAGAAGCAGAGCAGACCCAAGGACAACAACCCACTACTACAACTTCAGCCCCGACCCAACCGGGAGTAGTCGAAGTAGAAGAGGATGAAGAAGAGACAGAAGAAGAAGAGGCAAACGAGGAGTATGATCAGGAATATGACGAACTTTCAGAACTAGCAAGTGCCCCGGCATACGCGGCCCAAATAAAAAGATTATACGAAACTATGAAGCGAGTCCAAGAACAACACAAATTGTCGCTCGAGACAGGAAAGATGATCATGAGCCAAATGTTAGTCGAGGAAGGCGTGGATGACATGTTTATTGAATCGATGAACCTGCACGCAGACACAATAGGCTTAGATGAGGCTGTTCATGCAGCCATGACTTATATTCATCGATTTGAGAAACGAGTGCCTACTCGCCCCATGCAATCCGGCAAACAAATTCACATCAATGTATCAGAACCAGGAGGTAACACACAAACAGAAGCACATCAGGCAGAACCACTCTCACCCCCACCTCACCTCTCACTACACAAGTCACCTCACCACTTGGCACTACCATGCCTATTTCTGCCATTACCACAGTTGTCATGGGAATTCCTCTCTCTCCCGGCATCCAATTCGGAGGAGTTACCATGCCCACTTTCACAACACTCTTCACAAATATCACATCCACCCCACCCACAGTTCCCATCTACACAGTCACACACACGTTCGACACAATGGAAACATCACCAGCCACAGCACCACTCCCACCCCCCACGCAGCCTCAATCTCCCATACCCCCTCCACCTACCTCACCACTTGACTCCACAACATTCACAACTCCCTTCCCCTTCCCCATTCCCCCTGCATCTTCATCTTTCCTTGCATCGTTTAATGTAAATAGTATATTCATGGCATTACATCAATGCGTGTATCAACTTCAGAGTGAGTATTAGGCTCTCGAAGATCGTCATCATCAACTCAACAACTACAGAGACGGCTTACAATTATAGAAGAAGAAAATGCAGACCTCAATCAACGTTACACCACACTCGAGCAAGCTCATCAAACCCTCCTGGAGACACTCCAACCATCACAAGCGCCAGGTGTCAAACAACTTGAAGCCTTACTGGAAGTCTACCAAACAGATAATCTGAGAGTCTGGCGAAATTTGACTCTACTCAGAAAACACATGGCTAGAGCCCTTGAAGAGAACAAGCGTCTGCAGAAGCAAAACAAAGAAAACCTGGAAGCTTCCATGGAAGGCTCTCCCCATGAAATCGACCCAGAACAATTCAAATCAGTTCCCTCAAAAACAATGAAAACAATCTTGGAAAGCTATGCTGATCTATTAGAAGCACATGACGATTTGGAAAAGGAACGGGATGAGCTACGTCGCTAGCTCAAGGAACAGGAGGCACAACCCAAAGTCATAGAAACAACCTCGACTTCAGCGGAAGTAAAGACATTAACAGAGCAGGTGGCGGAACTGTAGAAGAAGTTACTGGAATATGAAAGACAGCCCTCTCCAGTTGTAGAACCAGAGCCAGATGAATTGGTACCCATTGAGGTGGACGAAACGTATGAGGAACCATATGTTCCTATGCCGATGCTAGGTGGTCAGCAAACCTCAGAAGGAATGGACACCTTGGAAGTCGAAGTACCCGAATGGCTCCAGACACTAGAAAAAACAGCTACAACCCATGAAGATCGAGTGGCAATCCAAATCCAATCAATGGCCAAATTAGAAGACACCATCATAAAGTCAGAGTATTTCCATAGTATGTCTCATCATAGATGGATCAACACCAACGACGATCAGTATGTGCCATACTGTGTACTCCTGGTAGATTACAACGCAGAGATCCAACGACGATGTGGCAAGGCTCCAACTTTCGCCACACAATTTGGGCCCGATGATATCCCAAAGAGTGCTAAAAAGGGATCCATTCATCAATCCACCTGGAGGATCCGGCTTCTTGAGACCTACCCAGAGATGGTTCGTACTTGGACTAACATGCCACTCTTTATTAAATACAATCCCTGTTATGTTCCAGTCTTTCGCAGACGCACCTGGCCCAAGTTTACCATTGCTGTCAAGAACATCAAAGGCTGTGCAAAGTGGTTGAATTATGTTTATCTAGCACCTCCACAAGGACCTCCCACTGTGAATTATATGATTTCTACCATCCGTCACTGGAGCATTCGACTACGGAATACCCCCGATGTGATGGCCCAAATGTGCATGAAAATCTTTGAATTAATGCTGATCACATTCACGACATTCAAGAACATTAAAGACCCCCACTTCTCAAGAGTTGGCTTCCTTACAGGCAACCAAGATCTGGTATACGACATGAGCACCACCCCATCAATAGAGGTAATATATGCTTGGCACGCCAGAATCAAGTACCTCCCAACTTGCTTTAAACAGACATTCGAGGAGATGTTCGTAACAGGGTTCTGGGAATATCACTCAGAAATATTTGTACCCAGGCCCTCACATCTCCTCCACTTATTCGCTGTGGAAAGAACCATCCATTCAGAACAATTGCGGGTGCCACATCCAGACGTCCCAGGACCAGTGAATTGGGATGCATTGTTAACAGACCTAGCACGGGGGCTACGATTAGAAGAACACCACCTCGCTTCTGATGTTGTTCAATATTATGTCCAACACACAGCTAGACAAGGGTCTGTCAGAGATGATAGACGCGAGAGAGGAGGGGTGTTGGCAGTAGTCAAGGAACTGAAGGATTCACAAGATAAGGAAGCCTACAAAGGAGTCGGAGCGTAAAGAAAGCACAAGTAGACACAGTAGTCAAAGAAGATCTGGCAAGTAGGCCATTTAAATTTTTCAGGCATCAAAGAGTTGGGCACACAAGAAGAAGGAGCAAGTAGGGAGCTCGAGGAAATGTATGTCAAAATGTTAGAAGAAATCCCTACAAAAATAGTGATTTTCATCACTAAAAACCATTGTAAATACCATTTCATATTTTTGTAGCTCCATTTTGTGCAAGCCAAGGAGTCCTTGAGCTTGAGGAGCTTTAGAAGTACCTACCTATCAGTTTTCACATTTTTTAGACTCCGTTTGAACCTCCAAATAGGGCAGAGAACCTCATTTTTAACTAGGCTGGACACTAGGTCTGGACAAGGCCAAAACCTAGTCAAAAACTATAAATAGAGCTAGAGAGCTCATTTTTGGGGTTAGCTTGTAATTGATTTGAACTTGTATGAGCTTTTTAAAATTAATCTAAAGAACTCCATTGCTTCTCACTCTTTGTCTTTCTTTGTGAGCGCGTGTGTGTGTATTTGTGTGCATGTTAGTGTGCTTCGCACTCATGCACTTGTGCCTTCACTTGCTCGAGGTCATCTTACCATCCTCACGTCTTCCCGGATTGACATTAAAGGAGGTGCTACTCATCACTGAGCTACAGTTGCCTTAGGAGAGTCCTATTTTTACACAGAGATGAGGAGTCAACCAAGATGGCCAAAGAAGTAGTCACCTTAGTTGAGGAGTTGTCAAGGAGGTTGTTGCCCCATATGTGGGGAGTATGAGGATTCTACCATTACGGCCTCGCCCCAATGGTGGATAGCAACCAATGGGCATCGCCAAATTGAGGAGACCATCAAGGTGGATGACTTTTTGGGCATCACCTATCACCACATACTACGAGTAAGAGATTTGGGAGTCACCCAAATGGAGAGCCAAAGTGGTAGGCACCTACAGGACAATTTGATGGTCACCTTTGCCTTGGATAAGTCGCCCCATGCAAGCATGTAAATGCTCAAGCTATAGTTGCCAACATAAGTGGGTTGAAAAGGGTAGTCCAATGTGGGTGGTGGTATGGTAGAGGCATCACCCATGGGTATAGGTATCAACATGCCATGGTGGAAGCATGACCCCATTCTTCATAGGGAGAGGAGAGTATTTTGGTCGTTGCCCCCATTGACAAAAGTGGAGGTGTACACCTTTTGGTAGTAGCCAATATTGCCCAGATGTAGAGTTTAGTGCTCAGAATTGCTTAGATATGAGTTCTCCAACTTTTGTTTCATACTGTGTTGCCTTGCTAATCCTACTCCATTTGGTGCCTCAATGATGATGCTACATGATTTGGACATTATTTGAGCTGATCAATTGTTTAGTAAGACATTGTGCTCTATAGACCCCCACACCAAGTCTTTGCACCATCCGAGTGCAACTTCTTCTTATTTGATTATTCAAAACAAAATGAGATAGAGAAAATGAAATGAACCAAACTATGGTATGTAAAGTGAGTGAATTTCTACCTCCTTGATTCAAATCAGATAAGTCTTCACCTTTGAGATGTTGACCTTCATCACTTTGTAGCGTCATGTCCATTTAGGTGCCAATTTGGTAGTTACTAGCGCGATCTAATGCACCAAGACCAAAGATCCCTCTTGTACTTCATTAGCCCTCAAATATTTTTCATGCATCCTCTTGCCCTCTTCTTGCTTTACTTGTAGTTTCCTCATAGCTGCTTCCTTGCATTCTTCTAATGCTACCAATCTCTCGATGTGAGGTTCAACTCTGATAGTTTTGGCTTCAATTTCTTTCCTAATGATAAGTTCAAAAGGGGCCAATGCATTCTTACCATAAACCAAGAGAAATGGAGCAAATGATTTACAAAGTGTGTGCCCTTGTCACTAGTAGCTTCTAGTGGGAAACCGATTCACGAGAAAATATGTTTGTACATAAGCTTGGTGTTGGCAGCAGCAGTCAAGGCACTGAAGGACTCACAAGACAAGGAAGCCAAAGAAGGGAGCCAGAGCGGAGAGAAGGCACAAGCAGACTAAGGAGTCAACGAAGATCTGGCAAGTAGGCCATTCAAATTTTTCCAAAACAATATATTCGTAACAGTGATTCTCATCACTACAAATCATTGTAAATACCAATTCATCTTTTTGTAACTCCATTTTGTGCAAGCCAAGGAGTCCTCGAGCTTGAGGAGTATTAGAAGTAGCATCATACCAATTTTCATAATTTTTAGACTTCGTTTGAGCCTCCAAATAGGCCCTAGAACCTAATTTTTAACTAGGCCGGACACTAGGTCTGGACAGGGCCAAAAGCTAGTGAAAAACTATAAATAGAGCTAGAGAGCTCATTTTTGGGGTTAGCTTGTAATAGATTTGAACTTGTATGAGCATTTTGGAAGTAATCTAAAAGAACTCCATTGTCTTTCTCTTTGTCTTGCCGTGTGTGCACGTGTGTGTGTATGTGTGTGCATGTTGGTGTGCTTCTCACTCACGCACTTGTGCCTTCACTTTCTCGAGGTCATCATACCATCCTCACGTCTTCCCGGATTGACATTAAAGGAGGTGCTACTCATCATTGAGCTACACCAAATTTTGGCGCCGTTGCCTGGGAACGAGCTTTGAGGACGAGCGTGTGATGGTAAGACATAGAGTTGAGGCGTTGGAGTCATAGGTATTTTCTTCACTTTTATCTATTTTCTTTTGTTTTTCTCATCATCATCATCATCCTCACCATCTCCCACATCCATCTCCATCATCGCGAAAAATTTTAGTTTTTGGTCATATCACCCCACCCATACCATTTCCCTCATTTCACTTGTGAGAGAGAGCGAGAGAGCGTTTGTGTGCTTGTGCTTTTCTGTGTTTTTTGAGATTTTGTGCAGGAACCAGCATCCCCAGCAGCTGCACCAACTTCAACAGGTAAAAAATTTGACTGTGCAGGTCCCGAGGCGTTGACCTCTGTCAATCGCGACCGACAAAAAAATTGACCTTCTTGCAAAACTAAGTGCATAAATGTGATGTATAGGCCTAGAGCTTCATGAATATGTGCTTGAAATTTTAAAATTCCTCAGTTTTCTGTCAATCGCGATCGACCTATCAATCGCGATCGACGAACCACGACGGACACTTGCCGACCGACCTGTCAATTGCGATCGACAGAGTCAACGATCAACTGATCACGACCGACTGAATTACCATGCGCCACGTGTCAATCGCGATCGACCCATCAATCACGACTGACAGCCCCGACGAACTTGTCAATCACGACTGACCCAGTCAACGAGTGTTTGACCACGACCGATAAACCCCTCGCGACGGACCTGTCAATCGCGACGACCTGTCAATCGCGACCGACAGAGTCAACGACCCTTTGACCATGATCGACTAAAAATCCGAGCCACGTGTCAATCGCGATTGACCCATCAATCGTGACTGACAGCCACGACGGACCAGTCAATCGCAATCGACACGTCGATCGCGACTGACATATCAATCGCGATTGACAGAGCTTTCGATCGCGATTGACGGGCAAATTCGGCCAATTCTTTTAGGGCAAAAATAGTGGTTTAATTTTTGGCAATTTGTGGGGAGCTTTTAAGGGTTAGTAGAGCATTGTGAGGCCGATACCCAAAGCATTTCGAGAAGTCCTGTCTGCCTGTTAACCTGTTTTAAATCTTGTTTTAGCCCCAAAACCCTGAATTGGCATAACTTTCTCATACGAAATCCGATTGTTGTGATTTTTGTTTTGTTGGAAAGCTCGTGGGGAGTACAACCAAAACTTCTACTGGTTACGGTAAAATTAATATCAGGATTATTAGATAGGGTAATTTGAAGTTGATCATATCTCGAGGCAGGAAAAAACTGAGGGTCCCTTGGGATTGTTTTTCATAAAGGCAAAATGCAATTTGGTTAGTGAATTACATGCATGAAAGTGATCTGTCTGTCAATCTAATTTAAGTCTTGAGCTAACTTTGGGACTTTTTCAGGTTCTTTGAGAGCATCGAAGGGTACTCGAAGCAAGAGTAAGTGCAAGCTTGGGAACATGCTTCCTGGGCACACAAGGGCAACACACAAGGATAGAAACTCAAGGTTGGAAATTCTCAACACCCTTTATCAATCCCTAGCTTAGGCTAAGTACGGATAGAGGTTTTGATTAATTAGGGATACGTTAAGAACGACCAAATCCAAGAACTCTAATCACTCAAGTGCAAGTGTTAGGAGATTACAATTGCAAAACAACCTAAGGGAAAAGAATTTAAATCGAGAGACCGCACTCAAAGTATGATAAAACTTAAGTGTTCCTTGCGATGAAGATTAATTGGACAAGAAGTGACACCCTAAGGGCAATCAAAAAAGAACAAGTGACTAATACAAAAGAACTCAGCAACGAAAATTGTACTTGGGAAAATTTGGGATTATTCAATTGGGCTTATGAACCTTAGATCAAGAAGACACCTATGGAGAGATAGACAAAGTCTTAGATCTTCAGAGGCTAGTGTCAATCATACTGCTAGGTCTTGGGCCCAGCAGTTGAGCCATCATTCGTACTACCCTAGCTCTGAGACTAGCGAGTCTGAGATGTCCCACGGTATGGAGAGACCTACAGGAAGTTCAGGAGTGCCATATTTACATAGGGTAGAAGGCCCTTACAAGACACAACTCGAATACCTTAGGACCAACCGATTAGGTGCTTGCATCTATGAGGATGGCCTAGGAAGATCTATGGTCCAGATTAAAAACCCTGACCAATCCATTGGACTAGAGCACCCAACTATCAAGTTTGAAAACGGAGCTAGACAAGGAAGGAACCATATATGTAGTCACCAGTCATCCAGGTAGGACAGATGAATTCGGGAATGTGATCCCAGAAACGGACTTAGGCGACCTGGAGCAAGGAAACATGGGTGTAGAACCTAGAACCCCCCGAGGCAAATCTGTTCTCACTAGGATTATCACACCAGAGTGGATTCCCCAAGACAATAAGAGCATAGATCTGCTCCTGAACCGAGAGACTGATGAAGCCTTTTGGAGGTATAAATTTGATCAGCCAAATGAGGTAGGAACAATCATGATATATGAGTTCAAAGATCCTAATAGCACAGGCAGAGTGACCTACTTAGATCACGCTTCAGAGAGGACCTTTGTGGTTATAGAACATGATAGGCATGCTTACACTTGGAAAGGGGAATTTATTTTCCCCCAACCAAGGTCGAATGTGTCCTTTGGTCACCCAGGAGCTGGAACATCCCAAGCTCATGGAGCTCAAAGAGACAGACATAGAGATAGACCTGAGGTAAGCTTTGCCAACCTGGTGGGAAGAGAAAGAACGAGAACTGAAACAAATAGAGCGGAACCTGAGGGACTTAGAGCCCCAAGGAACCAAAGGAATGCTGATGATTTCCCTTTGCCAAGGCCTAGGGAACACACCAAAACCTTGAGACCTACACAGCTGGTTAAGTCCATGAAGAACTACTTCAATGGCACAGGAGACCCATATGATCATGTGGCTGAGTTTAGGCAAGTCTTGAGAGCTGAACAAGTTGAGGACCTATTCATGCAATATAATGCCTTTGGTCTAACCCTTAGGAACACAGCCCTTACATGGTTTCAACCATTGAATGAGAGACATTTCAGGAGCATAGACCAACTCTTAGATGCTTTTATCACTGAATTCTCTAAAAGTGGCATAAGGCATAATACTTCCTCATTGATACATAGCTTCAAGCAGACCCCCCAAGAGACAGTTAGGCTTGCATGAAGAAGGTTTAGGCAATATCTAGAGAGATGTCCTATTCCTGAGTTACCCACACCAGCCAAACAAGTGGCTTTATTCTTGGATGGATTGCTAAGTACCAAATTGAGGTCATATGTGTACTTGAAGCACCCTAGGACTATAGATGAGTGTGTACGCATGTGCATCGACATCGAGGATAACCTAGGGGAGGAGTTAGAGCTCTGTTGAAGATACCAGAACCAGTACCCTCCACAGCAATATGGTAGACCACAACAATCCTATCAACAACCCTACCAAAACCAACAAAGGCCTCAACCTGTGTTAGCTCAACAACCTCCAACCCCAGCTAATGTGATTCCTGTAAAGTATGCAGCTGCTGAGGAAAATTTGAATAGAGCCATAGTCCCAGTGACTCCATTGCTTTCAGAAAGTGACCCGAGTGATCATAGTTTTGATTCCACTCACATAGATAGTCACGCTTACTATATGCAGTCTCTTGAACATGGTGAATCCTACTATAGTGAAGAACCAAGTGAACCTAGTTGGGAGCCAGAGTATGCAAATATCATGTACACAAATCCCAACACTAGACCTCAACCTAGGCAGGTAAGACCCCCATTCGCCTAGGTAAGACCCCCATTCCCTAGGGGACCATGCTATAGATGTCAAGGAGATCACCTCATTCGTGATTGCCCAATGCCTGCATCTACACAACCACAGCCAGTAACAATACATGGCTTTTGTCAAGATTGCGGAAAGGAGCATCTCTTACGAGATTGCCCAAAGAATCCAAATAATATGCCAAAAATAACTCCAATTAACGTTATTGGGTTAGTTGTAGACTCAACAGGAAGTGTCACTTCCACTGCACCAGTGCAAGTGGTCACTAGAGCCCAGGCTTTGCAACAGAACCCAGGAGTAGGTCAAGAGAAGAGTGCAGAGGGTAGTGAAACTGAGAGCATAGCCAAGAAACGGTTGAGAGCCTGGAGGGATAGCCGAGAGAGAATGAAAAGACAATGGTCTAAAAAGATGAGCGACTTAGAAGAAAGCATAAGAGAAACAAAAGCCAAAATTGTTGAACTCACCTCTCAAACAAACTCTCACATACCACCACCACCCTCATTTCCATCACCATCTAACCCACCATCTGTCCACCTACCTCAGACCATCCCACCACCCCCTAGAGTAGGATCAGTATTAGCTGACCCCACTCCTGGAGACATAGACATGATGCTTAAGGCATATCAAGCCAGAATCCAAGAAGGGCCAAATGTGACGGATCATGACAAGTGCTACCCTAGAGCTGACCTAGAGATAGAAAGAACCAAGCTTTGTGCGAAAATTGTCGCGTTGGCTCAGACCATGTTTGAAGCCAGTCGCCTCTTCAACTACTCTGGCTCAGCTAAAACACAATTGCACTTGGATGGATTACTAGAGAAGTTAGAGAGCATAATTGCCAGATCTGCCAAGGAAGAAAAAAACCAAGGAAGAGATGAGGCAAGTAAAAGAATAAGCCTTTCCCCACAGGAAGCTTTTGTGCCCAATTCCACTGAACCAGATACCTCCTCTTCTATGAATAGGTACACACCAAAATTCCTACGAGAGATTCAAGAAGACAAATGGGCTAAAGAAAGTGAAGTCCCTCCTCCCATTGAACTTGTGGATGACACGCATGATCAATTCCCACAAGATATTCCTTCCATTTATGGAGAGCAGGAGAGTGCACAAAGTCAAGAGACGTTAGACTTCGAGTCTAACTCCCTACAGGAATTACCCCATTTCACAAGCCCATGGGAAGCCAAGTCTACTTGTATGAGAGCACCCACGGTCATGGTAAGAAACGAAGACTCAGTCATACCTAGGAATACGGAGGTAGTGAAAAACACTAAAGTGCAGTGCAATCTCACTTTAGAAGAGCTACTCAAAGTTAGGCCAAAGTTATGGAAACATGTAGCGAACCAAGTGCCAGAAGTAGTGAAACACCGTTCCCAGGTAGGTTCTCATAGAACAGTGCCAGAAATTCCTCTAGACAAGATAGGAGATATGAGTGAAGGTGAAGAAGGAAACACCTATCTTCCCATTACCCATCAGGGGTACACAACCAAGGCAATTCTAAACTCAGGTGCAGAAGTTGCTATTGCCACCACTTCTCTATGGAAACGATGGGGCAAGCCAGCACTGAGGCCCACGAGGATGAAATTGAAGATGGCTGATGGTCACATAGAAAGACCCTTAGGCTTGCTGGAAGGAATAACTCTCACTACATGCGGTGTTGAGCTTGAGCATACTTTCGCCATATGTGATTTCAGCAAGAACCATGCCTATGAGATGATTTTGGGAAGACCATTTATGCGACAGTTGGAAGTGGTCCAGGATTGGGGAACCAATTCCTTGTATTTGCAACACTTAGGTGTTACGACCAAAGTCAATCTCAAGGATTACTCTCATAGAGATGTACCGCCTATTCAATGGAATCCCATCCATAGAGCCAAGGATGACACGGAGTCTGTGCACTCCATAGGATCAGGATCCTCATGGATGCATGAAGACACTCACGTATGGATGTGTAAAGTGGTAGTGGAACAAGAGAAGAGAGAAAAGGCCAGAGAGATAGGTGCAAAGGAAACCCATAGATCACTTCAAGACCCAGCCTATGCACCGGTAGTATTTCCTGACGAAGAATTAGAGCCTCACGGCTGGGCAGCAATGGATGTAGCCATCAATGAGGAACAATGGACACCAAACTGTGACGAGGATGGCTATGATATTTCAGTTTTCTCCATAGAGCCAATCATGGGAGATTCGGTTTTAGAAGAATGTGAACCTAGCCCTGATGCATTTGAGGATGCAAGTGACTCTGATCTAGAGTCAATCATTATGGACGCACCTTTTGCATCAGATGAAGAATACTTCTATGAAGTAGAATTTCAACCCGAGAGACATGGAGAGTTTACAAATGATGTAAGGTTAGCCACACAAGTGACCCCTAAGGATGAAGGAAAGAAAAGAAAGAAGAGAGAAGTCACACCAGAAGAGGAAGAATCTTTGTTTGAGGTCCCTGAAAACTTTAAAAAGTATGAGATAGATGATAGAAGAGTCATGGTAAGGATGCCAAAACGTGAGGTGCAATCAGGGGAGGCCTATGATAACAAAGAAACCACCAAGAAAATAGTGGTAGCCATGGAAGAAGGAGAAGAGAGGTGCACTTACATAGGACATGACCTGACGGAAGAAGAAGAGCGCGAATTAATAGCCTTGCTACGAGAATACAGAGATGTATTCACTTGGAGTTACAAGGACTTGAAGGGTTTTGACCCAGACATATGCTCACACACAATTCCCATGACCTCAGACGCGAAACCCTCTAAGCAAAAGCCATACACATATAATGATAATTATGCTGCTAAGATCAAAGAGGAGATAGATAGACTGGTAGAAGCTAGATTCATCTATGAAATTGAGCACACTGAGTGGGTATCCCCCATTGTAGTGGTGCCCAAGAAGAATGGAAAGCTACGTGTATGCATTAACTTGAAAAAGGTTAATGCAACCACAATTCGAGATAACTATCCACTTCCAATTACCGAGCATCTATTAGAAAGGGTAGCAGGCAAGGAAGTATACAGCTTCCTTGATGGATTTTCGGGCTACAATCAAGTAGCCATAGCTCCAAAAGATCAGCATAAGACAGCTTTTGCCACAGAGTGGGGCATATTTGCCTTTAGAGTAATGCCATTTGGGCTTACCAATGCTCCTGCAACCTTTCAGAGACTGATGTGCCATGTATTTAAAGAGTTCTTGAGGAAGAGCTTAGAGGTCTATGTTGACGATCTTTGTGATCATTCCAACATTAGACAAACACATATTCCTGAACTCAGACAAATCTTTGACAAATGCAGAGAATATCAAGTCTGCTTGAACCCAGAAAAGTGTGTTTTCATGGTCAGGCAAGGCAAAGATTCTAGAACATATAGTGTCAAAGAATGGCATATCCACGGACGAAGAAAAAGTGAAAGCTATAGCAGAGCTAAATAAGCCCTTCCATGTTCATGTGGATGCATCCAATTATGCTGTTGGCCTACTGGTGAAGGTAATATGGATCTTCCAATTGCCTATGCTAGTAGACAGTTGAATGCAGCTGAACGAAATTATACCACCACTGAACGAGAAGGATTAGGCATGGTATATGGAGTTAAAAAGTTTAGACACTATTTGCTTGCAAACAAGTTTAAATTTTTTACTGATCATCAAGCACTGTTGTACTTGGTAAACAAGCCATGCAATACCGGTAGATTAGTAAGATGGTTTCTCTTACTAATGGAATACGACTTTGAAGTTGTGGTGAGGAAAGGGAAGACTCACTTGAGAGCGGACCACCTCTCAAGACTCACATCTAGAGAAGCCCCACAAGGAGTGTCAGATGACCTTCCTGATGCTTACTTGTTTAATTTGGAAGCGGTACCTCAGTGGGCTAAGCCATTAGTGCCAGTCTTGACATACGGGCCTAACCACCCAGTCATAAACATTCAAGATAGGGAGGTAGTAAAAGCCCAGAAGTACAATATCATGGCAGGAAGTATGTACAAGCATACAGATCAAGGGATCCTAGCTTGTTGTGTGGAAGAGGATGAGTACACAAAATGGTTGCAATTAGCACATGTGGGTGCATTAGAGCAACACTACTCAAAGCAACGAACCCTATAGACACTAAGGAGACTCGGAGTGCATTGGCCGACTATGGAAGCTGATGTCCAAAAGTTGTGCAAGGAATGCCCAATCTGTTGCACTAAACCACTTGTGGAACATGCCACTCTTTATCAAGTTTCCATAGTGCCAGATTGGAGTGAACCATTAGTAGCCTTCTTGAGGACGAAAACATTCCCTCAAGATATGACCCTGACTAGACAAAGAAGTCTAGAACAAGAAGCCCTAGATTACTCACTTATTGGTGATAATTTATACAAGCGTGGTAAAGATGGTTACCTTAGATTATGTGTCCATGAGAGTGAATATCTCAAGATCTTGGAAACTGCTCACCAAGGTGTAGCAGGAGAACACTTTGGACCAGATCGGGTGATCAAGGCAATCCTATTTGGAGGGTTGTGGTGGCCTACCCTTCACATGGACGCACATACCTATGTGAAGAGATGTGATGTTTGTGAGCGAACTCAGTATCCTATACGCAAAGATGAGATGCCTTTAAAACCTATGATGGGTGGACGTGCATTCTCTAAATGGGGAATAGACTTTGTAGGTCCTATTAATCCACCATCCAAGGGTTCACATGCTGAATATATCATTGTGGCCACAGACTATTTAACCAAGTGGGTAGAAGCGAAAGCTACCACAAAGAACGATGCTCAAGCGACAGCGAAGTTCTTATTTGAGAATGTATTCACGAGATACGGACTACCTATAGAGCTAGTCAGTGATAGAGGGACTCACTTCTTGAATGAAGTTATTGAAAATCTTCTCCAAGAATTCTTGGTAGTACATAAGAAGTCTGCCCCCTATCACCCACAAGCTAATGGCCAGGCTGAGAGCACAAATAAGATCCTATGCAACGTGTTGACTAAATTGGTAAATAATAATGCTTTGACTGGGACAAACAACTACACCATGCTGTTTGGGCATACAGAGTTGCCTATAAAACGGTACTCCAAGCCACACCCTTTCAGATGGTATTTGGCCAAAATGCGGTGCTACCTTTGGACTTCTTGATTCCCACATTGAGAGTAGCACAGGAGCATGAATGGACGGGTCATGAACTCTCTTCGAGAATTTTTGACCTTGAATGATTAGGTGAAACAAGACTAAGAGCTGCAGCAAGAATATATGCAGCTAAGAAAAGGCAGAAGGCGTACTTTGATGCCCATGTGAAGGATAAAGGATTGAAAGCAGGGGACCTAGTGTTAGTCTACACTTTGAAGCAACATGCGAGAAAATTAGAGAAGAGAGGCTATGGACCTATGATCATAAATAGGATCTCGACTAGTGGAGCAGTCCAATTAGCCACACTCGAAGGCGATATTCTCCCTAGTTACATAAGCGGATGCAGAGTCAAGTTATATCAGGAACCTCTCACTGGGGAAATGCTCAATCGACTCGACACTGCCAAGAAACGTAAAGAAGAGGAAAAACGAGTTCGAGAAGACGCACAGGCAGAAGCCTTGGAACGCATCCGAAAAATGAAGATGAGAAGACAAGGACGAGATCAGCCAAGGACAGATGAATATGCGGACCCAGGATATCATATGGCCATGTGTGAATTCTCAAGTGAAGGACCCCATAGAATAGTTGACCGACGTCCTTTTGTAACCTTGGAGATAGGACAAGGAAAGAGTGCAAGGACTGTATGGGCCTTGATTGACTCAGGTGCAGCCACTAGTGTTGTTAAACTTTTTTACTGTCGAGAGTTGAAATTAAATGTCAATCCTATAGAAGCATATCTCATAGGATTGGGAGGCATGGAAACCCCTTGCATGGGCGAGGTGGAACTTCCCCTCTCCATTCAAGATGTTCTAATAAAAATTAAAGTACTAGTGTGTCAAGATGAGGATCTCACTGAACCTCTTGTCTTGGGTCAAGACTGGATCTATGATCATGCAGTCAACCTAAACCTAAGAAGTGGACTTCTTTAGGTATGGGTAAATCGGAGTCGAATTACAGTTGAATTAGACAATGAAGCACTCAAGGAACTAGGAAAGGCACAAGCTCCTGGTCCTTCCAGGAGTACACATGAAGATGACCATGCTATTCTTGTCCAAAACTATGTGATGCAGAGGGATGATTATCGCAACACAGAAGTAAAGGATGCAATGGAACTCCCTTCTTTTCCAAAGGCCATCGGGGTGCAGCAACCAAAGGCAGATAAAAGGCAGAAGAAGCAGACAACTTATGCTCGAAGCCAAAAGAAAATACAAAGCACGGTGTCTCAACCATCAAACCAAGTGTGGGTGCGGAAAGCCGAGCGTCCTATTGCGGTCAAGCCACAACAACTAACTCAACTTCCTATTAGTGATCAATGACATGATACTAATAAGAAGACTTCCAAAAATTCTTCTGTGAAAGTGAAATCTATCTGGGTACCCAAGAAGTCGATGAAGGCTGGCCCACAATCAAGACAAATTTGGGTGCGTAAGGCTTGCTTGCGGGCTCAACTAGTCACACACAAATCGCACCATACACAATAGGGTTCACTCACTCAAAGAGCCGATGCCCACTCTCATTCAACACACACAAACGCCATTTACACATGAGCACGAGTGGAATCACTTGCAAATGGGCCCCTATACAGCCTCATTTCCACGCAGACACCCTCATAAAGCCCTCCGGAGTCTCCACAAAACCAAAACATAAAGTCATTCATTGTGTTTGGCAGCCAAAAGCTTGTAATAAACCCCCCGATCCCATTTGTACATTCCTCTCCACCTACTAACTGCATCTTTTCACTTAGCTCATAGGATTAACAACACACACAATCATCGAGCACTCACTGATCGACTAACTCATCATTCACCTCATGTTAATGTTGTAATGGGGACCAAAATTGTTCTACCTTGTCCTTTACAATGTTAATGCATGCTTCTATATTCTCACAGAACTAGCAAGCAAGCTGTAACGGTCACTATCTTCACCCTCTCCTTGTGGGGTTGGTGACACGATAACGTTGTTTGGTGGTACACTTGGAAGGCTTGGACTACATCCGCTATCACTGAAAGACCCATGCCCAAGGCCACCAGAGCCAAAGAATGCTCCAGGCATCCCTCTCGGGTCACATATGCTTGCAGAATTGAGCTCTGCTTCCTAACCCTTGCATTGGGGGATCGTGCTTGATTCATTCACTTCTCGCTCTACTCATGGCGTGGGTTGGAGCTCCGTCGAGCTCTCCCTTGCAGTATCGAGGCTATAGAGCTTTGGGGTGGAGTTATGGCTCCTCTGCAACGTCTAGATGTGTCAAGGTATAGCTTTGCTTTGTATGCACCTTGATTGGGGGTTTCCTTACTTCACTGTGCGGAGACTTCCCTAATCGATTCCATTCCGAATGTGGCTTGCGGCAGCAGGTGGCTTATGAATACACAACCTTATCTCTGAAAATAGCACAGATTATCTCGAGGAAGCAACGAGCACTGACTATCATCTCTATGACGGCAATGGTGGGATTGTGCCCACTTTTGGTTCCCCTTTCCTTCCCTCTATAGTATTCTACATCAAGCTCTGAACCAGGGTGGTGAGCTCCTTTCGAACTACCCCATATCCTCCTCTATTCGATCGCGTTGGTGAACTCAGATGCCTGTGTGATGCTTCTGAATCCCCGAAACTCTTCCGTCTGGCTTCTGAGGGCTTCGTTATTATGCTTAACTACTCCTTGTCTGAAATAATGTGATGAATCTATGTGAAGCTCCCTTGTGGGTTGGACTGTTCCTTTTTTGGGAGGTACTATGGCATCCGAGTTTCAAGAAGCTCGAGCTTGGACCCCTTTTTTTCCTCCTGTTCTTGTTCTACTTTTGACAATATTGGGCGACTATTGGCATGCTTTTCGGGTTGGGGACACAAAATGTGGGACGGTTTCCCATCCTGGATATTGTAGAGGAATTTTCTCTACCTTGTGTTGTATAGATCTTCAAGGGAGTTTTACCTGTTGGGCGTGCTGAACAGATTGCCTGCATCTTCTCGAGCATGTTACATCTGTTGTAAGTTCTATGCCCAATGCTTAGTTCTGTTGAGTTGAAAGATGTAGAGCTGGTGGTTGTTCCATCCTTGGTTCTGCTACGTGACTAGCACGATTCAGATGACTTTGGCAGCTGATTCTCAATGCAGTCAAATATGCCAGCCATTATGTCACAATATCTATAGTACAACGATTGCTTGGGCTCAAACATGATCATGCTAACCAAATGTGGGAAGGAGTTTCTTTGAAGGTTTTTTTTTTTCGAATATTTCAAGGTTCCTCACTGCCATCCAATTTTTTCCTCTCTCGAAGCAATGGCTGCTGTCAGTCAACACTAGACCTAATACCCACCTCCACTACACTTTTGAGGACTGCATCAGAAAAGTCTTATCTTATTGAGTTTCATTCTCCACAATTTTGGGCTTGATAGATGATCTTCTTGTGCTCTCTTGCTCCCTTCGGTAATGGAATAATGCAGATCTAGAGGCTGAGCATAAGTCCCATGATGTTTTAAATGTCAATAGCCGATTGCTACATAGGCATATAAATATCTTTGTACCACTCTTACTTATGGTTCCAATGTCTGATATTCTCTTTGGATTTGAAGTATACAATGTCATTGTGTCTTTGTAAGGACACCTCTCTTCCCAGCCTACGTTCATAACACTGGGCATTGGTAACGATAGAATGCTCACTGCCTTGCCTTGCTTGATATGACCTCCAGCAAAGTTCGAGATGTGTATAGATAAATGATTGATGAGTGACTGTCTTGAGTATGTACTAGGAAATGTTTTCTTGTGACTATCTAATCAGGTTGGCAGGATTTGAGGTTGCAAAAATGATATGTTTGACTATATCTGCAGGTCTGTTAGTCATGAGCACACTTGGATCGGTGGTTTGGTTATCCCTCATGAGGAATGCTCTCCAAACCAACTACATCTAGATGGCTAAACCATGTTCTATGTGTACTAGAACTCTATTTTGGAATCAATAGTCTAATGTGCCTTCCTCCATCTGACCATGTTCATCTAAGTGACTGATACATTTTTTCTCACATTCTGTGTGTCCATGTCACCGGTGTATGTAAACTTCTCCATCTTGTTAAATTGCCATATTTGCGTGGATTTCACCCATGAAGAGTGCAGGTGTTCATGATTGAAAGTATAAGTTTGTTACATACTCATGCTGGTGTAATTTTCTCTGATCAAGAGTAGAAGCTAAGTAATTACGATTCACAGATTCCCCAAGTGTCCTTATGGGGAAAATACTTGCAATAATAGTGCAACAAAAGTCGGGTTCAGATCTAGTCTCAACCATAGATCTCTGGAGAAGCTTTTGGGGATGATATTTTTCGGAGTGATAGGTCCAAAGGCCTGGAGTGGTGGTTAGCATTCTGTGTGATTGTTCACTTTGATGGGATCATGCCTAGAACAATTGTTGTATTCTTGGATGACTTTATGTTTGCTAAAATCATTGCTTGCCAAATTGCAGATTCATTGTATGTAGGCCCCAATGCACTTAAGACTTTCTCCATACTCTGAGTACAGCAATGGAGGCTAGCTTTTGTGCAACTTCATAGCTATGTGTGAACATTTACATGTTTAGTGTATGGGCAGGAGGTGTGTATCAAAGAACACCTCAGAGAACAATGTAAAGGCTGATTGTTTCCTTGCCCTTTTGATAACCATTTACATTTTTGGTCTGGATATGCCCTCTGTGATAAAGAACTTGATTGTCTTTCGTTTTACATACTGCTTGCTCAATTTTATCTGGAAAATTTTTAGAGAATATCTTGTTCCAATAGAGCTGGAAACACTGTCACAAAGGTCTGAATGCTTGTCTTCTGTCAGGGAAGAAATTCTCTGGTTTTACAATGCTCACTTAATGCAATGTAGGCCAACACATGTAGAACTTAGCATTGATCCTTTTGTCTCCTATAGACGCTCTCTTGTGAATGAGGCGTTTCTTTAATACCTAGGTTTGATCATTTTGAATTCTTGTGACTGACCCCTATGGGATTGGAGTATACCAGTTTTGGGAGAAACTTGGTACGATTAGTAGCATAAGACGGACAACACTTCTTCTGTAGATACATGGCCTACATGTTTATTTTCCAAGTCTGAAATAAATTGCTTTGTGATGCGCTAATGAATCTATTTTCAGATGTGGCAGGTGCATTGTTCTTCAGTAAGTAAATGCTTTAAATAGATGGTATGATAGATGGGAAGGATTCTCATTGCTGGCTAGAAGGCTAGAAATTCCCAAGAGATGTTCCTTGGTTTATACTTTAGAATGAGTTAAGGATCCCTTGAGTTTTCTTCTCCATAAGATCTTGCAGCGTGTTATTTACAATAGGCATTTGATAGATAAATATATTTGGATGCTAAGAGTGGGGGGTTATTTGGGGCTCATAGGATGGAGACCTGAAGACTGTAAACTGCAGAATGGAAGATTTGCATACTTGGAGCTTCTCAGAATTAAAGACTCAAGCTTGCACCAGTTCAGTTGTGTATGATCCTTTCCTCTTAGCTTTGTCGAGGACGACAAAGTCTAGGGGGGGGAGAAAATGTTGGGTTGTAGGGTATGCACATACCCACAATTGTGCATAGGAACCCTCCCTAGACCAAAATAATATCTCTTTCTGTATCTACTTAGGATTTCACATTAAAACTCCCCCTTTTAGACACTTTTTAATATTTGTCCTAAAAGTAAAGCTTGGGAAGCCTTGTAAATGCTCACATCTTTTGAAGAAGCATAGAAAAATCCCCACGTGCACGTTTCTCCTTTCTTTTGAGATTTCAAATATATGAAAAGATCTTCTTGAGATATGACAGTTAGGCATGTGCTCCTTTTTGACTAGTCAAAAGGAGCACATGGGGGAATTGAGCTGAGCCTATAAATAGAGGCTATTTCTTGTAAAGAGGGGGGCCCTTGGCCATGGCCTTGGCCTCCATGCTAATGGAAAGAAGGATCATTTGGCTTCCACATTTCTCCTTGTGTGCTAAGCGTTGATCCATGTGTGTGGGTTTGGCATTTGGGGTTGTCTTGTGTGTGAGCATTGCCCTCCCTTGTTCCTTTTGACGTTGGCCATGGTGCCATTGTTCATGGACGTGGGTGTGTGTGCGTTGTTTGCACTTCTTGCAACTCCTCTTGGAAGAGCCTCTCACTTCCATGTGAGGCGGTTAGGGTCTGTTGTTCCCCTTTTCTCAACACATGTCCTCTCCCTTGAGATACCCTTCAGAGTGTGCTCCATCTAGCAAAAAATTGAATTCCTTCGGATAAACACATTTTCACAAAATACCATCCTAGCAATATTTATACAATTCACCATTTATGAGTGAAAATGCTTTGGCCTTGAAAAATAATTTCCTCTTTTCTAAAGGAGTCATATTGACAATAAATTTTCTAGAAATAAGAAATTGCACAATTTCCTCATACCAATCACTAGTGATCCCCCCTTGGGATAAAACAATCCAAGTAGTCGGGTACCACTCAAATAGCAAAAGATGCAATTAACAGCCATCAAATGCTTGATACTTGGGCAATGCATAAACCTACTCATCTATGAGATATCAAACTAAATATCAGGCAGAGTTATGCATAATGTGTTTCCATAGGAGTGGCAATAGGTTTGCATATTTACAAGGTTAGCAGATACAATATAGGCATGGCTTGGTGAATACCCTTGATTGCACTATTTACAAGGTTAGCATATACAATATAGGCATGGCTTGGCATGCTAAATCTCTGATGGAGCAAGCTTCTCTTTTAATGCCAAAGATTCGAGGCTCTCCCAAGTTTCTCTTGAGTCTTGAAGAGTAGAGAAGGGGAGAGTTGCTCATGCGAAACTCGAAGAACACTGAAGTAAATTTGAATGGAGAAATAATTATTTGGGAGGAGATATGAAAAGTGTGAAGAGGGTGATTTGAAAGAACTAGATAGGGAAATGGAGCCAATGGGTGATGTATGAATGGTGAGCTATAGGGAAATGTGGATGTTTAATATGTGATTCTTAAGAGGAAGGGAATAGGACCGACAAGCTCTACTGTGTAGATGAGGGTGGTTTTGAGACGGGGAGATGGAGTGGTTGAGGGCCTAAAGACCTTACTAGTGGGAGAATTGGGATGTACCAAACTTCTAATGATGAGATAATATCTAACTTCCTTAGGTAGGACATTTCCTTGATTGTCCTATGAACAAGGAAACTTCTAGGGTTGAGGATCCTTTGGACGACCCTAATGTTGGTGAGAAGAGGCACAATGCTCTTTCCTTATTGAGGAGGGGCACATATGGTTGCCATGTAAAAGGTCAACTAAGGCTCATTAGTTATGACAAGGTGAGAGAATAGGGCAACGATTGTACCCAATGATTAGTGATGAATGTTTGATGGAACAATCCCAATGAATGTTTGATGGAATAGTCCTGATGAGCAAAAAGACTCATGTGTCTCTCCCTTTTATGGTGAAACAATGGGTGATGAAGTATGGAATGGATGAGTCATGAACAAAGATGAGATATGCCAATTATTTTTATGAGAACATGGGTGGAAATGACACCTTGATAATTCCTTATATAAGATTATATGTTTCCTGAATCCCATTTCATCTCTCTCTTGCTTGTTTATCCCTTGTGCACCTTGAGGCACACCCTTGAATTTTCCACATTCCTTGCTTTATGAGCTTGTCCCAAGTACATGAGAGCAATGAGTCTTTCCAAACCTTGTGATGTAACAAAGAATGCAAAGAGAGTTATGGGGCTGAGATAAGATAGGGATGGAGTGAAAACACGTGCGATGAGAGGGATTTTTGCACAATAGAGATGAAGATGATACGTTGATGAGGCTTAGAACAATTAAAGGGAAGTGCTTAGTGTTGAAAACGAAAAATGATGGCCATACTTTATTTATTGAGCGATGGATAATGAACATGTGAAGGTGAATACATCACAGAGGTAATGACAAAAGGTAGAACAATTGTTGATGAGATTTAATTAAGTGATGTATGAAGAGATTGGATGATGATGAGGAAGCTAGGGTTGCACATGATGAGGAGAGATAATAGTCAAGCTCTAAGATATTGTACCATGATCTATGATGAGGCCTTGGAGAAGAGTGATGAAAATAATGATAAGAGGAATTTGGTGATGAGATGGGTGAGTTAACCGCCTAAATAATGAGAGAGAGAGAGAGAGAGAAAGTGAAGGCGATGATGATCAAAAGGGTTAAATAATCCTTTTATGAAGTGAGAATTATGAAAAATTAGGATAGATGATGAGCAAGTCAAGGATGAGATGGGTAAGTGAGACAACCTTATAGAGAGCCGTATTATAATTGGCCTATGTATAACCAAGGAAACCAAGAGCTACCAATCACCAACCTCCACCACAAAATGTTATCCCAACCAAGTATGCAAAAGAGGACACCAAGAGAGCTATAATGCTTGTGGAACCATCTATGGTAGACAGAAACAATATCTACTTAGAGCAATGCCCAAAGGATAGAAATGAATATCTTGAAGATAGCTAAAGCAAAGGAAAAGAATATCAAGAAGAGGCATATATTAGGTGTTGGAAGCAGCCAGAGGCACAGACGACACGGAAGCATGTAACGACGGAGCAGGGAGCCAGTCGGATCAATTTCTCAAACAAATATGTTTTTTATCACTTTTTCAAAACATTCAACAGTGATTTTTATCACTAATTATAACATATGTAACATAGAAAACCCCATTTTGTAATCCATAGCTCCATTTTGTGCAAGCCGAGGAGTCCTCGAGCTTGAGGAGCTTAGGTAGAATGCGCGTACCAATTTTCGTTATTTTTAGACATCGTTTACCCTTCCAAATAGCATCTAGGACCTAATTTTTAACTATGCCGGTCACTAGATGTGAAACCGGTCAAAACTAGTCTAGAAACTATAAAAAGAGCTAGAGAGCTCATTTTTGAGGTTGGTTAGTGTGAGCTTAGAGCTATTTTGAGCTTGTAATAGTGTTCTTGAGTAATAGAGCTAATTTCCCACCTTCCATTGTGTCTTGCTTGTCTCTTCATTGTGTGTGTGTATGTGTGTGTGCATCTTTGTGCTTCTCACCTTCACTCTCACATCATCTCACATTCACGATCTTCATATCACTCCTATCTCTTCCGCGGATTGACATTAAGGAGGTGGAGCTTCTTAACGTGGTTCTCACCATTGTGCTAGAGCAACACCAAATTTGGCGCCGTTGCCGGGGATCGAGTCTAGGACGAATGTGTGATGGTAAGAGTATAGCAAGAAGTGGTGTTGGAAGGTAAAAATTTCAGTTTTTGTTGTTGTTTTTACTTAGTTTTTAGTGTTTTTCACCTCCCCCACACTCCATCTTCATCACCGCATCATCATCTTCATCTCCAAAAAAATCAAAAAATTCACCATATCCGCCCATTCTCCTCATTTCCCCTCATTTGTGCATGCGAGAGAGTGAGAGAGAGCTTTTGTGCTTCTGTGTACTTTTGTTTTCTTGAGTTTTCTTGCAGGTACAGAGCTCCAGTGCATCAGGAAAGCTTGGAAAAGGTAAAAACTTCACTTTCTGTCAGAAATTTCTGACTGTGTCAGACCATCGCGATGGTCTGCAAAGTTCGGAATTTGGAGAAGGCGACCACACCAGCGTGAAGAGCACACCTGCGCCTACAGGAATCCATAGCTGCATTCACAAAATTTGCATTTTGGTGGACCATCGCGACGGTCTCTGACCATCGCGATTGTGTCACACCATCGCGATTGGCTCACGCCATCGCGACGGCTCAGCCGGACCATCGCGATGGTCTCACGCCATCGCGACGGTCTCACGCCATCGCGCCGACGGTGCCATGTGGCAAGCTAGACCATCGCGACGGTTCATTTTTCGGACCATCGCGACGACACCCTCACACCATCGCGACACTTCAAAAATTCAGACCATCGCGATTGGCTCACGCCATCGCGCCCAGACCATCGCGATTGGCTCAAGCCATCGCATCTGTGACCATCGCGACGGTTCACTTTGGACCATCGCGATTGTTCACGTTGACCGTTGACTGACGCCATCGCGATTGTCTGCCTGATCGAGCCATCGCGATTGTCCACCTTCACGCCATCGCGACGGTGCACTTCACGCCATCGCGATTGTCCAAGTTCACGCCATCGCGATTGTCCAAGTTCACGCCATCGCGACGGTGCACTTCAGACCATCGCGACGGTTCGCGCATCACGCCATCGCGATTGTTCACGCTCACGCCATCGCGACGGTCCCGGACCATCGCGATTATCTCAGACCATCGCGATTGTGCACCCCCATCGCAAATTTTAGGGTTTCATTTTTTGGCCAATTTTGGGGCTATTTTTGGGAAATTTTTGGGTGATTAGACTCATAGGAGACCCCTTAGCTCATATTTGGAGAAAAACCTGGTTGTCAGTTTTTACCCCCCAGGGCCTGAACGGTCATAACTTTTTCATCCGAAGTCCGTTTTCATCCTGACCTAGTTTGGGACTAGAAAGCCAGGGGGCAAACATTGAAAAGTTGGGCAAAAGGCAAGGGACTTAAAAGGTGTATATACTCAAGTGCTTGATCATCCAACTGTGAATTGGTCTAATATTGGATTTGTCCAGGTCTAGCAAGGGCAATCAAGGGCAACCAAGGCAAGGCAGTGAAGGGCATAAAGCTTGGGAAGCGCGGCTTCTTGGGCATCAGAGCAACCAGAAAAGCTGACTCGAGGTTGGAAGATTACTCAACCCCCTCAGTCAATTTTTAGCTTAGGATAAACGTTAGCATTGTGGATTTAAGACGATAGGAATGCCTCAAGCTCAAGATATTTAATTCTTTCAAGTCTAAGACTACAAGTAAAGGTGTGTGTGACGAAAACCTAAAGGAAAGAACCTGAGTCTGACGGAACGAGAACTCAACATTATAACGGAAAGTCGAATTCCTGACGCATACATTAAGACAAGAATCTAAAGTAATAAAAAAAAAAAAAAAGAGAATCAAGACAGTAATAACAAAGAATCATTGACGATCTGAGCGTGTACTGAGTGTGCAAGGAAGCAAATTAATGAACCTTAGATCGGGCAAACATATAGGTAAGTCAGACCGACGAAGCCTTAGATCATCAGATGCAAGTGTAAGAACTACTGCACGATTGTGGGCTCAACAATTGAACACTAGTTATCCCTACGAGAGCTCAGATACTAGCGAATCAGAAATGGCATTTAGCACAGACAGACCAGAAGGAGGGTTGAATGTAGCCTATTTAGAAAAACCAGAAAGACCCTATAGAACGCAACTAGAGTTTCTCCGAACCAACCGATTAGGTGCTCGCATCTATGAGGATGGTTTGCGAAGGCAAGTGGTGCAAATGCACAACCCCGATCAACCCATTGGATTGGAACATCCAGTGGTGAAATTCGAGAGAGACGCGTACATAGACAAGGAAGGAACAATGTACATATTAAGTACGCAGCCAAACAATACCGACGAGTTTGGCGTGATTCAACCAGAGACGGAAGCAAAATCTCAAGGAAAAGAACCATTAGAAGAGCCTAGAACACCTAGAGGGAAATCTGTACTGACACGAGTACTAATCCCAGAATGGATCCCTCAGGATAACAGAAGCATAGAGTTGTTTGTGAATAAAGAAACTGATGAAGCCTTTTGGAGATACAAGACCGAAATACTTAGTGAGGTAGGTATCATCACTATATACGAGTTCAAGGACCCGGATACACCTGGAAAGGTTGTATACCTGGATGAGACTTCAGAAAGAGTCTTTGTGGTACCTGACCGCGCTAAAAACACATACACATGGAGAGGTGAATTGGTATTCCCTCCATCTAGAACGAACATGACTACAAGTCAACAAGGGGCAGGAACATCATCAGCCCATGGAAATCAAAGAGAGCAAAATAAAGAAAGACCCGAAGTAAGCTTCACTCATCCCCTAGGAAGAGATAGAACAACCACGAACACTAATAGAGCGGATAGACAAAGAGATCATGGAATACCAGGTGGTAGAGATGATTTTCCTCTACCTAGACCACGTGAACACGCAAGAATATTGAGACCCACTCAATTAGTGAAATCCATGAAAAATTACTTTGATGGGACAGGAGATCCCTATGACCACATCGCAGAATTCAAGCAAGTACTAAGAGCCGAACAAGTTGAAGACATGTTCACGCAATACAATGCATTTGGACTAACGTTAAAGAATATCGCTTTAACTTGGTTCCAACCTTTGCAACAAAGGCAATTTAGAGACATCCATCACTTTTTAGAGTCATTCATCACCGAATTCTCTAAAAGTGGGATTAGACATGACACGTCTTCGTTGATTCATAGCTTTAAACAGACCCCTCAGGAAACAGTTAGACTGGCAGGACATAGGTTTAGACAATATGTTAAACGATGTCCAATGCAAGAGCTACCCTCACAAGCTAAGCAAGTGTCATTGTTTCTAGATGGCTTGTTGAGCTCTAAACTGCGCTCCTACGTGTACCTAAAAGAACCCAGAACGCTAGAGCAATGTGTAAGAATTTGTATAGACATTGAGGACAACTTAGGAGATGAGTTGGAACTCTCAAAGGTCTATAAGGACTCAGACTGTTCATCTCTAGCATCCACAAAATTGTCTAGCTCAATAGAAGACCTAGCAGAAAAAGTGGCACAGAAACTAGGAGTTTCTAGTAAACCTAGGGTGCTAATGAACAAGCGTTGTTACACCTGTGGTGGTGACCATATGGCAAATGTGTGTCCCAATGCACCACAACCACAAACCAACCCTAGTGGCCAATACTGCACCATTGAGAGAAGATACACGAATCATACGGCTCAGGACTGCCCATACAACAAACAGACAGTGAGACAGAACTACCCGCAAGCATACCCGCAGCCAGGTAGGTATCAAGGCCAATACAATGCTCAGCCATATTACTATAGGCCTCCTCAGAACTACCCATACCAGGCTCAACAGAGACCTCAACCTGTCTTAGCTCAGCAGCCACCCCCACCAGCGAATGTCATCTCAGTCAAATACGCTGCTGCAGAAGAGAACCTAAGTAGGGCCTTAGTGCCTTCTTCACCTTTGATCACAGAGAGTGACCCACACTCAAACAGTTTTGACTCTACGCATGTAGATAGTCCACACGCATATTACACAGAGTCACCAGAACACGTGGAGACATATCATTACGATAGTCCACCAGTGGAACATAGTTGGGAGCCCGACTATGCTAATGTGATGTACACAAACCCAAATCCACGGCCCCAATTGAGACAACAAAGACCACAGGGCCCTAGAGGACCATGCTTTAGGTGCCAAGGAGATCATTTCATAAAGGACTGTCCACATCCCCCAATAGCAGGACAATCACAGTACTATAACATCCAAGGCTTTTGTGCTGATTGTGGCAAAGAGCACATAATCAAAGATTGTCCTAAAAATCCAGTTAACGCTTCGAATGTGACACCGATCAACGTGATAGGTATTGTAAATAATGCAGATGGATCCAACCCTACATACGTGCCTATCCAAGCTATAACAAGAGCCCAGGCGCTCTTACAAAACCAAAAGCTTAATCAGGAGAAAATAGTCGGAAGTAGTGAAGTTGCAGAATCTAGCAGTAAAAAGACAAAATCTTGGAAAGATTCTAGAGAAAGAATTAAGAGAAAATGGAGTAAAAAGATAACGGAGTTGGAAGGAAGTTTGAAGGAATCTAGAGCCAAAATCCAAGAATTGACTTCTCAGGAATTAAATCACGAGAATCCAGCTCAGAAATCAGGATCAGTTTTAGCGGAACCCATACCAGAAAATCTAGACATGATGTTTCGTGCATATCAAGCTAGATTAAAAGAGGGACCTCAAGTAGCTGAAATGAGCAAAAACTACCCTCGAGTTGATCTAGAAATTGAGAGAACTAAACTTTGCATGAAGATGGTAGAACTAGCACAAGCTTTGTTCGAAGCCTCTAGATATCTTAATTGGAATAACATGGCAAAACCGGAATTACATTTTCAAGGACTAATGGAGAGGCTAGAATACTTGATAGAGAGCAAAGAGAAAAAGGATCAGCATAGGAACCCTATTGTCCCAGAGACACAGGAAAGGAATGCACCATCCCTGTCTAAAGTACCCAACTCAGAAAGTCAAGACAATTTGTCTTCCATACATAGGTACTCACATGAATTTTTGAGAGAGATCCAAGAAGAGAAATGGAGAACGGAACAAGGAACCCATCCTCCTATTCAAGAAATAGACGACTTGTAGGAACAATTTCCCCAAGACATTCCTTCTATTTACGATGATGTAGAGGAAGAACAACTGAGTGAACACACAAGATTTGAATCTAATTCTTTACAAGAATTACCTCAGTTCACAGGACCTTGGGAAGCAAAGTCTATTAGTATGAGAGCACCCATGATAATAGTGAGGAATGAAGAATCAGTAATCCCTAGAAACACGGAAGTGATCAAGAATACCAAAATACAATGTAATCTCACTCTAGAGGAGTTATTGAAGATAAAACCAGAACTGTGGAAACATGTAGCAAATCAATTCCCCGAGCTTGCTACTACTCCCTCACAAATAGGATCACGAAATGAGGTACCAGAAATACTCGTAGAAAAGATTGGAGATGTGAGCGAAGGAGAGGAAGGTAACACTTATCTTCCGATAACCCATCAGGGCTACACCACGAAAGCCATCTTAGATTCAGGGGCCGGAGTAGCCATAGCTACCACCGCCTTATGGAAACGTTGGGGTAAGCCAGCATTAAGACCCACCAGGATGAAGCTACAAATGGCTGATGGACACATAGAAAAACCATTAGGCTTACTAGAAGGCATATCTCTCACCACTTGTGGTGTAGAATTTGAGCATACTTTCGCCATTCGTGACTTTGCAAAAAACCATGCTTATGAGATGATATTGGGACGACCATTCATGCGTCAGTTGCAAATTGTACAAGATTGGGGAACTAATTCTTTGTACTTGCAACATTTAGGGGTGACTACCAAAGTCAATCTTAAAGACTATTCACATCGAGATGTACCCCCAATACAATGGAATACCATCCATAAGACACCAGTAGAGACGGAATCCTTCTTGGTTGCATGAGGATACTCATTTATGGATGTGTAAAGTAGCCAAACAAGAGGAAGAAAGGTTAGAAGCCAGGACCTTAGGTGCAGAACAACATCCACGAACCCTTCAAGATCCAGCCTACGCACCTGTAGTATTCCCAGAGGAAGAGTTTGAACCCCATGGTTGGGCAGAAATCCTAGCAACCATGGACGTAGCCATCAATGAAGAACAATGGACACCCCACTGTGACGAGGATGGCTATGACATTTCAGTTTTCACGATAGAGCCAATCATGTGCGATACGATTTTAGAAGAGTGTGAACCTAACACTGATGCATTTCAGGATGCAAGCGATTTTGATTTAGAATCAATTATCATGGACCCACCCTTTGCATCAGAGGAAGAATATTTTTTCGAGGTAGAGACTCACACTCAGAGACACGAGGAAATTACGAATGAGGTGAGATTAGCCACAGAAGTGACTACTAAGAGTGAAGGCAAGAAAAGAAAGAAGAAAGAAACCACGACAGAAAAAGAAGAATCTTTGTTTGAAGTACCCGAGAATTTCAAGAAATATGAAATCGAAGATAGAAGAATCATGGTACGAATGCCTAATAGAAAAGCGAATGACGGACAAGTATATGATAACCGAGAGAAAACCAAGAAAGTAATAGTAGCCATAGAAGGAGAAGAAGAAAAATGTACATACATAGGGCATGATTTGACGAAGGAAGAAGAAGAAGAGCTAGTTGCCCTATTGCGCGAATATAGAGATGTTTTTGCGTTGAGTTACAAAGATTTGAAAGGAGTAGATCCAAATATATGTTCTCATAGAATCCCTATGACTCCAGATGCAAAACCGACAAAACAGAAACCGTACACGTACAATGATAACTACGCTGCGAAGATTAAAGAGGAGATAGATCGCTTGATAGAAGCAGGATTCATTTACGAAATTGAGCATACCGAATGGGTATCCCCCATTGTGGTTGTGCCCAAGAAGAATGGAAAATTGCGTGTGTGTATTAACCTTAAAAAAGTTAATGCCGCAACGATTAGAGATAGTTATCCTCTTCCTATCACGGAACATCTATTGGAAAGAGTTGCGGGCAAGGAAGTTTACAGCTTTCTTGATGGATTTTCAGGCTATAATCAAGTAGCCATTGCTCCACAAGATCAACACAAGACGGCATTTGCCACTGAATGGGGCATATTTGCATTTCGTGTAATGCCATTTGGCTTAACAAATGCACCCGCCACTTTCCAGTGACTCATGTGTCATGTTTTTAAGGAATTCTTACGCAAGAGTTTGGAAGTTTATGTCGATGACTTATGTGCACATTCAAATGTAAGACAGACACACGTCCCAGAGTTAAGACAAATATTTGACAAATGTCGAGAATATCAGGTTTGTTTGAACCCAGAAAAGTGCGTTTTCATGGTCAGACAAGGTAAAATTCTAGGACACATTGTGTCAAAAAATGGAATCTCTACGGATGAAGAAAAGGTGAAAGTAATTGCAGAATTACCTAGACCAACTAATGTGAAAGAGGTACAAGCATTTATGGGCCATTGCGGATATTATAGGAGATTCATACACATGTATGCAATCATAGCCAAGCCTTTGTACTCTCTTTTAACCAATTTTGAATGGACAGATGAATGTGAAAATTCATTCAATGAACTCAAACGACGCTTGTGCTCAGCACCTATATTGACGACCCCAGATTGGAGTAAGCCATTCCATGTACATGTGGATGCATCCAATTACGCCATAGGATGTGTGTTAGCACAACCCACGAATGAAGGTAACATAGATCTCCCCATAGCTTACGCTAGTAGACAATTGAACGCAGCAGAAAGAAATTACACCACGACGGAACGAGAAGGATTAGGGATGATCTATGCAGTAAAGAAGTTTAGGCACTACTTGTTGGCCAACAAATTCAAGTTCTTTACGGATCATCAAGCCCTATTGTACCTAGTCAACAAACCATGTAACACAGGACGATTGATACGTTGGTTTCTATTACTCATGGAGTATGATTTTGAAGTCGTAGTCAGGAAAGGAAATACACATCTTAGAGCTGACCACCTTTCAAGATTAACCTCAGGAGAAGCTCCTCAAGGAGTAGCGAATGATCTACCAGATGCATACTTGTTTAACCTTGAGATAGCACCAGAATGGGCTAAGCCTTTAGTCCCTATTCTCACATACGGACCCAAGAATCCTAAGATAAAGATCAAAGAAGGAGAGATTACCAAGTCTCAGAGATACCAAATAATGGCAGGAAGCATATATAAACAGGATAATCAAAAGATTCTTGCTTGTTGTGTAGATGAATCAGAACATGCGAATTGGTTGCAATTAGCACACATAGGTGCATTAAAGCAACATCATCCAAAACATCGAACATTACAAACTCTGCATAGGCTAGGAGTATACTGGCCTACAACGGAAGCAGATGTCTATAAGTTGTGTAAAGAATGCCATGTTTGTTGTGAAAGACCACCAGTAGAGCATGCTACACTATATCACGTGTCTCTCACACCAGACTGGAGTGAACAATTAGTGACATACTTGAGGACGAACACATTCCCTCAAGGAATGACCTTAGCTCGACAACGTAGTCTAGAGCAGGAAGCTCAAGATTATTCACTTATTGGCGATAACCTATACAAAAGAGGACGAGATGGATATCTAAGACAATGTGTTCATGAGAGCGATTATCTGAGCATACTAGAGACTGCACACCAAGGTGTTGCAGGAGGTCATTTTGGACCTGATAGGATAATCAAAGCCATCCTCTTTACAGGATTATGGTGGCCCACTCTTCACATGGATGCTCATACCTATGTAAAGAGATGTGATGTGTGCCAAAGAACTCAGTTTCCTACTCGCAGAGATGAAATGCCATTGAAACCCATGATGGGAGGACGTGCATTTTCTAAGTGGGGTATAGACTTTGTAGGACCCATTAACCCCCCTGCAAAAGGTACACATGCGGAATACATTATTGTTGCCACAGATTATCTTACGAAATGGGTAGAGGCAAAAGCCACGAAAAAGAATGATGCACACACAACTGCAAAATTCTTATTTGAGAATGTCTTTACAAGATATGGACTGCCTATAGAGTTAGTGAGCGATCGAGGTACTCACTTTCTAAACCAAGTCATTGAATATTTGTTACAGGATTTTATGGTGATTCACAAGAAATCCGCACCATATCATCCTCAAGCCAATGGTCAGGCTGAAAGCACTAATAAGATCCTTTGTAACGTACTGACGAAACTCGTGGACAACAAACATTCAGATTGGGACAAACAGTTACACCATGCTGTTTGGGCATATCGAGTGGCCTACAAGACCGTACTCAATGCAACTCCCTTTCAGATGGTTTTTGGTCAGAATGCTGTGCTTCCTTTGGACTTCTTGATACCGACCCTTAAGGTTGCACAGAACATCAGTGGACCGGCCATGAATTATCAGCAAGAATAATGGACTTGGAACGATTAGGAGAAACCAGGCTAAAGGCAGCAGCAGGAATATATGCAGCGAAGAAGCGACAGAAAGCATATTTTGATGCACATGTGAAAGATAAAGGCTTAAAAGAAGGAGATTTAGTTCTAGTATATACGCTGAAACAACACGCACGTAAGTTAGAAAAGCGAGGTTATGGACCTATGATCATTAACAGACTCTCAACAAGTGGAGCAGTACAATTAGCCACTTTAGAAGGAGATATAATGCCTAATTATATTAGTGGCTGTAGAGTCAGGCTATATCAGGAACCTCTTACTGAGGATATGCTTAGACGACTCACGTTGGCAAAGAAGCGTAAGGAGGAAGAAAATAGAATACGAGCGGAAGCTCAGGCAGAAGCAATAGAACGCATTAAACGCATGAAGTTAAGAAGACAAGGACTAGGGAGAGAACATTATAACCATCTGGAAACTACACCCAGATATCCCATGGCCATGTGTCAAGTAAAGTCAACCACTCATCCTAGTATAGTGGACAGGAGACCATTCATTACAGTCAGGCTAGAGCACGGCAACCCTTGCCAAGAGCTCAGGGCTTTAATTGACTCAGGTGCTGCGACTAGTGCTATTAGATGGTCCCACTATAAGGATTCAGGAATAGAAATGCGGCCAATTGAGGCATACCTCATAGGCCTAGGAGGCATGGAAACCCCTTGCATGGGTGAGGTGGACCTTCCTATCCTCATTAAGGATGTGACCATGACAGTGAAGCTACTAGTGTGCCATGATGACGACCTGATAGAACCCCTAATCCTTGGCCAAGATTGGCTATACGATCACTCAGTGGACCTAAATCTTAGACAAGGCTCCTTACAGATTGGAACCTTAGAACAAAAGCGAGTGATACCGCTTGACTTCCCTAACGGCATTCCGATTGAGGTTTGTAACCCTAGACCCTATGAAACGCATGCGCCGGAAGACCGGAAGATCTTGGGTCAGACCAGTCACGTTAGGTCTACACCAACCCACTCGGGCTTGGCTATGGATAGTTGTCAATCAGAAGGACGACAGGAGATCTTCCCTGGGGCTTCCTGCAAACTAGAAGGGGCAGCTACCCAACCGCTAGGGCAGATGAACACAATCAGCGGTCAGGTGGGTTGCATCAGCGGCCAAATGAGCACAACACCCTGCGGTGTTTATCCTTCCAAACTTGTTGCGGACTGGCCTAGATTAAAGATAAAGAACGAATCACTTCCTAATGGGCAGGTCACGCAAGTGTTGGATCTCCCTTCTTTTCCAAAGCAGAGCGTCCAATGGACCTCTCAAACCCAACCACGAATGAGTCAACCACAACAGAGGAACCCAGAGCGACAACAACACCAGACAAGGCAAGGAAAACAGCAGTATCAACATCACAGAACAAGTGGCACAAAACAAATATGGGTGCCAAAAGGACAGCAACCACAGGCTGTTGGCAACACTGCAGACAAGAACAGGACAAAATTTCAAAAGAAGCAGAGTCAGTATCCAAAGTCCCCTCGATCTTCTTCTACAAGTACAAATACTCGACAGATTTGGATCGCCAAGAAATACCTTATCCATAGACCCACACCCATGCAGATTTGGGTACCCAAACAATGTATTATAGCCCAACCCTCAAGCCATGTAATATATACCCCTCCGAAATCTTCTCATCCTTCAATACCACCAAACCCGATACCACTTTTTGTCCCTCAGCGGAAACATACCACCCACTCCAAGACTCTTAGGAAATGGATACCGAAACGTATCCAGACGTCTTCTTGTACCATCGTATCTAACAATTCTCCCACCCCGTTTAAACTCCACCCTTGTACTAATTCACCCTCAACCAAACCTTGTATAAATTCATACACCCAAACCCCACATTTTGCATAATAAAAGCTCATCAAGAAGTGCAGGCATAATCTGAACCATGTAGGCGTCTAGAGACCTGCATTAGTTTTGCAAATAATCATTGCATCAATCACTTCACGACACTTGGCTACACGGGTTACACATCAGTTATGGAAAGGGATTGCGGTCTCACCTTAATGGGATCATAATTAATTTCCATACTAATGTGTTAATCTTTTGTAGCAGATCTTTTCCATTAGCTCATCAGTCATCATGCAAACCGATGCAGGACCATCAGAAGCTGGCCCCAGTGCACCGATGGCCACTATTGGAGAATTACTAGCAGAATCTTATCCTACGGAGCAACCACCAGAGTTTCAAGGTTTTCCAGGACCCATGCCAATCGATGATCCTCCTAGAGGATACACCGAGAAGATTCATCGTAACTCTCATTGGTTTCAAGGCCTAGCAGGACCATTAGCAGACGCTGATTTCATATTTGAGGCCAATTTGGCATTTAATCTTCGCACATGGACCAAGTACCAGTTCTTGTCAAGAGAATTTGAAGGACTGCAGAATACACAAGATTTAACGCACGTTTGGGCACGAGCGGGATTTACAGAATACTTTAGTGACCCTCTACCTAAACCCGATTTTTACAGATGCTTTTACTTGGTAACCACCTTAACGACTTCAGAGAACAAGGATCTACCCGGCACATTCATGTTACCATCCTTGGTAAATGATCCTCCATTTAGAAGGTTCTATTTGTCTAAAGATTTGATTCGTGCAGCTCTGAAAATACATGGAACACACACTCCAACGGAGAAAGAACGGCTAGTCCCAGAACAGATGAAGCGTGGTGACGTAACTAAGTAGAGGATATTTCTGCTATAACACCTGAGCTCTCTAAGCCATTACGGATATGCATGCAGCACTTTGCTTTCCCAACTCAGGATCGTTTTACCATGCCCCACAAGAGAATCTGGTTTGGATTATACTTAGCATGTACTGGACCGCAGACGGTTGATCTAGCCAGCTGGATCATTGATCAGCTCTATTTGGCACAACATAGGTGGGAGCGAAAGAAGGTAATCAATGGGTGCTGTGCCCTCACCAGGATCATATATATGTGCTTGGCGTATGACTTACCAATTGAGCGTGCCATGACCAGTGAGGAACTGAAAGCATTTAAAGGCACCACTAGGAAGGCTAGAAAGTCTAGCAAAGGCAGAGCCGAAAAGCGGATGAGAGGTACTATCCCGTGCCTACAAGTCCCAGAATCACCCTCGCCACAACCATCTCCAGAGCAGTCACCAACAGCAGCCACTCCCATGGTACCACCAATTCGTATACGGTTGTCAAGACCAGTTACGCCGGAGGGCACCACCAGTACTGTTGCACCCGAAGCAGCCACAACCACAGAACCTATCACCACAGCAGCTGAACTTCCCACCACTATTGGTGCAGAAGCTTTCTCTTTTCCAATACCGCATTTAGAACCAGGACAAGCAGAGCCACTGGACCAAACTTTTGATTTTGAGATGCCCGATGCATTCTCCAATGAGTTCCAGTTTTCAGAAGGACAAATGTTTTCTCAAGAATTTGAAAGGCCTAGCTACCCTACCACACCCAGGGATCAGCCACAAGGACAGATCGTGTCCAGCTCTGATGACGAAAGAACAGCAACCGATGATGACGAAGGAGACGACGAAGCTAGCCAGGGAACACAGGAATCCCAAGAGCATGAACAGACAGATGGCCAAGGCCAACAAACAGACACACATGGTGATACAAGTACCCATGAAGATGAAACTTACGAAGCAGCAACTTACACACTAGCTATCAAGAAGCTGTATAGAACTATGGAAAAAGTTTGGGCACACAAAAAGCTGACAGAGGAAGAGAGTCAAACAATAATAGAACAAGAACTTGTCACAGGCAAATTCGAAGACGCATACATCAAAGGATTCAGAGAGTTAGTCAAATCAGTAGGCTCCAACGAAGCACTCAGGTACTTGCAACGAAAGCCACTACCACAGTTTCACCCCCGCAGAGTGCGACTACTTTCAAAGCCTGGTGAATACATTCGTGTACCAACAGGAGCACAGTCTTCTGAACAAGCCAGGGAGGCACGCCTCGTCCCCGAAAGTTCGGTGGCTGTGGAAACCATCTTTGTAGATTCCCCACCCCGCGCTACAGCTGTACAAACCTCAGTAGTCACTGAAGTACCGACCACCCCAACCCCTCCTCTCTCACCGCCCGTCCATCCAGCCTCCCCTATTCACCCTCCTTCCCCCAGACCAACATCTTCATTCGCCGGTGGCGTTGCAGAAATTGTCTTTACGACCACTCATCCCACAATTCCTGCACCCATCAGCCCTAGTCGACCCCCTCCCACACCCACCTTTCTATCCAACCCTTTCCCCCATCCATCTTTTCCATCTTTCCCCACAACTCCAAGACCCCTTTTCCCATTCCCCCAGCCCTTAACCTTCTCCCCCGTCTCACCTCCCCGACCCACTGTAACCCCTCTTTCCCCTTTCCACCAAGTTGCTCCAGCCAGCCCCCCTGTAAATTACCCCTCAACCTTTGTAAATCCCGTATTTACACCAGCACGAGCACCCACGATCACACCCATATTCACGGTCACCGCACTAGATACGTCCACTGACATGAACATCTCACCACCCACTGCACCATCACTCACTTCACTCCCGGCACAAACATTTTTAGGCACATCACAATTTTCAACAATCACTACATCATCCACCTTCCCATCCCCATTCCCCATTCCCGTTGCATCTACACCAACTGCATCTTCATTTAGCACCCCTTTAATACTATCACCCACTATAGATAATGCATTCCGACAGATGTTCATGTGTATGACGCAAGTAAGAGATGAGTTCACATCTCTTGGTGATAATTATCAGCAGCTGCAGAGGACAACCAATGACTTACAGTCGCAGCTTAACTTATTGTCTATTGAGAATGCCTCTCTGAACACCCGCTACCAAGAATTACGCGAGGCTTATCACAAATTGGAACTAGAAAGCAAGAAAAGACCAAGGAAGCCACTGCTGACCTGGATAACTTATTAAGAGCCCAGACAGTCCGCAATGCAACGCTAACACAAAACATGGGCTTACTACGAAGACACCTAGCAGCCGCCAAGGAAGAAAACTAGCGCTTACAGGATCAGAACCGAGAAAACTTAGAAGCAGCGCTCGACCACCCAGACCAACCACTCAGTCCTAGCAGGTTCAAAGCCATTCCTTCAGACTCGATGAGGATGCTGCTAGACGATCATGTAAGATTGCTAGATGAATATGACCGCATGAACGAGGAGTTACAGAAACTCAAAGAAGATCACAAATTACTCCAGTTACGAGAACCGGCACACCAAGACATACCAGCACCTGTGGACCCCTCTCCTGACCTCCTAGAGGAACTCAACTCATTACGGGCCCAGGTATCGACCCTTGCATCAAGGATTGCAGTATATGAAGCGCCACCAAGGCCAGATTCCCCACCTGAGCTACCAGCTGAAGAAGAAACTGTCACCATCCCGGTGGAGGAAACGTTTGAAGAAGCGTACGAGCCACAACCCATCCCAGGCGGACGCGTCACGGCCGAAGGTCAGATGACGTACGAACTTCCGACCCCCGCGTGGATGAAATCTATTGAGGAACTTGGAACAACGCACTCAGCTAGAGTAGAGGCACAATTACATGCCATGGCGATGATAGAAGAAAGAATATTACAGTCTTCATTCTTTGCTCATTTGGCCCCGTGACGATACATATCTGGGCACGAGCTACAGTATAAACCGTATTTTATGTTAATGGCCGAATACCAGTTAGCCATTGAGAAAGAAACATGTAAGAAACCATCGCATGCGACTCAGTTCGAGGAAGACGATTTGCCACTAGATGCGCAGCAAGGAGAGATCTATCAACTAGAGTGGCGCAAAGATTTACTACAGAAGTATCCAGAAATGATGAGTACATGGGTAAGGGCACCTTTGCATTTGAAGTATAACCCGTGTTGGGGACCAGTGCCATGACGCCGCTCCTGGACTGCCTTTGCTATTAAGGTACAAAACAATAAGCAGTGCCAAGACTGGTTGAATTACCCCTATTTTAAGCCACCCATTGAGTTACCAACTGTTGGCTACATGATGGCTACAATTCGCCACTAGCTCCCTAGATTAAAGCATATGGATGATATAGCGGCGCATATGACTGTCAAAATCTTTGACATGATGCAAATGATTTTTAAAGTCTTCCGACGCATCAAGGCACCACATGTCAACACCCCGGGCTTTGAGCATGGCAATTTCGATCTGGTATATGATATGAGTACAACGCCATCGCTACGGGTGTGTTATGCCTGGCACTGCAGAATAAAGTACCTATCGGCGTGCTACAAGCAGACATTCGAAGAGATGTTCACAACCGGCTTCTGGGAATACCATTCAGAGGTATTCATAAGCAGGCCTACACATTTATTACACTTATTTGCGTGTGAACGAATGGTCTATTCCACACACTATCAGCTCCCGCCACCGGAAGAACCGCAACCAATCGACTGGGAGAAACTCGAGGCAGACCTGGCCCGAGGCATTCGTATCTCCGAGCACACCCTCGCTCAAGACCTCCTACAGAACTACATCCGGCAGACCTCACAGCAAGGTTCTGTCAGGGACGACAGAAGCGAGAGGGAGGGGGGTGTTGGAAGCAGCCAGAGGCACAGACAACACGGAAGCATGTAACGACGGAGCAGGGAGCCAGTCGGATCAATTTCTCAAACAAATATGTTTTTTATCACTTTTTCAAAACATTCAACAGTGATTTTTATCACTAATTGTAACATATGTAACATAGAAAACCCCATTTTGTAATCCATAGCTCCATTTTGTGCAAGCCGAGGAGTCCTCGAGCTTGAGGAGCTTAGGTAGAATGCGCGTACCAATTTTCGTTATTTTTAGACATCGTTTACCCTTCCAAATAGCATCTAGGACCTAATTTTTAACTATGCCGGTCACTAGATGTGAAACCGGTCAAAACTAGTCTAGAAACTATAAAAAGAGCTAGAGAGCTCATTTTTGAGGTTGGTTAGTGTGAGCTTAGAGCTATTTTGAGCTTGTAATAGTGTTCTTGAGTAATAGAGCTAATTTCCCACCTTCCATTGTGTCTTGCTTGTCTCTTCATTGTGTGTGTGTATGTGTGTGTGCATCTTTGTGCTTCTCACCTTCACTCTCACATCATCTCACATTCACGATCTTCATATCACTCCTATCTCTTCCGCGGATTGACATTAAGGAGGTGGAGCTTCTTATTGTGGTTCTCACCATTGTGCTAGAGCAACATTAGGCCACTCCTAAAAAAGTGCATCCAACTACATCATCATAATCAAAGTGCATCCACATTGTGAAAGTATGCAAGAAGAGGCATATGTTAGGCCCCTCGTAAATCAAAGGTTAGAAGATCCAAAGTGTAGAAGTAGGACACCATAGTCTGAGATTAGAATTAAAAGTTAAACTGTTTGAATGCATCTAGATAGTTTGAGTCCCTTGTACTCCTTTTTTGTAATCTTTCTACTAATCAAAATTCTCTATTACCACATATTAAAGTCTACTTAGTGTCACATATCTGTTTTAGTCCAAAATATGGTTCTATGCAATATTCAACAATCACATTAGATTACAAGATTCATCTTCTACAATATTAGGCATACTCTATGATATTTGACATACTCAACAATATTAATGTCCAATTTAGAGTCTTGTAGACTATACATTCTTGTTTTTTTCAAATGGAGGTTTGGCAAGCACCTACTCCGCTGAGCTTTAACTATGAAAGGACGACTGTATAGATGAATGGGCATTGTACTCGGGGCATCCCCTGTATCCCACAAAGCAGGGGTTAGACAAGATAAAAATTGCATACAACTAGTTTAGACTAACCAAATCCATTGTGACATGTTCAACCCGAGGGTTGAACACAAGACCTCTGCCTCAAGAGGCTAGTGCTTAACCAACCCACCTACGAGAAGTTCATGTAGACTATATGTTCTTGATTGTATCTAAGCTTGAATACTTGAATCAAAACAGTGGTACTAAATGTTGAAGTACAATTATTTGTTTCAATGTTTTTTAAGTATTAGTAAAATACAATTGAGAATGAAGTTCTTGTGATGAATGTTACAACAGTTAGTCGCTTCTACAAATTCAAGATAGTAGTGATAACTTTGTTTGAGTTGAGCTATCTCATATAGTGCACTAGATGAATGATAATTTAGAGTAGTTAGCTCTGTATAAAAGTTGGATGAATTTGACTTGAAGTTTTGATTTTAGTGCAGTTAGTAGTATGAGCAAAGATACAAAGTTTGATACTAGTGATAGTGTGTTCTATACAATCAATGAATGAACAATCTACAATGCTAACTTTGATATTTGATACATCATATATTTGAATTTGGCTAAGCTATCCATGTAATTTATATATTTCAACACCAGTAGGTATGTATTTGATCTCTGTAGATAACTATTTTGTTTAGAAAGAATGCCCACTTCCTTAAGAAGTGCCGTACCTCTTGAACCCACTCATAAGGATACGTAGCCCAACACAACCATTGTAGTTTAAGAATTCTCAATCTTAATTGCTAACTCTGATTCTACAAGAAGTACCGCCAAGTGTTGTAGAAGTTCCCATTTGACAATCGGACCAACACATAAATGGAGACTGTTGATATATTTAGGTAGTGATGCATGTGAACACACTAGGACCGCCAGGGCACCTTTTTTCCTCTTTAGGAGGGTTTTTTTTCCCCGGATTGTATATACACCTATTGCCCTAATGGGCTACTTATCTTTGTACATTCTCTAGTAATACAATCATTATTGTGTGTTGTGCTCCAATCTTCTTCTTCTTTCTTGTGATGTTCGCATGCTTTCGAAAGACGTCTAACACCAACAATTGGTATCAGAGCAGGCCATCGCTTCATCTAGGGTGTCATCAACACTCCTCTAGTTGTAGTCTTCGAATCGCAAAAATTTTGGTGAGCATACTCAGGGTGTTTCAGAGCTTGTTTTAGCCTCCAAGCGCACCATCGTAGTGCTTGTGTAGGCTATCTCGCCTGTTTTTTCCAAAGTTATATACTAGTTTCGGTTTTCCAATATAAGCGTGTCAAAGTTTCCTACAAGTTTAGCAGAATTCATCTAGGCAGTTCTATTCAACTTTTTGAGAAATAGTCAATTTTTTGCATCAAGGTATTTTAGTCAACGGCCATGGCTGAAAGCAGTGATGTATTCCATATCTTGGATGTTGAGGATAAGTTGGATGGTACCAGCTACCCGCTATGGGCTTATATGATGCAACACGTATTGGTTGCAAAAGGACTGTGGAATATTGTGCAAGGTGTTGAAAGATTTCCTTTACACCTGCGAATACAAGTACTATAAATACAAGTGCTGGAGCTGATGCAAATGGTGTCGAAGATTATGATATTCTATAGATTCTTGTTCGTGCTTCGGTTTCTACTGCACCTACTATAGAGAAGACTCGTTGGGATGGTAGAGATGCTCAGGCACATGCATTGATAGCTTTGTCTGTCAAATGTGCCATTATTCCTCACATTCGCTCTTGGAGAACAACTAAGGATGCTTGAGATACACTTACCACATTGTACTAAGCTAGGAATGAGGCTCATGTTGCTTACCTCCAAAAACACTTGGAGAGTGAGGACATGAATGAAGGTGATTCTATGGACAATTTTCTAACAAAGATCAAAGACTTGAAGGAATAGTTGATTTCTGCTGATGAAGTTATACTAGATAGCTCACTTGTGCAGACCGTCCTAAATGGTCTTCCTGATTCATATCAGAGTTTTGCTTCTACTCTTTGGTTGATGATGAAAGGCAATCCAAATGCTTTGTCATTTGAGGAGTGAGCCTTTGTTCTATTGTAGGAAGATCAGTCGAGGTAGAACATGTCCATTATGCGTGTTGCAGATCAAGCTTTCCTGCCTAGTTAGAAGGGCAAAGGAAAATGGAGCTCTTCAACTAGTAAGCAGAAATCTAATAATTCTGCACATTGGAAGAAGGAAGACAAAGATGAGAAGAAATCAGAAAAGCAGAAATTGTTTTGTATTTTAAAGGAAATGATCATATCATAAAGAACTATCCTAAAATGGCTACAAAAGAGGCAAAGAAAAAAGAGGCTGGAATGGTTGTTGTAGAGGCCTCTACTCCAAAAACAGAGTATGCTAACCTTGTGCAAGATGAAGGATGGGCGTTTACTACTGTTTGCAATTTTGACCCATCTTCTCATGAGCAGTGCATGTCTACAGTAGACGCAGATCTTTGGTACTTTGATAGTGGGGCAACCAAACATATTAGCTCGTAGCACAATTTCTTCTCTTCACTTGAGCCTGCTCCTACAGGGAATACTGTCACATGTGCCAACAACTCCCATTATCCTGTCATGGGAGTTGGTAAGTTCATTCTAACTATTGCTGATGGTAGTTATTTCACTTTGTCAAATGCTTTATTTGTTCCAAGGATCAAGAAGAAGTTGTTACGAGTTTTTGCATATTAGCCAAGATTGGCTTGGTTGTGAAATTTGTTGACTACAGATGTACAATTCATGATTTGTCAAATGGCGATGTTATTATTGCTTCTGGGATTTTATGTCGTGGGATGTATAAGCTCATAGACTATGAAAAATCGGTGAATGATTTGGCATGTGTAGTACATGATTCTCACGCTATGTTAGATGCAAAGCTTTGACATGCACGCTTTGGTCATTCGAACTTTGCTAGTTTGCTATGCCTAAAGAAATCTGAAGTGGTGTCCTCTTTGCCCAAACTTGAGGCACCTAGTAAACATGTATGTGAAGGCTGTATTTTGGGCAAAATGCACCGTTCCTCATTTCCAAAAGATGGTTCAGTTTGGGCTACTCAGAAATTGCAGCTTCTTCATAGCGATGTCTGTGGTCCTATGCAGACATCTTCTTTTGGAAATTATCTTTACTTCATGACTTTCATTGATGATTTTTCCAAGCATGCATGGGTATATTCACTCAAAGAAAAGTCCGAAGTGTTTATGTGCTTCAAACAGTTCTTGGTTTCGGCTGAAAAATATATCAACATGAAAAATGGGCAACCTCCGTTCTGATCGAGGGGGCAAATATATGTCTTCTGATTTTAATGCATTTCTGGTTGAACATGGGATAAAAGACCAATGTACAGTTTTGTATACACCTCAATAAAATGGAGTTGTTGAATGGAAGAATAGGTCACTCATGGAGATGGCGAGGTGTACTCTCAAGAGTTAGGCCTTACCACATAGTTTCTGGCTTGAGGTTGTTATGTGTGCAACATATGTAATTAACAGGTGTCCCACTAAAGCACTACAGTCTATCACTCCATATGAGGCTTGTCATGATCACAAGCCATCTATTGCTCATCTACGTGTCTTTGGTTGTCTGGCATATGCATTAGTGCCTAAACAACATTGCAGAAAATTGGATGATAAAGTAGTAAAATGTATTTTTGTTGGATACAGTTCTGAAAGTAAAGGCTATCGTTTGTATCATCCACAAACTAAACACATTCTGGTTAGTTGTGATGTTGTTTTTCTGGAAGATGCTATTCAGCCATTGTGTTCATGTACTAAGGAGATATCTCTTAGCTCCAAAGACATGTATGATACTTTGCTGTCTCTTTTTACACGTGGACAATCTAGTGCTGGTCCTAATGAGGCAACTTCTCAACCTTTGTAGGTTTCATGTGATGATGCAGATCATTCAATTTTTTATGCAGATTTACATGATGCACTTGTTGATGAGAGAGCTGACATTGAGCAGGCAAAAACTCCAAAATAATTGGTGCATACTTTGCATGACATCAAATTAGATGCACCTCTGTCATATCGTACTCGATTAGGATCTCATAATGTCTCTTTTGCATCAAATTGCTATGCTATGGTTGCCTCTAGTATATGTGATGAGATTGAACCCGTTTCATTTGATGAAACACAAAATTTTGAACATTGGATGGATGCAATGCAATCTCAATATGATGCTATAATGAAGAATGGTACTTGGTCTTTATGTGACTTGCCTCCTAGCAAGAAGGCCATTGGCCCAAAGTGGGTATACAAGCTAAAGCATAAACCTGATGGAACAGTGACATGTATAAGGCTATGCTTGTTGCAAAGGGTTATGCGCAAGAAAGAGGCATTGATTTTGATGAGACCTTTTCACCCACTTGCCGAATGACTACTGTTCATATCATATGTGCACTTGCAGCTCATCATGGTTGGAATGTACATCAGTTGGATATCAAAACAAATAAAAGGCATTATATGGTTTAAAGCAAGCACCATGTGCTTGGTATGAAAAGATACATGCCTATCTAATTGCACATGTTTTGAGAACAGTCCAACTAAAAGGCTTATATGTTAAGTGTGCTAATGATGTACTTCTGATCATTGTGGTTTATGTTGATGACATGCTGCTCACTGGTCCTCATGAGAGGCATATTGCTGATTTTAAGGATGATTTGCATGCCTCATTTGAGATGTCTGATTTGGGGCATTTGCATCACTATTTGGGCATTCAATTTATGCACATTGATGGTGGAATGGCTTTGTGTCAAACAAAATATATTGACACATTATTGCAGCATTTTGGCCTTAGAATATAAACCTATTGCCACTCTTATGGAAACAGGTTTATGACTGAGTCTTCATGATGCTGGAGATGCATTTGATGCTATTCTCTATCAGCAAGTTGTTGGGTGCTTGATTTACTTATGCATTACTTGACGAGATATTTAGTTTGCTATCTCATAGATGAGCAGGTTTACATATTGCCTAGGAGTCAAGCATTGGCAGGCGGTTAAGTGCATTTTTCGCTACTTGAGTGGTACCCGACTACTTGGTTTGTTTTATCCCAAGGGGGGATCACTACCACCAGATTTGCATGATTTTTCTAACTCTAATTGGGTTGGTTGCTATGACACTCATGTGTCCACTAGTGGTTTTTGTAGAGAGTACAGACGCGGAAGCAAAATGAAAAGAAGAGTGTACTCACAAAACAAAGAGTGTGTGAGACTCAAAATGAGTAGACCATGAAATGGGTAAACTCATGTGGATTAGAAATGAGCTTGCCAAGAGCATGGAGTAGGCTCCTCAAGCTTCTAACCAAATACAAATGGGGGAGAGGCCCTCCTTATATAGATTTGTGAGGGGCTCTCCAAAATACATCTCATGTGGATAATTCCCCTGAAAGGAGAATGAATACAATTGGTAGAAGCAAATGGCAAGGTACCCAAATACAAAGGAAATACAAGGAAATGTAATGTAAATGAAATGGAAATAGAGTGACTCCAAGATACAAAAGGGAGATGCACTCTCATATTCTCAACACCCCCTCTGCAGCTCCATTTTGTAGTGTATGGAGGCTGCTAGGGCATGTAAGAAAGGTCCACCAAGAAAGTATCAGCAGAGCACAAAATGGGAAGTCGTCATCTAGGAATCCATAGCCTCCAAGTGGTATCGACCATGCGGGATCGCCAGGTACTCCATAATATGTCCACCAGATGGATCAAGCGGATGCTCCAGAGGTATGCCACCAACGAGGTACAAGAATGGAACAAGATCTCACACGACGAGATCACCTCCATGTGAGAAAGGTAGGATGACTTCATGTGGTACATAGGAACCTTCAAAGCTTTGACAATGTCCACCACGAGATGTGTATCACCAAGAAGTAGGTCCTGCAAGAGTGAGACATAAAGCATGAAGCATAAAATCATAGTCACATGGTAGTACATATGTATACTGTGAGCCTCCATGGAGTGTACAAAGTCCTGTTGTGTATCGGTAGGACCATGGAAGCCCCCTCTGAACTGAGAAGCAGGTTCAGAATAGGATCCAACTGAGTGATGAATCCATATAGATGCCGGAGTATCATGTGGTAACTGAAAAGATGCTGGACTCCATGAATGGAAAGGTATATGCTCAGAATGTTGCAGTAGACGAGGTAAGCGGACTCTTGAAGATAGGAATGGAAAATGATGAGTCACTGATCCTGGAGTAATGCCCAACTGAAGCTGAGGGGAAATATAAGCCTTCGATGGTACGATAGCCATCTGAGGTATAAGCGGAGATGATATGTCTGAGTCCTCTTGATCCAAAACTGTATCATGATCGGGAAAGTCATGTACAAAGAGAGCATGCTCCACATAGTGTGACTGTTCAAAACTGGAATGATCCCTCTCTGAAGAGGAAATGGGAGGATCCAAAAGGGATGAATACTTAGAGTATTCATCAAAGGTGCAGTCTTTGGTTACTGTAACTGAGTGAAACTTTGGGTCATAGAGCTTGTATGCCTTTTGTTGTTCACTATACCCGATGAAAATGTACTGCTTAGGCCGATCATCATCATGACCTTGGATGTAGGCATCACTACCAAAGACGCGGAAATAGCTTACACTTGGCTTCTTTTGAAAGTAAGCCTCAAATGGTGTTTTGTTCTTCAAAACATCTGAAAAACCTCTATTTTGAATGTGTACTGCTGTCTGTATTGCTTCACCCAAAAACTTTAGTGGAAGTTGCTTTTGTCTAAGCATAACTTTGGCCATTTGGATCACACTTCGACTCTTTTGTAATGCAATACCTGGTTGAGTATCTTGCTTGGCTTCATACTTGATTCGAGATTGCTTCAAGTACTTGGAGAAGTTTTGGTTGACAAAGCTACTATCTCCATCAGATCGGATGATCTTCAAAGAACTTGGAAAGTCTTCTTCAACTGTTTTTGTCCACTCCTTAAACTTGGAAATGGCATCTTCTTTATGCTTGAGTGAATAAACCCATGTGTATCTAGTGAAGTCATCTACAATCAGGAAGAAGTAAATTGACCCACTTAGAGAAGGTCATAGGTCCATAAATGTCGATATGGACTAATGCTAAGGGTTTATTTGCAGAAATGGATGCTTCTTTAGGCAAAGAGAAAGTTGTTTGCTTGATCCTGGGTAGACCTTTGACAAGATGATTGGAAGAGATCTTAGCTAAGCAAGAGCTATGTCCAAATCTACAATGCCACAAGTTGAGACTTGAATCCTTGGCCATAAAACTTGAAAGCTTGTAGAGACGCTTATCTTCATATCCTTGAGCTATCACATCATTGGATTCGTGACCACTTGAACTTTGTTGTGATCGAACTGAACCGTCATGTTGCACTTTGTGATGGCTTTGACTGAAAGAAGATTCTTACAGAGGCTTGGTGTTGGAGTTAGACGTCTACGGAAGCACGTCAACAACACAAGGAAGAAGAAGAAGCTTGGAGCACAACACACAAGACTGAATGTATTACTAGAGAATGTACAAAGATAAGTAGCCCATTAGGGCAATAGGCGTATATACAAGCCGGGGGAAAAAAACCTCCTAAAGAGGGAAAAAAGTGCCCCGGCGGTCCTAGAGTGTTCACACACATCACTACCTAAGTATATCAACAAATCCCCCCTGGGAGTGATGCGGTGAACAAGGAGCTGGCACTCATGTATAAGGAAGTGCCGAGCTATGTGGAAATCACTCCACAAAAGGAAGTAAGCCCAAAGCTTTGCGGAAAGCTTCAAACTTCTCCCTAGGCAGAGCCTTCGTGAAAAGGTCTGCAATGTTCTCCTGCATGGGCACATATGCCAAGCTGATCTCCACAGCAGAGAACATCTCCCTGACATAGTGATAATGCACCTCAATGTGCTTAGTGTGAGCATGGAACACAGGGTTCCTCGCAACTGCCAATGCGCTCTGACTGTCAGTGAAGATGGTGGTGGCAGAAGACTGGCCAACACCCAAATCAGCCATAAGGCGTCTGAGCCACACACACTCAACAGTCGTTGTGAAAGCTGCCCTATACTCAGCCTCACAACTGGAAGTGGCCACAGTAGGCTGCTTCTTGCTCAACCAAGATATACATGAGCTACCAAGCATGAAGCAAAAACCACTGGTGGACACACGAGTGTCATAGCAACCAGCCCAATCTGAGTCAGAAAAAGCATGCAAATCTGGCGGTAGTGATCCCCCCTTGGGATAAAACAACCTAAGTAGCCGAGTACCACTCAAGTAGCGAAAGATGCGCTTAACCGCTTTCCAATGCGTGACTCCTGGGCAATGCATAAACCTGCTCATCTGTGAGACAGCAAACTGAATATCTGGCCGAGTAATGCATAAGTAAATCAAGCATCCAACAGCCTGCTGATAGAGAACAGCATCAAATGCATCTCCAGCATCATGAAGACTCAATCGTAAACCTGTCTCCATAGGAGTGGCAATAGGCTTACAGTCTTCAAGGCCAAAACGCTGTAATAATGTGTCAATATATTTCGTTTGACACAAAGCCATTCCACCATCAACTTGCATAAACTGAATGCCCAAATAGTGATGCAAATGCCCCAAATCAGACATCTCAAATGAGGCATGCAAATCAGCCTTGAAATCAGCAATATGCTTCTCAAGAGGACCAGTGAGCAGCATGTCGTCTACATAGACAACAATGATCAGAAGCACATCATTAGCACGCTTAACATATAAGGTGCTTTCAGTTGGAATGTTCTCAAAACCATGTGCAATCAGATAGGCATGTATCTTCTCATACCAAGCACATGGTGCTTGCTTTAAACCATATAACACCTTCTTTAACCTGCACACCTGGTTTTCATGCCCTTTCTGCACAAAGCCACGGGGCTGAAAAACATACACTTCTTCATGCAAGTCACCATTCAGAAATGCTGTTTTAATGTCCAACTGATGTACATTCCAACCATGATGGGCTGCAAGTGCACAAATGCTCCGAACAGTAGTCATACGGCATGTAGATGCAAAGGTCTCATCAAAATCCATGCCTCTTTCCTGTGCATAACCCTTTGCAACAAGCCTAGCCTTATACCTGTCAACTGTACCATCAGGTTTACGCTTCAGTTTGTATACCCACTTAGTGCCAATGGCCTTCTTGCCAGGAGGCAAGTCACATAAAGACCATGTACCATTCTTCATTATAGCATCATATTCAGATTGCATAGCAGCCATCCAATTTTCTGAATTTTGTGCTTCATCAAAAGAAACAGGCTCATTCTCATCACAGAGACTAGATGCAGCCATAGCATAGCAATCTGATGCAAAAGAGGTACTATGAGAGCCTGAACGAGTACGATATGACAAAGGTGCATCTAATTTGCTATCACGCAAAGTTTGCACCAGACATTTTGGCATAGTTTTTGCCTGTTCAATATCAGCTCTCTCATCAACAAGTGCATCATGTAAATCTGCATCAGAAATGGAATGATCTGCATCATCATATGAAACCTGCAAAGGTTGAGAAGTTTCCTCATTAGGACCAGCACTAGCCTGTCCACCTGTAAAAAGAGGCATCAAAGTATCATACATGTCTTTGGAGCTAACAGATGTCTCCTTAGTACATGAAAGCAATGGCTGAATAGCATCTTCCACAAAGACAACATCACGGCTAACCAGAATGCGTTTAGTCTGTGGATGATACAGACGATAGCCTTTACTTTCAGAACTGTACCCAACAAAAATACATTTTACTGCCTTATCATCCAATTTTCTGCGATGTTGTTCAGGCACTAATGCATATGCCAAACAACCAAAAACACGCAGATGAGCAACAGATGGCTTGCGGTCATGCCAAGCCTCATATGGAGTGATAGACTGCAACGCTTTGGTGGGACACCTGTTCAGTACATATGCTGCACACATGACAGCCTCAAGCCAGAAACTATGTGGTAAAGCCTGACTTTTGACCATGCACCTCGCCATCTCCATGAGTGACCTGTTCTTTCGTTCAGCAACTCCATTCTGTTGAGGTGTATACGGCACTGTACACTGGTGTTTTATCCCACGTTCAGCCAGAAATGCATTAAAATGTGAAGACATATATTCCCCCCCTCGATCAGTACGGAGGGTGCCCATTTTACATGCTGACAAATTTTCAGCCAAAACCAAAAATTGTTTGAAGCACATGAACACTTCGGACTTTGCTTTGAGTGGATATACCCATGCATGCCTGGAAAAATCATCAATGAAAGTCACGAAGTAAAGGTAATTTCCAAAAGAGGGTGTCTGCACAGGACCACAGACATCACTATGTACAAGCTGCAATTTCTGCATAGCCCGAACTGAACCATCTTTTGGAAAGGAAGAACGCTGCATTTTGCCCAAAATACAGCCTTCACAAACATGTTTTCCAGGTGCCTCAAGTTTGGGCAAAGAGGACACCATTTCAGATTTCTGCAGGCGTAACAAACTAGCAAAATTCAGATGACCAAAGCGTGCATGCCAAAGCTTTGCATCTGACATAGCCTGAGAATCATGAACTGCACATGCCGAATCATTCACAGATCTTTCATAGTCTATGAGCTTATACAGCCCACGACATAAAATGCCAAAAGCAATAATCACATCGCCATTTGAGAGATCATGGATTGTACACCTGTCATCAACGAATTTCACAACCAAGCCAATCTTGGCTAATGCAGAAACTGATAACAGGTTCTTTTTGATCCCTGGCACAAATAAAGCATCTGACAAAGTGAAAGAACTACCATCAGCAGTAGTCAGAATGATCTTACCAACTCCCATAACAAGATAAGAGGAGTTATTGGCGCATGTGACAGTATTCCCTGTAGGGGCAGGCTCGAGTGAAGAGAAGAAACTGCGCTGCGAGGTAATATGTTTGGTCGCCCCACTATCAAAGTACCAAACATCTGAGTCTACTGCAGAAATGCACTGATCATGAGAAGATGGGTCAAAACTGCAGACAGTAGTAAACGCCCATTCTTCTTCCTGCACAAGATTTGCAGACTCTGTTTTTGGTGTAGAGGCCTCTGCAACAACCATTCCAGCCTCTTTCTTCTTTGCCTCTTTAGCAGCCAGTTTTGGACAGTTCTTTATAATATGATCATTTCCTTTACAGTACTTGCAGAACAATTTCTGCTTTTCTGATTTCTTCTCATCTTTATCGTGGTTCTTCGATTGTGCAGCATTTGCAGATTTCTGCTTACTAGTAGAAGAGCTCCATTTTCCTTTGCCCTTCTGACTAGCCAGGAAAGCTTGATCTGCAACACGCATAATGGACCTGTTCTGCCTGGACTGATCTTCCTGCAACAGAACAGAGACTAATTCCTCAAATGACAAGGCATTCGGATTGCCTTTCATCATCAATCGAAGAGTAGAGGCAAAACTCTGATATGAATCAGGAAGGCCATTCAGAACGGTCTGCACAAGTGAGCTATTTGGTATAACCTCATCAACAGAAATCAATTGTTCCTTCAGGTCTTTGATCTTTGTAAGAAAACTGTCCATAGAATCACCTTCATTCATGTGCTCACTCTCCAACTGTTTTCGGAGGTAAGCAACACGAGCCTCATTCCTAGCTTGGTACAAAGTGGTAAGTGTATCCCAAGCATCCTTTGCTGTTCTGCAAGAGCGAATGTGAGGAATAATGGCACGTTTGACAGACAAAGCTATCAATGCATGTGCCTGGGCATCTCTGCCATCCCAACGAATCTGCTCTGCAGTAGGTGCAACAGAAACAGTAGCACGAACAGGAATCTGCGGAATATCATCTTCGGCACCATCTTCATCAGCTCCAACACCTGTATTTGCAGTACCTGTCGTTACAGGTGTAACAGGACATCTTTCAACACCCTGCACAATGTTCCACAATCCTTTTGCAACCGGTACATGTCGCATCATATAAGCCCATAATGGGGCTGGTATATACCTTTGGCACAAAAGGACGAAATAGCCTGCACAAGCACTGCGATAGTGCGTTCGGAGACTGCAAACGGAGGAGTGTCGACGGCGCCCTAGAAGAAGCAACGACCTGCTCTGATACCAATTGTTGGAGTTAGACGTCTGCGGAAGCACATCAACAGCACAAGGAAGAAGAAGAAGCTTGGAGCACAACACACAAGATTGAATGTATTACTAGAGAATGTACAAAGATAAGTAGCCCATTAGGGCAATAGGCGTATATACAAGCCGGGGGAAAAAAACCTCCTAAAGAGGGAAAAAAGTACCCCGGCGGTCCTAGAGTGTTCACACACATCACTACCTAAATATATCAACACTTGGTACATAAAGAACATCTTTTAGTGATTTGGTCTCGCCTTCAGAGTTGATGACTTGAACTTTTCCTCTTCCTTGGATGTCAATGCACTTATTATCTCCAAGGTAAACTTGTCCTTGATACTCTTCAAACTCATGAAACTCATCTTTGTCATGGCACATGTGGGATGAAGCACTGCTATCAAAAATCCATTCTTTCTTGGGAGTGGTTGCCATAAGTGCTTTGCGTTCACTTGTGAAAAATAGGTCTTCACTTGTGCAGTGAGAATGATGTTCACTCTTGGAATTAGACTTAGACTTGTCCTGGTTCTTTTTCTTGAAGCAATATTTTTCAATGTGGCCAAGTTTGCCACAAAAATTACAAGTGAACTTCTTCGATGAATTATGCGATCCTTGCTTAGATCCATTGTTAGCATGATGATTTGTGGTTTTGCCTTTAGTGAATGGGCCTTTGGCCTTCATGGCTGACTCTTGTGAGGAAGTCGATTCGGCTTGCGAGTCGTGAAGGAGCAATAGTCGACGACCCTCTTCCCAAGTTAAGACTTGGCCACGATTATACAAAGTCGTGACAAATATATCGTACGACTTTTGTAACTTGTTAAGAAGCCGAGTGGCCATATCTTCACTAGAAATCTGCCTTCCACATAGTGCTAATTTACGTTGATAGTCCTCAAATTGGGCTATGACCTTGGTAATTGTGTCGTGTGGCATAATGGTCAAATTATGAAACTCGGCCTCTAATGCATATATCTTCGAAGGGGTCTTGTCTTCATACAAAGCAGCTAACGTGTCCCAAGCATCCTTGGACGTCTTGCAGGCAGTGATATGTCCTTTCGTCAATTCGTCGCATGCAAGTAACAGCTGTCCTAAAGCTCTTTTGTCCTTGAGATTCCACACATGCCAATTGTCTAAGTTGATATTCCTATTGGGTTCAGGGTTTGACCCATCTACTACCTCATGAAGAAGATTCGTGTAGAGATAGGCGCGCATGACATCTTTCCATAGATTGTAATTCTTTCCATTGAGGCGTTCATCCTTCGGCATAAAAATAGGGGTGAAAGAGGGTAAGAAGTTAGCCATAGATAATGAGCTACCTTTACTTTTGGTCATTACAAAGCTTTGAGGATAAAGTGTTCAAAAACACTATCTAAGGTACTTGCCAAAATACCAATTCGAAATAATTGCAAAGCTTGAAATGAACAACTGGACACCTCACTTAAAGTTCTTGGGGAGGGGGGGGGCTTAGAGTAGCCCTGCACCAAGATAAGTCGACGCGAGAGGAGGGCTTAGAGTAGCCCGTTGGACACCACACTAGCCTTAGAGTAGACTTGAAAACTTTGAGAGTGCTTGTGGATGGCCTAGAGTAGCCTCCAACCCACAAGTGTGCATACACACAAGATTCCTCTTTTTGATGTTACAAAGCAAAGGCACTAAGTGCCAAATGGGATACTTATGAGAAAGTTGGGACCCACCACAATTAAGCTTATAAGAGACTCCTTTAGCGTTGGTATGTGTGTAGTGAGAGGTTGTTGGGTAGATAATGCCAACGAGTGAGAGGAACTAATTCATGTGGTACCTTCTGAATAAAGTCAAGAAAATACTTCAAATGTGTGCGTGCGTAGCAATGCCTTATGCCAAAGTGAGAGTGTGAAGATTGGTTGATATAAATCTTCAAGGAACAATTTGATTCAAAGTATGACAAGCGACAAAAAATGTTCCTGATCTTAAACAAATATAGGAACAGATGGCATGCTTCGTAGCAAAGCGTCGATTAGCCTCTGCTCAAGCTCGGGAATAGTGCGTACTTCTCCTATTCTACTTTCGCTAGAGAAAATAGTTCGTCCTCGATCGCTTGCATCAGGGAACACAGCGCAGCAAAGTTTGTCCTCCTCTCTCTCTCTTGCATCAGAGAACATTGTGCAACAGAGCTCATCTTGCATTCTCTCTCTTGCTCAGAGAATTGGCGTCCGGTTCTATCTGCAATCCTTCTCTCTCTCTTTCTCTCTCTCTCTCACAGGCGTAGATGAGCTCGTTCGTTGTGTCGTCTGAAGCCTAATGCTGTGATGAGAATAAGGCTTCAGAGAGTAGTCTAACATGGCAAGAATCGTGACTTTCTCTTGCTTTCTCTGTGCCGATCTGGAGAGGCCTCCCTTCTAAGTCAGGCGTTCTTTCTCCTTGCATTCTCGTTGTCTGAGTATATTGGCGCTCTCAAGAACAATGGTTCATTAGATGTGTGTGGCCTTCTCTGAACTCGCAGCAATGCGTTCCTCCTCCCTCTCTGTGTTCTTCTCTTTGTCACAGGCCCTCTCACTATGAGGCACACAGAGATGGTGCTACACGAACTCTCTGTGGTTCCGATGGTGTAGTTAGTCACCGAGGAGAGGCCTATATCTATCTATGATGGCAAGATCGGGTATTTAGACTCGTGGGAGGAGGTAGAAGGCGGACACTGTATAGGATATGCTCTGTCTGTAATTGATTTCTGTAAATTAGAGATTTAATCCGCCTGTAGCAGTGTGTGCATGAACACTCTGTACTTTAGGTGCTGATGGATGTACAGCAGTTTAGTGGGACCTCATTGCTTCAGTAGGACACACTAACCATAGCGACTTATCACTTGACGGTGTCGATGTAGATCATCCATGGATATCACCATGTACATGTTAGATTACCGCAAGCCATACACTCTCTTATGATGCATGCATGCGATCGAATATACTCAGAACTAGCAGTGACATATGACATATGAGCATTTATGACGGAACATACATTACATGCTGCCATCTGTAAGTATCTTCGATTGCAAATAATCACTCCTCCTATGAGCATCTTCGATTGCAAATAATCACTCCTCCTATGAGCATCTTCGATTGTGTGTTACGTTGCAAAGGTAATTGAAAATAAAGTGAGTGAAATAAAGTGAAAGTGAAATGCACCAAATGCACCCAAAGTGTTTATAAACACTCTGCAGACGAGATGCAAGATCCAAATATACAGAAATGACCTCGTAAAGGACCACAAAATACTGCCAAAAGATAGGGCGGGAGGGAAAATGGGGTAAAAGGGAAACAAATCGATGAAGAAAATAGGCGGGAGGGTGGGCAAATGGGCAAATTGAAGCCTCAAAGAGTAAAGTGATGGCAAAATGCTTCTCCAAAATGAGTGGAGAGAAACACCACCAAACTCAAGCACCACCACCACCAAAATCATGGCCAAACGCACCACCAAGACCTCCACCTAGCACTCTGATACCATGTAGAGAGTACACACGCGGAAGCAAAATGAAAAGAAGAGTGTACTCACAAAACAAAGAGTGTGTGAGACTCAAAATGAGTAGACCATGAAATGGGTAAACTCATGTGGATTAGAAATGAGCTTGCCAAGAGCATGGAGTAGGTTCCTCAAGCTTCTAACCAAATACAAATGGGAGAGAGACCCTCTTTATATAGATTTGTGAGGGGCTCTCCAAAATACATCTCATGTGGGATAATTCCCCTGAAAGGAGAATGAATACAGCTGGTAGAAGCAAATGGCAAGGTACCGAAATACAAAGGAAATACAAGGAAATGTAATGTAAATGAAATGGAAATAGAGTGACTCCAAGATACAAAAGGGAGATGCACTCTCATATTCTCAACAGTTTTTGTTTCATGCTTGGTAGCCCATGCATATCTTGGCTGAGCAAGAAGCAACCTAGTGTGGCCACTTCCAGTTGTGAGGTTGAGTATAGGGCAGCTTTCACAGTGACTGTTGAGTGTGTGTGGCTCAAACATCTTATGGCTGATTTGGGTGTTGGTCAGTCTTCTATCACCACCATCTTCACTGACAGTCAAAGCACATTGGAAGTTGTGAGGAACCCTGTGTTCCATGCTCGCACTAAGCACATTGAGGTGCATTATCATTATGTGAGGAAGAAGTTCTCTACTGGGGAGAGCTTGGCATATGTGCCCATGCAGGAGAACATTGCATACCTTTTCACGAAGGCTCTGCTAGGGAGAACTTTGAAGCTTTCCACAAAGCTTTGGGCTTACTTCCTTTTGTGGATTGATTCCACATAGCTTGGCACTTCCTTATACATGAGTTCCAACTCCTTGTTCCCTGCATCACTCCCAGGGGGGATTTGTTTATATATTTAGGTAGTGATGTGTGTGAACACACTAGGACCACCAGGGCACTTTTTTCCCTCTTTAGGAGGCTTTTTTCCCCCGGCTTGTATGTACACCTATTGCCCTAATGGGCTTCTTATCTTTGTACATTCTCTAGTAATACATTCAGTATTGTGTGTTGTGCTCCAAGCTTCTTCTTCTTCCTTGAGTTGTTCATGTGCTTCCAAAAGATGTCTAACTCCAACAGAGACCATGATGGGATCAAGGTTCTAAAGAAGTTGTAGAAAAGTGATAGGTAGAAATAGATAGGCCAACTGCCATATTCAATGAATCTGCTATATCAAAAAGTGCCTATTGTGCCACAAGACACATATGTTTACCAAGGCTTGGTGCAAAAAATACAAATGCTTCATGTGTAGTTAGTAGGACAAGACTTCGGTACAAGGCTCCGACCCTCAAGTGACCAAATGTATATGAGAGTACTATGAAGAACAAGGTGATCCTCAAGCATAGGATTCTGAATTTAGACAAGTGTTGTAGGCAGAACAAGTATATGATTTCTTCACTCAATATTATTAAGCACATCATTCCAGTAAAATATGGACAAGCATACGAGCATATAGAGCCTATTATTATGCTATCTGCCCTAATTACTACAAAAGTTATTGGTCAAGAGGAACCTACCAAAAGTAGTTAATCAAGTGCTTATGCATAATAATATGAACCATCCATTGATTATTCAACCTACTAAGCCTATCGAAGTGGGTACAATGACTAATAGAATCAATATATAGCAAACCTAATTATAGCCAAGTGTATCATGCAAATCTTCCTCAACAAAAAAAGTATAGGACTCAGTTAAGACCTTCTCGATTGAGAGTTCCATGATTTAGGTGTAATGATTTAGCATGGCTAAGAAATCAACTTGTAATGAGTGTGGATAAGCACACCAATATAAGGACTAACCATATAATCTAGATAGGAGCAACCATGCATCGATCAAGCTGGCAAGTGTAATCCACTGTAGTAGCGAGGGAGAGGATGAAAAGACTAGTTCTAAAAGTGAAGAGGAGCCTCCCAAAGATTCTTCATCTAAGAAGGGGACTTGGAAGACCCAATGATCAAGACAAGAATGAAAGTGGAAGAGACACATTGTTGAGCTCGAAGAAGAAATTCAATGCACCAATGATGAGATCACCAAAGCGCATAATCAAGCTCATGATAGATTATTGAATACTGCACTAGTAGTATCATATGCCAATCCATACCCACCTCTCTAATCAATCATGCATGAATTGGAGAGGTTGCTACATGCATACAATTATATGGAGCTAAGTCAACAGAGCATCGTGACAAATATTTTCCAAGGGGGAAATTAGAAAGGGAGTTTCTAACAATGTGTGTTGAAATTGCTTTAAAATTGGAAATTGGTAGAAAATATTTCCAAGAGTCCACTAATCATCCATACGTCATTGCCATTGCTATGCGTCTAGTACTTTCTAATACAAATCCAAAGACACAAGATCAAAAATTGTTGCTGAATTAGGGCCCTCCCTAAGCATATGGTCGAATTTTTCATTGATATGGGTGTTGTGGCTAATGTGATGAGACTATCTCTCGTATAGACTATCCCTCGTGTTGGAGAAGTTACACTTCCCATGCATTTGGCAAAAGGTAAATTGTCTATAAACATTTTGGTCTACAAAGATGATGATCTTACCAAACAGTTCATCCTACGACAAGATTGGTTATTCGACAACTGAGTAGGCCTAAGCCTAGCCAACTAAAAAATAATCCTCAAGTGGCAGGGAAAAGATGTACTTGCACCTCTTTTCACTTCCTCCACAGTAAATGGATTATACCCAAGGAGACTCCTAAAATCATTGAGCCTATCTATGGTGCTCAAGTCACTCAGGCTCTATCACTTGTTGAACAAGCTAATAAAAATCAACAACCTAAGAAAGTAAACAAGAAACAAAAGAAATTGGGCAAACACAAATCTCAAGTGCCTATAAAATATTGATTACACAAGTCCCTTGTGATCACACAACAATACCACCCACACATTTGGGTGCCCAAGAAAATAGTGACACCATATGAGGATTCTCATCACCAAGACATGCCTCACCTTAGCTATAAAGCAAAGCAATCCTCTTCAACATGTATTTGGTGATGCTCATGTTTTTTGCACCAACTTCTCAAGAACATCTACAACAACATAGTTCAATCTTATAGTCAGAGAATATCCAACAATGTAACTCTTAGAGATGCACATTACCATTTGCACTCATATTCTTTCTTCTATTTCTTGTATCACTTGGTTATTATGCCCTTCTAACTATAACTCCAATGCATTATGAGCTTCCTTTAGTTGAGCGTACCTTGAGTTAAGAGAGGTGCTCTCTAACATCAAGGAATTCAATTATGACTCTGCAACCTTCTTGATCTTTCTTACAAGTGATTGTATCATTGCCGTAAGTTAGCACATTTATCCTTAATTTGATTCATACATTGGAAAATTTGACTCAAAGTAGAGTCTACTACAAACAATGTATATACATGATTGATGTGCATGGATGTAGTTTGGTTGAAAATTGATGCAAGGGGAAGGGGGATGGGATGGGGGAGTGTGGATGCAAAAGTGAAATTTGTGACTGATGATGATGTTGATGGTGGGGGGATTAGGGATGGTGGTACGATGGGTGGTGGTGGAACTAGTCTAGATCTTTAATTTAGCATGTGTTCAACTTTTGTCTTCTTATCTCTCTCTCTCTCTCTCTCTCTAGTATAATCATGGAGGAGATATTCCCTCTCATACGTATGAAAGACCTCTTGATTAATCACTTCTTTGTAGTCAATGGTGTTTGTCTCTTAATGCAACTCTTAGTCATGCATCTATGTTCGAATTTGTTTCCACTAGATCATGAATTTTCAATCAGACTCATGTGTTCCATCTCAAGTCCCAACGATTTTTTCCTCCTTGTATGGAGCATATTGAGATTTCATTATAATCATTTCTTTAGAGAAAGAAAGAAGTTTATTTTAATTGTATTAATAGACAATAGAATGAAATAGGCAATGTTATATCATTGCATTAACTTGTTATTTCAATTTGAATATAAATCTTGATTACCAAGTAATAGCATTATTCTAGGGTGAGTAATTCAAGGAAAACATTGAGTTCTCAATAATAAGCTTTGATTGGAAGGTTTATCAATTTCACACTAGGAGATTTCAAGGAATAATTACCCAATGGAATTAAATAAAAATTACAATAACATAGATAATGCAATGAAGTACAAACATGCAAAGAGAATGTAACCTATAAAATGTGAGTAGAGCATGTTTATGTTTCTTTCCATTCGATTCATTCCCATAATCGAGGTCGGCTTGAACTATTAGGCTATAAAATTTTCTTCTACATGAATTTATCTCCCTTTCAAGGGAAGATGGGATGGTCTTGGAACATAGGTGCTTTAAGTTGATAAGAGTATTTAGAGTATTCGTCAAGTAAAAAATTCTTTGAAATCTTGATGGTGTCATTCTCAAGGCCATGAAGCCAAGATACTTTAGAATGATCACTATATGTGTGCACCCAAATAATGTGCTACTTTCAGCTTGGGTATCAAAAAATCTAGTGCTAAGACTACATTTGGTCAAAAACCATATGAAAGGGAGTTGTATTGAGTACTATTTCATAGTCCACTCGATATGTCCAAACAACATGTTGTAGTTGTCTATCCTAATCAGAGCCTTTGTTGTCTACAAGCTTCCCGAATACGTTACATAGGATTGTAGTAGATTGGAAGGTAGAGACCATGAGCACTGGTTTTGACATGAGGACTAATTTTTACAAGCTTGTCAGAACCAGTCCTCATGGTCTCTACCTTCCAATCTACCACAATCATGTGTAACATATTGAGGATAGATAGATAGATAGATAGAGAGTATTCATGTAGGTGCCATTAAGGAAGATAGAAAAAAGCTTTCTTTTAGAGGGAGAGAGAGTATTGTACTCCTACGGAGTATATTAGATAGAAAGCATATGGTTTATTATTTCAAGTGTTTGCTAGGATGCATCTGCACATGCTAATGAGGAAGATAGAACAAATATTTCTTTTTAAGTCGAAAAAGTTTACTTTTATAGAATATAATGATCATTTCAAAGCATTTTGAATTAACGGCCTCGAGAATTACACCAACAAGATTTCAAAGAATTTTGTATTTGATGAATACTCTAAGTACTCATACCAACATAAAGCATCGATGTTCAAAGATCATCCCATCTTCCCTTCAACGGGAGATGAATTCATATGAAGGAAAATTTTAGAGCCTAGTACTTCAAGCCAACCTCGAGTATGAGAATGAATCAAATGAAAAGAGAGAGAGAAACATGCTCTACTCACATTTTAGATTTACATTCTCTTTGTGTCTTTGTACTTCATTGCATTCTCTAGGTTATTGTAATTTCTTTAAAAAATTCCATTGGGTAATTTTTTTGAATTCCATTGGGTAATTATTCCTTGAAATCTTCTATTGTGAAATTGAAGAACTCTCCAATCAATTATTGAGAACTCAATGTTTCCCTTGAATTAGTCACCCTAGAACTACTTGGTAATCAATGTTTCCCTTGAGCTACTTGGTAATGAGGATTTATATTCAAATTAAAATAACAAGTTAATGCAATGAATATAACATTGCCTATTTGATTCTATTGTCCGTTAATACAATTAAAATAAACTTCTTTCTTCTCTAGATAAATGACTATAATAAAATTTCAATGTGCTCCATACAAGGAGGAAAAAATCGTTGGCATTTGAGATGGAACACATGAGTAGAAACAAATTTGAACATACATGCATGACTAAGATCTGCATTAAGCATGAAAGATATAAGCAATGTATGCAAATACATTCACCAAATGTGTAGCTAGAAAAAGCTACACATTGACCTATACATAACTGCACACCTAGTTAAGGTGATTCCTTAGACCCAAATGACATGCTTGAAGGTTGGTTGCAACTCTCTACCCCATTTAAACTATATATGCAATCTTTACATAACATCCCACCATCTTGCGATTTGACACTCAATACAAAGACATAGTTGGAAAGTGGATATTTATTTCTACTGAACATACACTCGATTGTAAATAATTTCTTAATGTAATTACATTAGCTTTTATACAGAAAAGCTCATTTTTTTTTTGAGAGTACAAGAAAATTTGAAATGTTCAATTGGGCGAGAATCGAACCCAGACCTTCTTGCCCCACATCGTTCCATGCAAACTGCTACACCACACCCATTTAGACCGAAAAGCTCACTTGGTGTGCTATGGACCTAATAAGAAGGAGGTGAACCAGGTATGAGGTGCTCACTTCAATTACATTCTCCTCTATACAACAATTGCACACTTGCTTTGCTCTCGCCCCATGAGGAAAGTGAAGCGAGATGGGTGTGTGGTGCTAGTGGTGGAGCAATGGGGAGTGAAAGGGAATATAAGTGATAACGTGGCTGAGAGTAACTGGTTTGCACTCTTATCATTCTCCAGCCTCTGACCGTGTGCGTGAGGAGCGAGCTCGCTAGGCAGAAGCTAGCAGAGGTAGGCTCTCGATCGTCAACGACAGGTACACTCATTCTTCCTTCGATCATTCCTACCTAAGCTTCTGTGTGGATGTTGCAAGCCTACTATCTTTGTCAGCGGCGTTGTTCGACAGGTTGCGCGTCCAACATCTTGGACTCGATAACATTTTCTCTGCATCTGGCTTGTTTCCGTCACTATCACAACCAAATATCTATCTGAGCTTTTTGAACTCTAGTTATACTTCTCTAAATCAGATACATGGGGATTTATTCTGGTGTCTCTCTCTCAGGTATTAGTAGATTCATATCCTTTGTTCTATGCAATGCAGGTTCAACTGTTGGGCTATGGCTATGACGACGGCTATGGCAAGCTCTGGTCTCGTTGCACCATCGAACTCAAGGATCAAAGGAGGCTACTGTGCTAAGGGTCTTCCCGCATTTCAAGCTTCAGCAAGGGTGCGGGCCGTGAGTAGCTTACAAGAGAAGATGCCTAAATTATCACTTTCAAAAGAGGAGATATCTGCTGGCGGAAGTGCATTGGCAGGTGCAGTCTTTGCAGCCATGGCCTCTACAGACTCTGCTATGGCAGCCCAGCAAATTATGGAACTCGCAGCGGAAGATAATCGAGGCGCTGCAATTTTGATTCCCCTTGTTCCAGCTGTGGGTTGGGTCCTCTACAACATCCTGCAGCCTGCATTAAATCAGCTTGATAGGATGAGGAGTGCCAAGAGCTTAGCCATCGGACTTGGAATTGGTGCTGCTGTTTCTGGCATCTTTGCCTCTCAAGCATCAGCTGTGCAGGAAATAGCTGACATTGCTGCTGACAATGACTCCAGAGGTACACTACTGTTGCTGGTTCTTTTGCCAGCAGTTGGGTGGGTGCTCTACAACATATTGCAGCCTGCATTGAACCAGTTAAACAAGATGAGGTCATCCAAGGCCTTAGTCGGAGGTCTGGGGCTTGGAGCTGCATCCATGCTGCTTGCTTCAAATGCAGATGCCAGTCAGGAGATTGCTACCCTTGCTGCTGACAATGACTCAAGAGGTCTTCTGATATTGATTGTACTGGTTCCGGCCATTGGATGGGTTCTCTTTAATATCTTGAGGCCAGCGTTGAACCAGCTTGACAAGATGAGGAATAAGTGAGTGCACATTATATAGACTTGGGGTTTCAGCAGCTGTCAATCTTATCTTTTCTTACATTGAATTAGCAGCTACAACATGTTGTTAGGCCATTTCTTTTGGATTTGGTTGGATTCACTTATTATATTGAAGTTTTCTGAAGCTGGTCTACACATGTTCCCCTTCTTCGATGTAAACTATTTGAACGTTATTTGGTTAACGTGTATCCTCTTTTGAAAAAAAGTTGTTTTCTCCATGTTCGTGTACATGTGAGTTGAGGATGGAACTTATTGAGATCTATGTTCTATCCTTGTGAGAAGGACAGACACAATGCAGACTCTACCATCTTGGTATGTCTGCCATGAAACAGCCGTTCTTATAATGCTATTTGAAATTCAGTTAATGTGCTGCTTATGTAGTCAATGAAGGGATGAGGATTTCACTGTACATTTTGAGTCTGTTTGGGGACGTCTGGCCTGTGATTGGTGCACAACCATTCAGTTAGTTCTTCCCCTTGTGTATAGTAAGGAGAATCATCACATATGGAGGATGTAAAGAACTCATCGGCAGTTGTTTGAGATGTGGCACTTCATTTGACACTGATCAACTTCATGATGAACAGCTTGTTGTGTTAGCTTTCCCTTAAAGAGAAATTTTAAAGTATTCAGGGGGGGTCTGAATGATTCACTGATGGCCGTTCTAGCTGTAGCATGTGGTTTGATGATCATTGTCTCCGATGATGATCAGCTATTATGACCTATCGGTCCTCACAAATGATGGGTTTTGTCAAGGCTTTTACTGTTTGCATGCATAGTAAACCATCCTTTTGCTCAGTTATCCACTTGTAAGAGTGAGAATGGGTTTTGATAGTGTTTTATCATACAGAGTACTGAGTGTGAACCTATCTGGCACTATAATATTTTTCGTACTTGATGCAGCATTATGATTACTTTATTTGTCGTGTATAACACTAATTGAAATCGTTTTGCAGAAAATTATGACATTTTGTAATTCATGCTCTTCTACAGGAGCCTTTTTTCTGATGTAGAGGTTTGCATTAAGTGAGACAAGTGTCGGTTTGTAAGTCCTAAAGGTTCTCTCCCTCATAAAGATATCTGATATCTTAAAGGAGCTCCTTGGGATCACCGACCCATTGATCATTGCATATGCCATGACAGGGGTCTGTGTTTTTGGATTTGTACCTTACACGGTTAACAAGTTAGCTTGGAGAAAGCTACTGTACAGGACACTGTATCCATTATGGAGTGTAGCGTGTAGAAATAACTACATTACTTTGTTCATTGCTTTGAAGAGATAGGAGCCATCGAAGGATATCCTGATATAAGAGTTGAAGATAAGGTATTGAAGACATTTGTAATTTTAGCTGCTTCACAGTAAATATTGTTATTCTTTGTGAGATGTGTTTGGCCTTCTCTGCTTGGATGTTCCCTGTCTCAGTTGTGGTTCAAAGTTTTATCTATTGGAAGTCAGGTATACAACTGTCTGCATGTGAATGGACATTCACATGGATATAATTATCACTTGTGTACAACTTGTGAGAGTAGTCTGCTCCATGTGCAAATGTGAGAAGTCCATTCCTGCGGTGAACACTCCCATTCTCATCTTCTAGTATTCTTGTAACTCTGAAATCATTACCATTATTGAACCATTCGAGCCTAAGGTACTTCAGTTTCTCATGCATCATCTATTACGCTACACAAAATAGGCTTGCTTTGTATTTTCTTCATGTTATTATAGATTTTGCCACTCTGAATTCAATGGTAGAATGAGCTTGATTGGGATGGCTTATAGGATCATTTCACTTTAGAGGAATGGAGGCACAGGTAGGACATAGAATATTCAGAAAATTGCAGAAAATAGATTGTTAGAAGTCGACATGTCAAAGATTTGGGGATGAAACTAAGGCTTGTTAGTGCCCTGAAGTTTGTTGGCTTGTATCTAGTTCATTCAAGGAGTCGGAACAGTTGTGATCCAAATGTCATAAAACATTTGGTTGGATTGCTGCAAACTTGCGCAATCGTGGGAGCATGGGAATTTTACCTTGACTTGACTGTTGATCTATGAGACAAATGCCATCCCAGATTTCTTCAAACACACCTCAACTTCAATCTTGCCATGATTATTGTGGTAAGCAAGGAATGTAAACCTCCAAATTAACTTAATAATGTGTACTGAAATCAACAGAGCGAAACAAAGATTGAAGATAGAATGGAGGGTGATATATGGTAACTCTCAATCCAGAACTGGAAGGCACCGATGACTAAGAGACAAAATGACCATATATGAAACCATGACAGACCTCTTGAGCACTTGAGCACAAAGATGCAATGTGATCCTGAGAACCTGTTCAAAACATTGCGACACAACGTTCAGTGAGTGATTTAAAGGTAATGAGAGAGTCACAAATGAAGTTGGCAAGAAAGGAAGGAACAAGAGCCGACTAAGAACAAAAAGAAGACAGCATAGACTTGACTTTGATAGAAATTGTTCCAAGCATCATAAGTCAAAAGATCTCAGAGATGACTAGGCCTCACATGAGGGATACTAAAATACATTTGTACCAGATGAATACAATAATTGAGGCTAATGCATCAAGGTATAGTCTACATGCTTTCGAAAGGATAGAAGATGGACAAAGATTAGAGCCAGCATGAGGTTAGATGAGATCAAGTCAACAAAGAGAACAAAACCAACACGGAAAAAAAAATCCTTAGGGAGCACCTTGTGGCCTTCAGAGATCTTCTAAGTGAGAATAATCTAATAGAGGGCAGTTTTGAGGTGAATTTTTCAAGCTTTCCCCCCAAACCTTAAGTAGCAGAAATCTACTCAATGAGGATCACATGTGACATATGATACTTATAAACCAATCCCTTCTTTTTTTATTAGTTGCACATGGATTAATGAATCAATCCATCAACCTTAGCTTTTTCACTTTAACTTAATAGATGGTAATTGCCTGCAAAATGACCTGAACAATTTTCCTTAGCATAATATGGATGATCTCGTGTATGTCCCACCTCATGCACTGCCTAAAATAGAGCTTCTTCACTCTAGCACCTTACCTGCTTACGCATGTCTGCATTCACCCAAGGGACCTTACCTTGAATTATATACTATGCAATGCTCCAATCATTAAACTCTCACAAGGATCTATGCTTCAAACATTAAAATTATTAATCTTGAGTAAATTCAATTGATTTCAAGACCTCTGTGTTATCCTCAAATTACAAACCGCACCAAACCAATTAGAAAGGAATCAAACAAAGCAAAGGAAAAACAAAATATGGATGCAAAATGCAAGATGAACATGCATGCAAAGGTTGCACACTCCCTAATCTAACCTACAAATCTATCAACTACTTTCCTATGGCTGAAAATGGTCTTGATATGTAGCTTCCAAGAGAGATACACTCCATATGTTCTCATAAGTCTACTTATCATGCTCTCCAAGAAACACCTTGCCATTATACAAACATCCAACAGTAAATATCCCCATCAATGATGCCAAAAATGTGTTCATCTGCAATAGCATAGAGATCAACACATGAAATAATTTATCAATCCAAGGAGCTGTGCCATGCAATTGGAGATGTATCATAGATGTAGTTTATGGTTTAAAGGTAAGTAATCCACTAAAAGCTTTTCTAATCATTGTGAACCACTAATCTATCCATGCAAAAAAACAACCATATATTTGTGCTCATAGCTCAAAAAATAGTCATGTTTTGTGTTGGTCTATGTTAGATATACTAAATACTCCACCCTCAAGTGACCACAAATGATGTGTGGTGCTCTAAGTTGTAAGGCCCCCATTATGAGAAGAAGCCATTGTGAAAGCCTAGACATTTGTGGAACCGTAACTTCCAAGTTAGATAAGGTCTATGTGTGACTTTTGATGGTATTAGATGATCTTTATGAGCCTAGCCATTAGGTTAGATGGGGCATAAACTTCTAGGCGACTGTTGCCATTCAAGGTGAAAATAAAGGCCTTGTGGTGCCTTGTGGTTTCCCCATAGAAGCTAAACGGGTGGATTGTAGAGGGGGGCTTGCCCCTTCTTCGGGGTCGGGGGGGGGGGGGGGGGGCTATCCCCTCGACCCCTATGACCAAGATGGTAGGACTTATGGTCATGGAGATATTGTCAGATTCTATATTTTGCTGACTAGTTTGTATCTCTAGACTACATACCATACTAACTCCCCTTGTAAAAGCTATATAAGCATGGCCCATGTTGATCTTTACATAGCATTGCACACTAGTAAGCCCTTCATCTAGATTCCATCTAGATCACCATCTAAGCTCCACATTGGGAGCACATGGGTGGATAGCACCATTATTGTAGCTGCATTACTCTTGGCAATTTGAGAATTTTGAGTTCCCGATCTCTCAGTCTGCACCTATGGTTTTGTGCATTTTTCTCCCTAGTCTGCCTACTAGTCTAATCCACCGTGTTGTTATTTTCTTACAATCTAAAGCAAAGAGTTCTATGCACGAGTGCAAATGGAATCCTAAAACAAGCAACTAAGTGGGAATCAATCAAATTTGAAGTAGCTTATATCATACAAACATGCAAAAATAAGCAATTTCAAACACAAAGAAGCAACATAATGATGTAAACAATATGGTTAATGGTAGGGTAGGGTTTTGAAGCTTTTACTTGAGTCACATTAAAAACGAAAAATGAGTTTGAGGAGGGGTCTTTCTTCATTCACTTGACATTAAAAACCAAAATGACAACAACCATTAGAAATGAGGGGGATGGCCTTATATAATGGCCCCCCTTTTAGTGCCATTTTTCTATAATTTAAGAAATATAGAAATTGCATGACCTTGAGAGAGTTCTCTAAGTTTTTTTCCAAACTATATCCTCATGACTCCAAAAAGTGAAAAATATTATGTCCATCAAACTCATCCAATTCTTTATTTTCATCTAATATCCATGTGTCACCAACAATTTCAAAACCTTCACAAGTAAGTAGAAAAGGGAAGATGGTTCTAGTTCAAGATTAAGGAAGAGAACTGGGTGGGCTTATCTACTCCAAGCTATTGCTTCATGAATCCAAAAAGTGAAAAATTGTGTCCATCAAACTCATCGAGTTTTTATCTTCATCTAATATCCATGTGTCACCAACAATTTTAAAGAAATTTTATCAATCCTTCAAACCCTCACAAGAAAATAGAAAAGGGAAGATGGTTCTAATTCAAGATAAGGAAGAGAGTTGTGTGTTTTAATATAGAGTTGTGTGTTTTAATATAGCCATCCAACTCAGGTATCCCCTTCTTATGCTAAAAATTGAAGGTCTATAGCAAATTGAGGGATTATAAGAATTTATGGACTCCCAATAAATGTTTGATGATGTTTCCAAAAAAGTTAAAGCGTTGGTGTGTAAGAACACATATTTTGTCCTTACACATGAACGAGAATGGAAGTGTGATTAATTTGATCCACAAAAAGAAAATGAAATTATAGTAGAGACTTGGAGATTGGTCACAATCTCTAGATAAGATCTTTGTGAAGGAAAATACTAGAAGGTTCATATCATCAGGGAAAAAATGAACCATCCTTGGGCCTTTTGGCCTAAAGAGTGATTAGTGATCCACCAATAGGAAGGGGGTAATGGACACAATCTATTCCCCTTAACCACATTGGATATGCATAGTCTTCCCTTGTCTTTGTGTGGTCAAAGATGCAAAAACCGCCTAGAAATCGTGATTGGAGATTTATGAATGGTTTTGGAAGGCTTGTAAATGAATTAAAACTCTTAGATTGGCCCAATGATCCAAGGAATGTGATTGAATGGAAAAATTCAGGGGATCTTTGAACATGGGCCCTTGAATTTGTATTCTTGCAAATGGTTGAGATTGGATTCCTTCTCAAACATGTTCTAACTAGTGCTTTTGATCAATGGTTTTCATGTGTATCTCCTATGCAACAATACATTATCAACATGTTTTACCTTTCCATCCTCCATGAGTAGTGCTATGTTTCCTATATGCTCAATAGGATGTGATGTATCATCACCCATTTCAACAAATCTAGGAATTGATGATTTTTGCAAACCAATAAACCATTCTGCATCATTGTTCATGTGATGTGAAGCACCTCAATTAACATAACAAACATTACCATTTGACGTTGAAACATTAGAAGACATTATATTCATCATCTGATGTTGGAAAAATAAACAATTTCTCTAAATCATCTTCACTCATGTATGTGTAGTTGTGTTGTTGGTTTTGGTTATTTTGATTCTTTAACCTGCAATTATGATCAAAGTGACCAGATTTACCATTATTCCAACATCCCTTACTATCATTACTTGAATCATTTCATTAGAAGTTTATGTGGCCTCTTTGGTACCCCTTGCCTCGAAAATTGTCCTTAACCTCTTGCATCAGTTTGTTGTTGAATGTGATCCTGGTTATTGTTTCCTCGTCCACTTCCAAAGCCTCTATCTCAACCTCTTCCTGTTCTAGAATAGAATAACTACTGAGAACTAGCTTGTCCTTGGGAGTTTGATTATTCACCAAGGTTCTTTTCTTGAATTATCAGCATGGAGATAAGATGAACAAAATTTAGGATCCTCTCCCTTGCCTTAGTAGAAGTTTTAAACTACTTATATGTAGCTCCCAAACCATGAAGCCACACTTCAAACTTATCATCCTCTACATTGATGCCAATAATGTAGGAGTTTGAGGACTGTAGAAGCACATGAACACCACAAGGAAGAAGAGGAAGTTTGGAGAGCAACATAATATCATCAAGTGAATGTAAAATGGTAAGTGATATAAGGTTATAAGGGTATACACAAGCTAGGGAAAAAACCTCCTAAAGATGGAAAAAAGTGCCCCGATAGTACTTAGTGTGTTCACATATATCACTACTGAAATATATCAACCAATCCCCCTTGGGAGTGATGTGATGAACAAGGGTTTGGCACTCATGTATAAGGAAGTTTGAAGCTATGTGGAATGAAATCAATCACAAAAGGAAGTAAGCCCAAAGATTTGCAAAAAGCTTCAAACTTCTCCTTAGGTAGAGCCTTTGTGAAAAGTTCTTCAACATTAAACTATGTGGGTACATAATCCAAATTGCTCTCCCAAGTAGGGAGTCTCTTCGTGACCTAATGATAGTGCACCTCAATGTGCTTTGTGCGAGCATGGAACACAGGTTCCTAATAATAGCCAATGCACTCTGACTATCAGTAATGATGGTGGTGGTAGAAGATTGACCAACACCCAAATCAGCCAAAAGGCATTTGAGCCACACACACACACACACATAACAATCATTGTGAAAGCTTCCCTATACTCAACCTCACAACTAGAAGTGTTCATAGGCTTGTTGCAAAGGGTTATGCGCAAGAAAGAGGCATTGATTTTGATGAAACCTTTGCACCCACATGTCCTATGACTACTATTCGTGATGGAGAATATTAATCTCCAAGAGAACAAGCTACTCTTGAATTTAGAGCACCTTTATATCAAGAGTAACTAAAACTTTCACTAATTTGGAGGCTCAATAAAAATTTTGGATAAACTGTGAAGAAGAAGACTCTACAAAAAGTTTGCTGCACATATCTCTCTCATTGACTTACCAAATGTGTAAAGTTTTTGAGAAAACTTTGTGCAAGGTGTTGCCTATAGTTTGCGCACCTCCTCCAAGTTAAATCACTTCAAAAGGTTCAGTAGATCTTGAGAAATGAACTTAACAAGTCACCTATGTCTAAAACTGTTCTTCTGAGAAGTCGATTCAGACACCTGTAACTTCTAACACTTGGTTCTCTCAATCTAGAACCCATTTATGCAAATGCTTTTAGCCATAGATAGCTTACCTTCCAACTTAAAGATTGAGTACTTGCTTGTTCAAAACTTTACACTGTGGAAGGAGAACTGACCAAAACATTAACATCGAATATTTTGCCTGTTTCAAAAAACAGTGAACACTTCTTCACATATGAATGTTCCTATTCAAAATTCTCACAACATGTTTACAATTAGGCTCTCAAACTTTAACCATAGACTCATTAACTATGGAATTAGACATCTACGAAAGGATTCTTGAAATGATCAAGCACAGAAGGAGAATACACAAAAACATCGGGCGCAATTTTTCTTCATTACTAGAGAACTTTTACATCTAGATGAGAGAGCTAATCTTCATGCTTCTCAAGAGTCTAATTGCTTCTAATTCTTCTGGATTCTTGTATTCTACACTCTCTCATATTTGCCTCGACATTTTTCCCTTGTATATATAGGTAAATATTTTCAAGCTCCTGACTATACAAAAATATGAGTAAACTATCTCTGAATTAATGTACATATGTGTACACATCTTCATCTTTTGTATATACACTTCCTTCATACTTCATATTTTGATCTTTTCTTCAGTCCTTGGCTTCAACTCTTCATCAAAACATCAATTGTTGATTGCCCTGCACCAACAGCTCCCCCTCAATCATCAATTGAGGTTTTCTCTATCTTCTTTATGCCTGCCATGTCTTTGAATCTCTGTAACTTTGGTCCATCCAAGCTCTTGGTTAGCATATCAGCCATCTGATCTTTTGTTGAAGTATGTATGACTTCAATCTCTTTATCCATCACTTTCTCTCTTAGAAAGTGATACTGAATTTCAATATGTTTGGTCCTGGCATGAAAAACAGGATTAGTAGCTATATACAATGAACTCATGTTATCTCCATGAATAGTAGGTGTACTCTGAATGATATCAAAACTCTTCATCAGAGTCTTAAGCCATATCACTTCCTTTGAAGCTTCCACCATACCTTTATACTCTGCTTCTGTAGATGACAAAGCAACTGTGTGTTTCTTCTTTGAACACCATGAAATTAACTTATCTCCCACATAACACAAGTATCCATATGTTGATCTCCTATCATCTGGATTACCTGCCCAATCTGCATCACTATATATCTTGATGTTTGTATCTGATGTAAAACCATAATACAAACCTTCTTTGAGTGTACCCTTAATGTACCTCAACAATCTTTGTCCTGCAAACCAATGTTCTTTCCTAGGGCAATGCATGAATTGAGATAATACTCCCACTGCATATGACAAATCAGGTCTAGTTAAAGTAGCATAAATCAGACTACCAACCAAACTTTGATATAGCTTCATATCCTTGAACTCTTCTCCACCATATCTGCTCAATTTATGATTCACCTCCATTGGAGTAGGTGCTACCCTGCAATCATTCATTTTAAACTTGATCAACAAGTTCTTCAAATACCTTTCTTGAGTTATATACACTCCATGTTGAGTGTATGAGATCTTCATGGCCAAGAAATATGACAAGTCTCCCAAGTCACTAATCTTGAACTCTTTCTCCATTTGCTTCTTTAAGCTTTGAATGCCTTTCTCATCTGTACCTGTATGAATTATATCATCAACATATATGCACATGTAAATGAACCCATTATCACTTGCTTTAACAAGCAAGCTACTATTTGCCTTTGATACTTGGAATCCTAGTTCTTTCAATAACTTCAGAAGTCTATAATTCCATGCCCTTGGGGCGTGCTTCAAACCATACAAAGCTCTCTTGAGCTTACATACATACTCAAGATACTTTTCATCTCTGAATCCTTGTGGTTGCTCCACGAAAACATCATGTGAAATATAACCATTTAAAAAAGCATTCTTCACATCTAATTGACATAATTTCCAACCTTTACATGCAGCAATAGCTATGAGTGTCCTGATGGTTGTCATCTTTGCCATAGGACTATAGGTCTCATCATAGTCTACTCCATATGTATGAGCAAAACCTTTCACAACAAGTCTAGCTTTATACCTAGACACACTTCCATCTGCATACCTCTTTGTCTTGTAGACCCATTTGCACCCAATGATCTTCTGACTATTTGGTTTAGGAACCAAATCCCAAGTCTCATTCTCCATCAATGCATCATACTCTTCCTGCATAGCTTTCTCCCAATTTTCCTTACCTTTTGCCTCTTCATATGTAGAAGGATCTTCATCTGCCTTTACCATATAAGCATAATCTTTGGTAGCCAAAAAAGAAGTGTCATAGCTATACCTTGTAGGTTGCCATTTGTGTCTTGATGACCTTCTGAGTTCTCCACACCTTGAGGTTTCTGGTTCATCACACTCTGGATCAAACCTTGGCACTTCTTCAACTTCAACCTGTACTTCATTGTTCTTCTCTTCATCAAATATCTAAAGCTTTGATTTACCTTTCTTTTGATCCACAAATTCTTCATCACCTGCATAAATATTTATTGTACCTGCATACCAAGTACCTTGCTCATCAAATGTAACATCCTTAGACACTAGGAATTGTTTTGTGGATGGACTCCACAACCTATATCCCATCTGCTTATCATCATATCCAATAAACACATATTTTTCAACTTTAGGCTCCAATTTATGCCTCAATTGTGATGGTACATATGCATATGCCAAACATCCAAATACTTTGCAATGATCTAAAGTAGTTCTCTTACCCCACCATGCCTCATATGGTGTCATACCCTGCAAAGATTTACATGGTAATCTATTGATCAAATAAGTAGCTGTATTTACAGCCTCCGCCCACAAATAATTTGGGCAATTTTTCTCCTTCATCATGGATCTTGCAAACTCAACAAGAGTTCTATTCCTCCTTTCTGCTACACCATTTTGTTGAGGAGAGTACCTGCAAGTAACCTCTCTCTTTATACCTGCATTCCACAAGTAATCACTGAATTCATTAGAGAAATACTCTCCCTCTCCATCTGACCTTAGTCTCTTCAACTTATGACCTATAATTCTCTCTGCATACACGATAATGTTTGAATGTATTGAATACCTCTAATTTATCTTTGATCACATATATAGTGATCCATCTGGTAGCATCATCAACATAAATCACATAATACCTTGAACCATTGATACTGAAATCCTTTGATGGTCCCCACACATCTGTGTGTACCAATTCAAGCTTCTCTCAATACATAAAACCATGCTTGGAATAAGATTGCTTATGAGCCTTACCTAATTGACATGCTTCACATCTGTATGTCATATGTTGACCTGTAACATTAGGCAACCCAAGCACTGAACCATTGTTAACCATATCTTTGATACCTCTTTCATTAAAATGTCCGAGCCTCTTGTGCCAAAGATCTAACTCAGAGATCTTATGTCCTCCATAAGTGAACAAGGCATGACCAACATTACCTTGGATCTTCAATGTGAACAATCTTCCTTCTTTCTTTCCTGAAACAATTTGTTTATACCCATTGCTAGGGTCTTTCACAAACACTCCTTCATTAGTGAACCTAACTTCATAACCTTTTTCAACAATTTGTCCTACACTTATCAGATTCTTATGAATTGTAGGAACATACAAAACCTTACTCAAGGGAGTACTACCATCCTTGGCCTGATCCAATTGACTTCACATTATGCTTTGTATTGTCACCTGTTTGAACTACATGATTAGTTACCTTATTCTCCAAATAAGTCATCAAAGCTATGTTGCCACTCAGGTGATTGCTACACCCTGAGTCAACGTAGAAGACTCTTTGGTCTTCACTTTGCCTTTCACAAGTTGCATTCATTATCAATGGTGAATCCTCCTTCTTATCTGAAGCATAATTGTAATAGGTATTGTTGTATTGTTGACTTTGGAATCCTCTACCTGCATTTCTTCCAAAGTAACCTCTACTACCTCGACCTCTGAAATTACCTCTTTGATTCCTGCCACCTCTTCCTCTTGAATTAAAATTTTGATTATATCCACCATTATTCTGAGTATTATGCCAACAATCATTAGCTAAGTGATTTGTCTTACCACAAATCCAGCAAGCTTTGACTCCATCTTTATTACTCCTGCCTCTTCCTCTACCTTTGCCACCTCCTCTTCCTCTTAGGAAGTTAGCTTGGCTAGTTGTACCTTCATCTTCATTTGCTTGTTGCTTCCCTTTGATATTCTTCTTCTTATCCTTTGAATACATTGCTTGACCTGCACTCTTATCACTTTCACCTTTGACATCCTGCTCAAAGGTTAGCATATGTCCTAGCAAGTGATTTAGGTCAGGAGTGAAATGATCAAGTGATAATTCAGTAGACAAAATGAATGGCTTGCATTTGTCATCACCTCTCAAACCTGTAAGGATTTGCCTTACCAATTTATCCTCCTCAATGTCTTCATCAACTCCTCCTAATGCATCTGCAATGTCCTTCATCCTTGTTACATAATCTGAGATGGATTGAGAGGCCTTCTTCTTGAATGTAGTAAATTCTGCCCACAAGGATGCCTTCCTTAACTTTGTGGTGTTTTGGAAATGCTCCTCCAAAGCATTCCATATATCACTTGCACTTTCAAGACCTCTAATGTGAGGTAGCAAGTAATCATTAACTGCCATGTAAATAATGCTCCTGGCTTGAGCATCTTTCTTCATCCAAGTCTTCAAATCTAATAATTCCTCCCTAGTTGGAACACTAGGATCTCTGAACTGAGGCTTTTCTTCTTCACCTGTGATGTATCCTATCAAATATTTGCTCATAAGGTGAGCTTCCATCCTCATTGACCATGCTGGATAGTTCTCTCTATCCAACTTCTCTATTTGAAGAGAGTCTCCCATCCTTTCTTCACCTGTGTATTGAATTCTTCAAACTTTATGAGTAATAGATGTAACTTTACTTCTAATGATACTCCTTTTGTATTCCTTGATGTCTTATGGCCTCCTTCTCAAGCTTTGCTCTCAAGATTTCACCTTCTAAATCTTTAATTGTTGAATTCTTTATGTCTGTAGCAGTCGGGGTCCTCCTTGCTTCAATTTTGATACTTCCTGCTCTGATACCACTCATGGAGAATATTAATCTCCAAGAGAACAAGCTACTCTTGAATTTAGAGCACCTCTATATCAAGATTAACTAAAAACTTTCATTAATTTGGAGGCTCAATAAAAATTTTGGATAAATTGTGAAGAAGAAGACTCTATAGAAAGTCTGTTGCACATATCTCTCTCATTGACTTATCAAATGTGTCAAGATTTTGATAAATCTTTGCAGAAGGTGTCGCCTATAGTTTGCGCACCTCCTCCAAGTTAAATCACTTCAAAAGATTCAGTAGATCTTGAGAAATGAACTTAACAAGTCACCTATGTCTAAAATTGTTCTTCTGAGAAGTCGATTCAGACTTGGCTTCAACTCAGTCCTTGGCTTCAACTCTTCATCAAAACATCAATTGTTGATTGCCCTGCACCAACAGTTCGGAGCATCTGTGCACTTGCAGCTCATCATGGTTGGAATGTACGTCAGTTGGACATTAAAATTGCATTTTTGAATGGTGACTTGCATGAAGAAGTGTATGTTTTTCAGCCCCGTGGCTTTGTGTAGAAAGGGCATGAAAGCTAGGTGTGTAGGTTAAGAAAGGCTTTATATGGTTTGAAATAAGCACCACGTGCTTGGTATGAAAAGATACATGCCTATCTGATTGCACATGGTTTTGAGAACAGTCCAACTGAAAGCACCTTATATGTAAAGTGTGCTAATGATGTACTTCTGATCATTTTGGTGTATGTTGATGAAATGCTACCCATTGGTCCTCATGAGAAGCATATTGCATATTTTAAGGCTGATTTGCATGCCTCATTTGAGACGTCTCATTTGGGGCATTTGCATCATTATTTGGGCATTCAGTTTATGCACGTTGATGATGGAATGGATTTCTGTTAAACGAAATATATTGACACATTATTGCAGCGTTTTGACCTTGAAGACTGTAAACCTATTGCCACTCCTATGGAGACATGTTTACGATTGAGTCTTCATGATGATGGAGATGCATTTGATGTTGTTCTCTATCAGCAGGCTATTGGATGCTTGATTTACTTATGCATTACTCAGTCAGATATTCAATTTGGTGTCTCACAGATAAGAAGGTTTATGCATTACCCAGGTGTCAAGCATTGGCAGGTAGTTAAGCGCATATTTCGCTACTTGAGAGTTACCGGCTACTTGGGTTGTTTTATCCCAAGGGGAGAATCCTATCGCCAAATTTGCATGCTTTTTCTGACTCTGACTGGGCTGGTTGCTATGATGCTCGTGCGTACACTAGTGGTTTTTGCTTCATGCTTGGTAGCTCATGCATATCTTGGCTGAGCAAGAAGGAGGCTACTATGGTCACTTCTAGTTGTGAGGCTGAGTATAGGGAAGCTTTCACAAGGATTGTTGAGTGTGTGTGGCTGAGATGCCTTATGGCTAATGTGGGTGTTGGTTAGTCTTCTCCCGCCACCATCTTGACTGACTGTCAGAGCGCATTGGCCGTTGTGAGGAACCCTATGTTCCATGCTCGCACTAAGCACATTGAGGTGCAGTATCATTTGTGTTAGGGAGAGGTTCTCTACTAGAGAGATCAGCTTGGCATATGTGCCCATGCAGGAGAACATTGCAGACCTTTTCACAAAGGCTCTACCTCGAGAGAAGTTTGAAGCTTTCTGCAAAGCTTTGGGCTTACTTCCTTATGTGGATTCATTCCATATAGCTTGGCACTTCCTTATACATGAGTGCCAGATCCTTGTTCACCGCGTCACTCCCAGGTGGGATTTGTTGATATATTAAGGTAATGATGTGTGTGAACACACTAGGACTTCCGGGGCACTTTTTTCCCTCTTTAGGAGGTTTTTTCCCCCTGGCTTGTATATATGCCTATAACCCTAATGGGTTACTTATCTTTTTATGTTCTAGTGGTAATACATTCTGTATTGTGTGTTGTGCTCCAAGCTTCTTCTTCTTCCTTGTGTTGTTCGTGTGCTTCTGCAGACGTCTAAATCCAACAATTTTATCCCACACTGCATTCAATGGATAAGCCCATGCATTCCTAAAAAAGATATCAATGAAAGTCATGAGGTAATTCCCAAATCAAGGTGTCTCCATAAGACCACATACATCACTATGAACAAGATACAATTTATTTGCAACTCTAATTGAACCATCTTTGGGGATGGAAGAATGAAGAATTTTAGCTAGAACACAACCCTCACAAACATGTTTAAAAGATGCATCAAATTTGGGTAGAGAGGACACAATTTTAGATTTCTACAATGAAGCAAATTACCAAAATTTAGATGAACAACTCGAGCATGCCAAATCTTTGCATATGAAATAACTTGAGAATCATGAATTGCACATGCTAAATTATTCTCAAAATTGTGCATAATCTATGAGCTTATACAAACCACGACATAAATGTGAGAAGCATTGATAACATCACCATTCAAGAGACCATGAATTGTGCATGTATAATCAATAGATTTAACAACTAATAAAATCTTGTATAGTGCTGACATTGATAATATTCATTTTAAACAAGGTAAGCAAAATATGTTTTAGGTGCAGAGGCCTCTGGAACAACCATTCCAACCTATTTCTTGTTTTCTTGTTTTGCAACTAATTTAGGACAACTCTTAATAACATGATCATTTGACTTACAATACTCACAATATTGTTTCTACTTTTCTAATGTATTATCATCTTTGTCTTCCTTCTTTGATTATGTAGCATTCACAGATTATTGTTTACTAGTACGAGCTGCATTTACATTTTCCCTTGTGACCAGATAAGAAAGCTTGATCTACAACATGCATAACTGACATGTTCTATAAGGAATAATATTCTTGCAACAAAACATAGACTAACTCATTAAATGTTAAGGAATTTGGATTGCCTTTCATCATCAATTAAATATTAGAAGTAAAGCTCTCACAAGGATCTATAAAACTATTAAGGATAGTATGCTACCTGGCAAGATTTCATTAGCAGAAATCAACTACTCTTTCAAATCCTTGGCCTTTTTCAAAAAAGTTTCCATTGAATCTCCTTCATTCATATGCTCACTCTCTAATTGTTTTGGGAGGTGAGCAACACAAGCCTCATTTCTTGCTTGGTATAGTGTTGTAAGAGTATTCCAAGAATCTTTTGCTCTTTTGCAAGAGAGAATGTGAGGGATAATCCCACATTTGAGAGCAAAATCTATCAACCATATGCTTCTGCAACTTTACCATCCCAACATAGTTGCTATGCAATAGGTGCAACATGAGCCAAATCAACATCAAGAAATTTAAGATCATCATCTTCAACACCACCTGCATCACCTATGATCACTATATTTGGAGGCATTGGAGAATGTGTTTCAACACCTTGCACAATATTCCACAAGACTTTTGCTACCAATACATGATACATCATGTATGCCCACAACGGGTAGTTGGAATAATTCATATAGAATGCATCAACGCTTTTAGCCATGGTTAGTGACTAAATATCTTGATGCAAAAATAGTTGTATCTCAAACAATTAAATAGAAATGCCCAATCAAGCTCTACCAACTTATAGCTGACTTTGAGCCGCTTATACTAGCAAACCAATAACTATACATATGTAAGTCACAAAGGGACAAGATTGCTTGCATAGTTGCCATGATATTGCATTTGAAGGCCGAAAACAAGCACATCTAAAAATTTTGACACGATAGAATGAATCCATGTTAAACTTTTTAATCAATTCAAGTATGTTCACCAATTATCATGTGATTCTGAGATTGTGATCAGAACAATGTCGATAATGGACTAAAGAAAGAGTTGACCTTTTGATACCAATTGTTGGAGTTCAAGGACTACAAAACCACATGAACAACACAAGGAAGAAGAAGAAGTTTGGAGAAAAACACAAGGCTGATCATACTACCAAGTGAATGGAAAAAGATAAGTGACCCATGAGGGTTACTCATATTTATAGAAGGCACATGAATTGATAGCTTTTTTTATCATGCCATTATGATTTTCATTCTTGCAAGACAACAAAGGATGTTTCGGATACACTTACAACTTTATACCAACTAAGAAATGAGGCACATGTTGTTTACCTCCGAAAAGAGTTGGACAGTGAGCATATAAATGAAGGAGATTCTATGGACAATATTTTGACAAAGGTCAAAGATTTGAAGGAACCGTTGATTTTTGCTAATGAAAACTTACTAGATTTTTCACTTGGGTAGACTATTCTCAATGATCTTCGAGATTCATATCAAAGTTTTGCTTCTACTCTTCAGTTGATAATGAAAATCAATCCAAATGCCTTAAAATTTGAGGATTTGTTTTGTTGCAAGAAGATTAGTCCAAGCAAAACAGGTCAAGTATGTGTATTGTAGATCAAAATTTTTGAGGGCAAAAGTAAATGGAGCTCATCTACCAGGAAGAAAAAATATGCTAATGGTTCACAATCAAAGGAGAAAGACAAAGATGAGAAGAAAATAGAAAAGAAGAAACAAATTTGCAAAATTGTAAGTAAACGATCATGTGATAAAGAGTTCCCCTAAACAAGATACAAAAGAGGCAAACAAGAAAGAGGTTGTAATGGTTGTTTCAAAGGCATCTACACCTAAATGAGAGTCTGCTAATCTTGTTGAAAATGAAGAATGGGCATTTATTACTCTTTATAGCTATGACCCCTCTTCTCATGAGCAATATATGTCTATAGTAGATACTTTGATAGTGGGGCAACCAAACTTATTACCCCACAGTGCAATTTCTTCACCTCACTTGGTGGTTGAAGATCAATATGCATGTAAATTGGCCACCCTCCATTCTGATCAAGGACGAGAATGCTTGTTTTCGATTTTAATGCATTTTTGGCTGAGAATGGGAAAAAACCATTGATGTACAGTGTTGTGTACACCTCAATAAAATGAAGTTGTTGAAGGAAAGAATAGGTTTCTCTTCGAAATGCTAAGATGTATGGTCAAAAGTCGGGCTTTACCACATAGCTTTTGACTTGAGGTTGTTATATGTGTAGCATATGTACTCAATGGGTGTCCCATGAAAGCACTGGAGTTGATCACTCCATATGAGGCTTGGCATGGTCACAAGCCATTTTTTGCTCATCTATTTGTCTTTGGCTATCTGACATATGCATCAATGCCTAAACAACAATGCAAAATTTTGGATGATAAAGCAGTGAAATGTATTTTTGTTGTGTACAGTTTTGAATGCAAAGGCTATCATCTATATCATCCACATATTAAATGCATTTTGGTTAGCCGTGATGTTGTTTTTGTGGAAGATGCAATTCAAGCATTACTTTCATGTACCATTGAGATATCAGTTAGCTCTAAAGATATGTATGACACTTAGCTACCTCTTTTTATAGCTGGATAGTCAAGTGATGGTCCAAATCAAGTAATTCTCATCCTTTATAGGTTTCAAATAATGATGCAAATCATTCCATTTTTTATGCATATTTACATGAGGCACTTTTTGATGAGAGGGCTGACATAAAGGAGGCAAAAAATATGCCTAAATGGTCGGTGCAAACCTTTAAAGATACCAAGTTAGATGCATCATTGACATATCATACTCGTTCAACTCATAATGCTTCATTTGCATCGAATTGCATTGCAATGGTTTTCTCTAGTCTTTATGATGAGAATAAGCTTGTTTGTTTGCCTATTGAGCTGCTCTCTTCCAAGTGCTTTAGTGAATATGTCAGCACAATTTGCCTCTATTGGGCAATATTCTAGCTCCACAATTTCACCTTCGATTAGCTCACGCATGTAATGGTATTGTACTTCCGAGCATGAAATGTTGGGTTCTTTGCAATAGCCATACAACTTTGATTATCACACTTGAGTACAGTTGGCATATTTGATGGAAAGCCTAGATCTGCAAGAATTCTCCTTAACCAGACTGTCTCACAAGAAGCAAAACAAGCTACTTTGTACTCTGCTTCAGTGGAGGAGAGTGCGAGAGTTGGTTGCTTCCTACTTACCCAAGAAAATATTCCTGAACCAAGTGAGAAACAATATCCAAAAACTGATTTTCTACAATCACAATCTCTAGCCCAATCTGAATCACAATATCCTTGGAGTGTATCACCTGTGGTATACAAAATACCAAAATCCAAGGTTCCTGCAATGTACCTTAGAATTCGCATTCCAGCATTCGAGTGACTCTCCTTAGGTTTTTTGGAAAACCTGCTTAACACTCCACCAACATAGCAAATGTCTGGTCTAGTGTTGCACAAAAAAATAAGACTTCCAACGAGCTTCCTATACTTCTTAGCATCTACATTAGGCATGTTATCATCCATAGATAGCTTATGATTTACCTCCATAGGTGTGCTAGTTGGTTTGCAGTCCATCATTCCAAATGCCTTGAGAATTTCTTTGGCATATTTTTGTTGTGAGATGAAAATGCCATCCTTCCTTTGCCATACTTCGATTCCCAGACAAAAATGGAGTAGACCTAAGTCTGTCATTTCACATTCAGTTCCCAAGCTAATCCGAGTTTGATTGATGAGTTCCTGATGATCTCCTGTAATGATCAAATCATCTACATATACAATGACAACAACTAGCTTGATATCCCTTTTTGTTACACACAAGTTAGCATCAGAAGTACTTCTTTCAAAACCCATATTTTTGAAAAAATTATCTATCTATTGGTACCAAGCCCGTGGAGCTTGCTTATATATAGGATCATGGGTGGCCTTACGTGGACGGCTATACATGGGCGGTAGAGCGTGGGCGGTCACCGCCCCCGTAATTTCCATACATGGCTTAGACCAGTTGAACTGACCTAACAAATATAAATGATTTTTTACTCTGAGAGAGAATATTCCATGGAATATTCCCTTACCATCGCGCCAGGGGCGCTGCCCCCGGACCCCCACCAAGGGGCCCGCTGGCCCCCTTGGACCCCTAGTCGGGGCTGCTCGCCGCTACCCCGGACCCCACAATTGGGGACCCTGGTAACTCCCTTTCCTTACAATACCTTACATGGTCCAATATGACCTTCATCCAACATGCAAGTTGGGATTCCCATCAATTGGGTAATGCACGCTTGGCTTCTCCTCATAAAGGGGGCCTTACAAAATGTGCATACAATCATGAGGGGTAGACATTGATCATATACTAACATTTTCTTCATTTTCAGGATCTCACAAAGAGACCCCTTTGATTGCCTGGACCATCACTTGAGACAGTTGTAGAATGTTTTTAAAAGATGTAGGGAGACTAAACTAAAGCTAAACCCAAACAAATGTCATTTCCTAGTGAAAGAAGGAACCCTCTTGGGACATGTGGTATCTGCTAAAGGAATGGCTCCGGACCCTGATAAAATTATTTCTATGATAAAATTACATAAACCCAAATCTCCTAAAGAGACTCATAGCTTTTTGGGGCATACTGGGTACCACAGAAGATTTATCAAAATGCATGCAGAGATAGCTAGGCCATTGGCTAGACTTGCAGGTAAAGAAGTACCCTTTAAATGGGAAGAAGAAGAAGAGAATGCTTATCAGACATTAAGGTCCAAATTGGTGGTTGCACCAATTCTTATCACGCCAGATTGGTCAAAACCTTTTCATGTACGTGTAGATGCCAGTGCATATGCAGTGGGTGCAGTTTTGGCCCAACACAGTGAAGAATACAAACTTGATAGACCTATTCAGTATGCTAGTCTAATTTTGACTAAAGCTGAAAAAAATTATAGCACCACAGAAAGGGAGGCCCTCGCAATGGTTTTTCGTTGTACTTTCGTCATTATTTGCTAGGTGTAAAATTTGTTATCATCACTGATCATCAACCACTCAGGTACTTATTGAACAAGCCACAAGCGACTGCAAGGATATGGAGGTGGCTACTTTTGTTCCAGGAATTTGATTTTCCTATAGTCCATAGACTGGGTAAAGAAAATATCATGGCAAACCACCTATCCAGGACCAACATGATGGATCAAGCAATTGGAGTAAATGATGATTTTCCAGATGCTAACCTATTCGCTGTACAAGCTTAGGGTTGGTATGATGACATCAAGAATTTTATTAAAAATGGATTGTATCCTGAGAAGGCAAGTGCTATACAAAGAAAGCGACTGCTAATCAAAAGCAGACCTTTTACCTTCATTGAGGGAAAATTATATAGATAGGGAAAAGATAACCGGTTTAAAAAATGCATGGAAGAAGAAGAAGTGAGGGAAGTCCTTAAATTCGCACATGAAGGAACAGGCGGTGGGCACCTTCCAAGACATATTATGAGTCAGAGAATCCTTGATGCTGGCTTATGGTGGCCTACATTATTCAAAGATGCAGAGGAATGGGGAAAAGCATGTGATGTATGTCAAAGGTGTGGACCCAAGCCAACAAAACAGAGGCAAAACCCCTTGATTATCTCCACTTCTTGGGAACCATTTGAGAAGTGGGGGCTCGATTTTGTAGGACCCATCTACCCTACGTCAGTTCCAAAGAGAGAAAAGTACCTATTGATCACCACTGACTATGCAACAAAGTGGGCTGAAACTATTGCCTCCCCTGATTGCACCGCTCAAATTGTTGCTGATTTCATTTATAGTAACATCATTTGCAGATTTGGATGCCCCCTTGAAATTTGTACAGACCAAGGTACTCATTTTGTGAACAAGGTACTACATGAAATTTTTAATAGATACAAAATTCTACATAGGACCTCTTGTGCCTATTATCCAAGAGCTAATGGACAGGCGGAATCAACCAATAAGGTATTAATTGCCATGTTAAGGAAGGAATGTATGTTATAGCCCACTTCTTGGGGCACAACTTATCAAGGTACCCTATGGGCGTACAAATTAGCTTACAAAGAAGCTACTGGATACTCTCCATTCCAATTGGTTTATGGGATATTGCTTATTGAACCCTTTGAATACCAAAACTAGCATTCATGCAGGGAAAGAAAGATTGTGGTGTTTGTGGAAGAGATATGTTTACATGCTGCAAAACAATTACTAGAGACTCAAACGAAAAGAAAGGAGGCACATGATCGGAATATGTGAAACAATAACTTACAAACAGGCATGTTAGTTCTTCTCCATAGACCTCAAATCCACACACAAGTAAGGGGAAAATGGCGTCCACACTGGGAAGGCCCTTATCGAATTAAGATGATGCTAAATTGGGGTGCAGTGGAGTTAGAGACGCTGGATGGAGCAGTACTACCACTAGTCAATCTATCTAGGCTTAAGGCCTACCATAAAACAGCATGATAGAAACATATCTAGACTACTTGGAATGTAAAATCTGGCCAGGTTGTATATAAATATTTTGTCCACTTTCTAGCTGAGGTTTTCTCACTTTATCACCCCTTTTTTCATCCCCCCCTCCCCACTTTCCCCCCGCCCCGCATCCCACACAGTTTCCCCCCTTCCCTACCCTTTCCCCCTCATTCTGCGCTATTTCATGAAAGCACTGCAATGGAAAGAATGGTGAATTCTCCCCCCCCCCCCCCCCCATCCCCCCCTCTCCCCATCCCCCCCTTTTGTCCCCCCTTACCCCACCCCCCCTTTTTCCCCCTCCCCCTCCCTCCCTCCCCCATAATAGATATGCACGAGAGTAATTCTAAGGCTCTTATCAGCACATTGGCAGGGGAATCAGATTAAGTATGTCCTTCAATGAGTGACTTCAATCTCGAAACTGGCAATTCAACAGACTCTATCTGTAATTATGGTGTTGATGTCTCATATGCAAACGAGAAAGATCTTCCTCTGTCCATATTATGTGCAGCATCCCCATACTCCACCTGCTACAGTTTGGAACTTTCAGGCTATGATTTTCTGAGTTTATATTTCTTCTACAACGTGCTCCCTCGCAAACGGAAAGGACGTCTATAGGTACAAAGGGACTAAAGTGTTCTGCTCTGTCGAGTGCCGATATCAACAGATTGTATTACATGAGTTCAAGGAGCAGCAAACTGCCTCGGTCGGTTGCTTTGTGAAGCCCTCAAGCCAAACGACCAAAATGTATGGTGGAGCTTCTAGTGCGACAACTTAATGTGGTGTTGATCAGTGTATTAGTGGCTTTGTAGCTTCTAATTCATGACGAGCATGAACGACAAGGTATGCAACATATGGTTTTGGAGATAAGGCTACATATAAAGTTGGGCTATGAACTCTCCAATGAGTGAATAGAGGTCGTATATGTCGGACCCCCCACCCCCGCCATCCTGCAGCCCGCACCCACCCGTAGCCCTACCTGCGAATCGCCCCCCATTCCCCCTGCCATCCCGCAACCCTGCCCGTGCTTGCCCCCCCCCCCTTCCCCCCGCCCTCCTGCAGCCCCGCCCATGCCTTGTCGTAGCCCCGCCTGCCCATAGCCCCACCCCAAACCCCCCCGCCCCCGCCATCCCATAGCCCCACCCGTAGCCCCGCCCGTGAACCCCCCCTCCCCCTTACCATCATGGGCAATATCCTCAATGAAATCCTACTCCACTTCAATTATATCTGAATAGGTATTTCGATGGCTATCATCCGTGACCATATTGTCTCAAAGAAGTTTATTAGTGTCCCCTTTCTAACATAACCTCCGTAGTCCCTATCGTATACTCTGTCTATCCATGGATTCTAGAGTAACATGTACACATGGGCCCCCCCTCCCCCCTATCCCGCAGCCCCTCCCGTAGCCCCGCCCGCGTACCCCACCGCCCACAGCCTCGCCAGCGTACCCCTCCCCCTCCCTTTTCTTTTTTTTGCCTATAAAAGCTTCCCAAACACTCTAAACCCCCACAACACACAAGAAGCGTGCCACTTTTTGGTAAGTCCCCTCCATCCCCCCCCCCCCCCCCCCCCCCCCCCCTCCCCACTTCCCTCCCACCCCCCCTCCCCCCCATTCTTTTATTTTGATTATTGTAATTTAATTTCTTTTTCCGTCAATCTCTCAATTCTCCTGCTTCCAAAATCGGATTTTAGTCATCTTAAGTCGTTTTTGGGGTTTTTCTGCATGAGGATTCTTATTTTGCAGTTATTTTGGCTTTATTATTTCATGTGTGGATCGTTTATGGCCTTTCTTAGTCCTTTAGCCTGTCAGTTCATGCTTCTTTTGCTATTTGTTTAATCCTTATTTTTTCGTCCAATTTCCCCTCCACTCATTCACTGCTATCTCATATTGCTTATGAGTCATATCCATGCTTTCAACATTCGACCCTGCAGCCGTTTGACTCTATCTAGCAGTATGGCATCTTCTACACCCTAGTAGACTTACTCTAGCTTGTCTTCAATTGTGATGTGATGATGTTGATCCACAAAAAGAACGATAAATCCCTCCTTTCTTACTAGAGGCCATAAATTTCCTTTAGATTTTGTATAAGATATATGCAAAGTGCTTGCTAATAGGCCCGTAAATTTCCTTGATGTAATCATTTCCCTTTGCGAAGCCCACAAAAGAGGAGACTTCTTTTCCTTTGTCAAAATAGACTTTGACGAATCTTATGATCATATTGAGTTGAAATTCATCCTAGAAAGTCTTAGAGATGTCGTTATGGAACTCAAGAATTGCCTCCTTCACTATGCCTCTAGAAAATTCTTTGTTAATGTCTCTCTCTCACATGCTTTCACTCTCAAGAGATCCAATAGTCAAGGTTGTTCTCCAAACCCATCGTTGTTTTCCCTTGTAGCAAACATCCTTTATTGGCTCTTCAAGACCAATCCCTTGATCAAAGGCATTCCCATACAGAGCTTTGAATCCCATAGGTTGATTTATAACTATGCCAATGATACCAACCTTACCGCTGATATCTTTGACTCCTACATAAAAAGTGCCCTAGCCTCTCTTGATAAACTTTTTCCTCTACAAGTGGATCGATTTTTAATCACAATTTGAGTAGTCCCCTTTATATTTAAGATCTTTTATAACAATATTTTTTCTCTTTCTGAGATTCCTATGTGCTTCAATGTCTCCTCTCTTGATAGATGGCATTGGTTTATTGATAGACTTAAAAAAGCTCAACTTCTGAAGTTTTTGTAAAATTGGTCTTGCCCATAGATCCTTTATCTTGATCATTACCTTGCCTCCTCAGTGGTCTACTTCCTCTCTTGCTTGAAGCCCCCTACTTACCAATTCAACAAAATTAAATATATATTCAGTAAATTTGTTTGGGGATCCTCTTTTGATAATCACAAAATCCATAAGGTTGAATGGGAAGTTTTTGTTGTGAAGAAACACTAGGGTGGTCTTAGGCTCCTCGATTTCTACCACCTTGCCATTAACTTTCTATGAAGTGGATCTTTAGAGATCATTCTCATAATATCTTTTGGGTTATCCTCTTCAAGAACTATAGTCAAAGATTCATTCTAAATGTGTGTCCCTCTTGGAGCAACTTTGAATTCATTACTATATGATTTGGGAAGGGGATTTTCTCACCCAAGTGTTTGCCTCTTCTCATGGGCATTTTTACCTCTTGGTTCATAATTAAGTAGCATTTTGCATGGTTAATTCCCTAATTTGGGCACCATCTTGACTCATCTATTTGGCTTGGTGTGTATAAGCCCACTCTCCCTTTCCAATCTCATAAATGAGCTCAGTAGCATTTTTTTTTAATCTTTGGGCTGATATTTTGAATGGATCTCAAGGGCCCCCTTTTCCCCATCTCCTTGAATATTTCTCATAGGGCTTGCAAGATGATTCTTGATAGGTTTCAATTAGCCCCTAACTCCCCATCCTTCCATACTTCTTTCTATTTGGGATCTTGACAGCAATAAAAAAGAAATTTTTCTTCTCTAGTCCATTTCTCATAAGCTAATTTGGAATGGGCAATTGTGTTTGTCCTTTTCGTTCACAACAAGAAGATATTATTGATCTTTTTTTTCCTTGAAACCACACTGATGTGTACTTGAGAGTTTTACAGGTGAAGTGTTCCACAATCCACCCCAAGCCATTTTCGTGAATTGAAGTGCACCTAGGGAAAACCATCTTCTCGGCCCTCTTTTCTAGTGTTTGGTTAGATCAAAGATTTTGTATCATATCTATAAACAAAGAAATGCTTTGATTTTTTGTGCCAATAACTCCATATTTTTCTTGTGATCTCTTTAATTTAATTTTTTATGTCTCTAGATATTTGCATCTAGAACATTTTTGTCTCTATGACCTCTCCTTTTGTGATCTTTGATTGTCTTCCAATAGATGGGCACCCCTCTGCCCTTAATTCAGGCATAAAATCTTTCTTCTTGTTAACATATCATTGGTGTTCTACAAAAAAAAAACAAATTTCCTAGAGGTTAGGACCATCATGCATGGAACAATGCACAAAAAATCACCATGATGCGACAATGAATCCTTATGATCATGTGGTTGAATTTAAGCAAGCTTTTTTATCAAAGCAAATACATGATAGCTTCACACAATATGAGGCCTTTGGACTCACCTTGGTAGGATTTTCTCTTAATTGGTTTTAGTCACTTGATTTATGTTCCTTCATGAGCCTTGAGGATATATCCAAGAATTCAATTGTGAATCCTCAAAAAAATGCATAAATAAAGGATTAGCCTCACATATCTTCAACTACAAGCAATAATCATATGGAAATGTTAGGCTTGCAATTAGAAGATTTAAGAAATCGTTGGCTATGTATCCAACAAAGGAACCTCCAACTCAAACAAGATTTATTATCTTTGTTTTTAGATGGATTGATGGACTAATATTGACTATTACATGCCTTTGTAGATTTTGAGAGCTATAAAAACTAGAATGAGTGGATCAAAGAGGCCTTATACCTATGAGATAATTGTCGTAATAAACATTTTTCATCAACTACAGAACATATGGATAGTGCCTCTTACATTGATGAAAAATGTGAAATCCATTCTAAATGTTGAAGAAATTTGGAAATATCCAAGTATTTAAGCATCACCATCAATGAAAAGGCCAAGATAACCCCACGTCAAAGAGTTGAAACCTTGCAAAGATGTTTGAATTGTGAATATCCGCATCTCATACACTTGTGTCATGGTTAAGACAATTTGAGAACTCAGATTGAATTGAGATTTCACATTTTGGTAGCAAGGTATTCATTTTGCTACAACACGTGTTTGTACTTGACTCTAGGGTTAGTTTTGCAAGCAAAGCTAGGGTTTTAGAATAGTGGAAGGAAGAGAGATAGAATTAATGATACATCCATTCACACAAGCACAATTCTCCTTTATTATCATCTTTTATAGTTCCTTTTATGCATTTTCTATTGTGTTATACAAGTCTTCAGCCATCATTGATGTGAGAGAAGAGAGTGTGAGTGAAAATATAGAATTCAAAAGAAATATGTTGCGACTCATGAAGAGATATTTGGATAATTACAAAAGAATTTTGATAGCTTTCTATTTTTTTTTATAGTGAAAATATTTTAAGTGTTCTTTTAAGTAACACAATATCTGGCTTGCGTTGACTATCATGTTTATTTGACTCCATAGGTATCACTGGCACTCGATTTTTGAATCTCATGGAACTTCACTTGCAAGTATCATTGATTCTTAAATAATGGGTGGTGTGGACCCAAGTTTCATGAAACTTAGTAAGTATCACCAACATTTGCTAGGCATCATTGGCATGTGATGGATATTGAAAATAAAAGTACAAGCTTATGTGACTTTGACCTTGAGAAAAGCAAAAGGATGAACAAAGATTTGTAGGAAATAATGAAGGTGCCACCTTATTGCCATGGATTGAATTGAAACACCAAATGTCACCAAAGAGAATGGAAGGAAAAAGGACAAGCAACAGAAGTCATGAGGAGAAAGAAGATGCAAGGGTAGATGAAAAAGCACATGATCCTATGGAGGTTTCTCCCAATATAGAAGGATTTTAGGTGTAATTTTGGAGAAGAGATCAAGGAGTGAGTGAGAAAGTAGAGCATATTCATCCCTACACCATATAACATCAAAATTCTTCATAATAGTGTTCTACAAGCAACATAGGTATTTTGATAGTACACCTTTCTTTTACATAGTCATCTTGTAGAAGCCATCTCCCTCCCTCTCTCTCTCTCTCTCTCTCTCTCTCTCTCTCTCTCTCTCTCTCTCTCTCTATATATATATATATATATATATATATATATATATATATATATATATATATATATATATATATATATATATATATATATATATATATATATATATATATATATATATATATCCAACTAATGCATACCATATCTCATTGTAATCCAAATATTTCTACTAAATTCTTCTCCAATAGTTACTAAGAGCAATTCTTCTAAACCTCTATATATCTTGAGTTAACAAGTAGTCTATATTTAGACAAATTGTTGCCTGATCATTTTAGCTCTATTGGAGTGAGACATATAGCTTGTTAGAAATATAATAGATCTATGAGGTGTGGATAAAATCTTAGTGTTATTGGATGTCTGAGTTGTGATCGAATCAAGTTCTTGTAAGCAGGCATCTTATAGGATAGGCCTTGGGAGAGATTCACTATCTATTGTTGCACATATTGGATTTGAATTATCCATAATTGGCATAAAAAATGAAGGAGAGTTGCTACAAGACCAATATTTCAGCAAAGTAGGAAGCTAAGGAAAAAAGAAGATGTGTTATATCAATAACAAGCTTCATCAACAAGAGCTACAAATAAGAGGTAATTGTATAAACCCTCATCTTTTGAGATGATAGATTTGGGTAAAAAAGTAGAACAATTAGACAAGGACAATGATCAATCTTGGAAGTCCAGAGTAACCAGTTACCTTAGGATAAAAACTCTGTTGGGGATAGGTATTGGAGAAGAGCCACAACCACAGGTGGATCTCCAAGCTCCAAACACCACATATCAACAAAAAGAGGCAATTGAAGGAATGACATATGTCGACTCATAGCATACGGTGCACTCACACACTTCTAATAATCAATCAATGAAGATTAGAACTCAACCTTGTTGCAATTGATAAAATAAGTAGATGAGATGGAAGGGTTTCAAGTAGAATAGTCAAAATATAGCATCATGATAGCATATGCATGATGGTGTCACTTCTTTGCAACCACATGTATCACCCAAAGCTCCCATGATAGTATTGACTAACATTCAAATGACTTCTATGTCCTCCATCTTTGATGTTCTGGAGTAGTTCCCATGCACGGGTAATATAAAAGTGGGTGTCTTGTGCATGTCCATGAAATGCATCCCTATGCATGCATAGTTTGGGATCTAGAATAAAATAATGGTGCAAAAGATGGGTTTGAACTCAATTCCCAAGGTATGTCAATGAAGAGGATACCTAAAGTAATAGGTAAGAGTATAAGAAGACATAACTAACTAAGAAAGCTTGATCTACAACACACATGATTGAATTTGTTCAATCTAGATTGATCTTCCTGCAGTAAAATAAAGGCCAACTCCTCAAAGGTTAAGGCATGAGGATTTCCTTTCATCATCAAGCAAAGAGTAGAAGCAAAACTTTGATAAGAATCTGGAAGACCATTAAGAACAGTTTGCATAAGTGAACTGTCTAGCAAGATTTCACTAAAAAAAATTAATTTCTATTTCAAATACTTGATCTTTTTTAGAAAAGTGTCGATCGAATATCCTTCATTCATATGCTCACTCTCAAACTATTTTCAGAGGTAAGTAACACGAGCCTCATTTATTGCCTTGTATAGATTTGTTGTTGATATATTTTGGTAGTGATGTGTGTGAGCACACTAAGGACCGCCATGGCACTTTTTTCCCTCTTTAGGATCCCCCCCTTGAATATACAGTTATAAACCTAATGGGTTACTTATCTTTGTACATTCACTTGGTAATACATTCAGTATTGTGTGTTGTGCTCCAAGCTTCTTCTTCTTCCTTGTGTTGTTTGCATGCTTCTACAGACCTCAAACCCCAACAATTGGTATCAAAGTAGGTTGTGGCTTCATCTAGGGCATCATCGACACCCCTCCGGTTATAGTCTCAGAATCACATGAAAATTGGTTATCATACTTAGGGCGACTAGGAATTAAAAAGAACTTCGTTATTTGGTGCCAAAATTTCAATCTAAGCTCGATTTGGCCACCAAACATACTATCATAGTGCCTATGATGGAAGTTGTATCCTTTTATGCCAAACATATATACAAGTTTTGATTTTCTAGTACAAGCTCCTCAAAGTGTGCTACAGGTTTAGCAGAGCTCGACAAGGTAGTTCTGTTCAACTTTTTGAGATACAATCATTTCTTTACAATAGGGTATTTTAGTGAGTGGCCATGGCTAAAAGAAATGATGTATTCTATATGTTGGGTGTTGAGGATAAGTTGGATGGTACCAGTTACCCATTATGGGCATATATGATATCTCATGTATTGGTCACAAAAGGACTATGGAATATTGTGTAAGGTGTTGAAAAATCGCCTACTACACCTGCAAATACAATTATTGAAAGTGATGCAGATGGTGTTGAAGATGGTGATCTTCAAGTTTGTGTTCGTGTTGCAATTCCTCCTTCACCTACTATAGAGAAACTTCCTTGGGATGGTAGATATGCTTAGGCACATTTATTGATAGACTTGTCTATAAAATGTGCCATTATCCCTCATATTTGCTCTTGCAAAATAGAAAAGGATGCTTGGGATACACTTAGCACTTTGTACCAAGCAAGAAATGAGACTCATTGTGCTTATCTTTGAAAAGAGTTGGAGGTGATCATATGAATGAAGGAGATTCTATGGACAATTTTTTGACAAAAGATCAAAGATTTAAAGAAGCAGTTGATTTCTACTGATGAAATCTTGCCAGACATTTCACTTGTGCAGACTTTTTTGAATGGTCTTCCATATTCATATCAGAGTTTTGTTTCTACTCTTCGATTGATGATTAAAGGCAATCCAAACGCCTTAACATTTGAGGAGTTAGTCTTTGTTTTGTTGTAGGCAGATAATTCTAGGTAGAACAAGTCCATCATGTGTGTAGCAGATCAAGCTTTCTTAGCTAGTTAGAAGGGCAAAAATAAATGGAGCTCATCTAGTTATAATCAAAAATGTGCGAATTCTGCACATTTGAAAAAGGAAGACAAAGATGAGAAGAAAATAGAAAAAATAGAAAATGTTTTGCAAATACTATAAATTAAATGATCATATCAAAGAATTGTCCAAAACTGGTTGCAAAAGAAGCAAAGAAAAAAGATGTTGGAATGGTTGTTGCAAAGGCCTCTACACTTAAAATAGAGTGTGCTAATCTTGTGCAGGATGAAGAATGGACATTTGCTACTATTTCAAGCTATGACTCATCTTCTCATGAATAGTGTATGTCTATAGTAGACTCAAATGTTTGGTATTTTGATAGTGGGGCAACCAAACATATTATCCCGTAGCACAATTTCTTCAGTTCACTTGAGCCTACCCCTACAAGGAATATTGTCACATGCGCTAACAACTCCTCTTATCCTATAATAAGAGTTGGTAAGATCACCTTGCCTATTGCTGATGGTAGTTCTTTGACATTTTCAAATGCTTTGTTTGTGCTAGAGATCAAGAAAAATATGTTATTAGTTTCAACATTAGCCAAGATCAACTTGGTTGTGAAATTTGTTGATGACATATTCATGATCTTTCAAATGGCAATGTTATTATTGCTCTGGCATTTATGTCATGGGCTATATAAGCTCATAGATTATGCAAAGTATGTGAATGATTCAGCATGTGTAGTTCAACATTCTCAGACTATGTCAGATGCAAATCTTTGGCATGCACACTTTGGACATCTGAATTATGTCAGTTTGCTACGTCTGCAAAAATATGAAATAGTTTTCTCTCTGCCCAAACTTGAGGCACCTTGTAAAAATGTTTGTGAAGGTTTTATTTTGGGCAAAATGGAGCATTCCTCCTTCCCAAAACATGGTTCAATTTGAGCTGCTTAAAAATTGTTGCTTGTTCACAATGATGTATGTGGTCTTATGTAGACACCCTCTTTTGGGAACTACCTTTACTTTGTGGCTTTTATTGATGATTTTTATAGGCATGCATGGGTGTATCCACTCAAACCAAAGTCTAGAGTGTTTATGTGCTTCAAACAATTTTTTGTTTTGGCTAGCATGTAAATTGGGCACCCTCTGTTTTGATCGAGGGGGGGGACACATGTCTTCTCATTTTACTGCATTTTTGGATGAACGTGGGATAAAACATCAGTGTACAGTTCCATACACACCTTAATAGAATGGAGTTGCTAAAAGCAAGAACACATCACTCATGGAGATGGTGAGGTGTATCGTCAAAACTCAGGCTTTACTACAACTTCTGGCTTAAGGTTGTTATGTGTGCAGCATATGTACTTAATAGGTGTCCCACCAAAGAAGTGCATTCTATCACTCCATATGAGGCTTGGCATGGTTGCAAGCCATCTGTTGATCATCTATGTGTCTTTGGTTGTCTGGCATATAAATTAGTGTATGAACAATGCAAAAAATGGATGATAAAGAAGTAAGATGTATTTTTGTTGGGTACAGTTCTAAAAGCAAAGGCTATTGTCTATATCATCCATAGAATAACGCATTTTGGTGATCCGTGATGTTGTTTTTGTGCAATATACAATTTAGTCATTACTTTCATGTACGAAGGAGACATCAATCAACTCCAAAGACGTGTATGACACTTTGCTTCCTCTTTTTACAAATGGACAGTAAAGTGCTAGTCCAAGTGAGGCAATTTCTTAGCCTTTACTATGGGCACATTTGGAAAGCCTTGATGCTTGACCAAATATCAAAGGTTTATCTCATATGATTCTTTAATCAGTCATAGAGCACATGTGAACAACTCCTGTAAACGCATAGAGTTTAACTCTTGAGATAAAAGTGAAAAGGAAGTAATTGAGGAAATCTCGTAGCATTACGAGTTGTATGTCACAATCACCTAAGTGGTTAGAATCAAATCAATCACTATCCTAAAAGTAGGAACACTTTTAGGTGGCAGATTCGAAAGTCAAATTAACATGACTATAAAATCACATCACCTTTGGTCGCTGAAAGATGCAGAGAAGGAGGCATTGAGCTTCAAGGTTGTGGCTACATTAAGCTCACATATGTATGAGTAAGCCTACATCATCTCCATTGTATCATACTTTCATAATCATATACATTTGATTCATTCAATGCTAGTCATTCTCTATGTACTATTGTCTATTGAAAAATCATCATTTCAGTAATATTGATTAATCAACTTCCTTGTATTTACTCATCATTTTGATATGATTCAACTTGGGATAGGTAGCATGATCACTCTACTTGCTACATGTCAATTTCCACATGATTTGGCTCATTATATTGTGAGATAAGTTCTCTGCAAGAAACATATCTCTGCACACTATCATCTTCCTAAAAAGTCGGGATTACACCCCCAACTTCTTAATTTCATTTCTCATCATATACTTACTCTAAATTAGTGAAGTAGCTTCTAATAATAAGTTACGATTTTCATTTAGCTATTTCTAAAAGCTCTTAGGTCAATTGATATCAATGAGTGAGCTCTGAGTATTTCTCGAAGAGGAACCTAGTCCATAAATAGCAAGTTTTTTGAATCATCCAAATTTGAAAGTTATCTGTTTTACTATAACTATTTGAGGATGATGCTTCAAGGTATATAGTGTGTCCACATGCACATTTGGGAAGCTAAAGGTGTCCATTAAGGTACTCTAAAGTTATAATTCCATGTGTAGAGCAGGATTTTTGCAACACCACCTCATCTTTGGAGTGTATCCAACCATCTCCTCACAGTGGTATCAGAGCTATCATCAACTCAACATGGGAGATGGATTCCCATCATCTATTGAAAAAATTGATCGAGGTAATTACTCTGCTTGGTCTCTTAAAGAAGCATATCTTCAAGGTAGAAATCTCTATGGTTACATATCTAGAGATGAGATGATGCCAATACTCAGAAGCAAAGGTCAACCTACTCAAGAAGACACAAGAAAGGTTAACAACATGGTGCTCAAAGGATGCTTTAGCCAGGTCTTATATTCTCAACTCTATTTCTGATTTATTATTCCATACATTATGAATTGTAAGACATCACAAGAGACGTGGAATGCTCTTGAAGCATTCTTCTCTTCAAGTACTAGAGCAAGGAAGAATCAACACCAAAATCAAGGACCTAGCTGACCAACTTGGAAGCATTGGAGAAGTGATTGAAGAGGAGAAGATAGTGAGACAAGTGATCAATGGAATCAAACTAGATGATAAATGGGAAGCATTCACCACATCAATGAACCTATACATGGATATGTAGATACCTGACTTCAATACTCTTATGAGGCAACTATTCACTCATGAAGTGAAGCTTGTGAAGAATAATGACAAATCAAAGGGTAACCAATCCTCTACCCTATACACTGATAAGAGCAAGGATAACAAGGGCAAAGGCAAAAGATCTGATGATGAAGCTAGTACCTACTGAGCTAACTTTGTAGGAAGAGGTAGCAGTAAAAGAGGAAGAGGTAGAGGAGGTAGACAAGGCAAGAGGAGATTCCAAAGCTCTTCTCCATGTGCCATTTGTGGTTTGACTAACCATGCAACTGAGAATTGTTTCACGAATCCCAGAAATCAAAGAAGAAGAGGCTTCAATAGAGGAAGCTATGGAAGAGGAAGATCAAATATCTTCACATTAGGGGAAAAAATGAACCCTGAATGGGCCTTTTAGATTAAGGAGTGATTAGTGATGGACCAATCAGAAGAGGGTGGTGGCCACAGTCTATGCCCTATAAAATACTAGGCTGAAGGGTGGAGAGGGGACATATTTCTCCCTTATTTAATGAGCTGCCTCTATAGAGAGAATGAATCTCGTAACTCAGTTGGGCCCAAAAATTCAAAATTTCTGAAAAGTTAAAAAACTCATCATAACACCTGAAAATGGACCCCCCATTACTTTTTAGGGTCAAAAGTACTCTTTTTGACCCCAAATTCAAAATCCGTGCATGTTTTGAGCTGAAAAAAATGAGTTTTTTCAAAAATACTCAAAAAAGAGTTATTTCCCTCCTAAACCTCACATTTTCATACCCAGGTCCCAAAACGTCATCTTTTCCCACTACTTTCACTCTGTAGCACACCATTGAAGCTCCTGTTTCTACACTCCAACCTACCTGCATCTCCTATCTCGAATTACTGTTGTAGCTTGAAGACCTTTAGCTTCAATGGCAACATCTAAAGCTTCTAGGCGACCAAAAGATGAAATCCTCACATTAAGATGTCACAATATCAAAGCCACAGATGGGCAGTGGCTATCACATGAGTACTCCAAAGGTGCATGGGTGTACATGCAACCCTCTAGAGTTGGGCCTCATCGAGTTAGAGATCGTGGAAACTTAGATCTTCATTGGAAGGGAAAGTTACTTGGCTTCAAGAAGCATAGAGACAATGGGATGGTTGCTATTGTACAACATGTTTTTACAATGGCAACTATGAAACTTGAAAACTCTAGTAGTATGAGATATCCTGTGAACTGTAAGTATTACTCTACAATATTTTATGTTTTCTTGTGTCGGATATATTTCTGAACTATTTAGATATGTTTTTGTTTGTTTCAGATGTATTTCCTTCTACTTTGGTGGAAGAGCAACCACTTCATAGTCTTACAGGTACTTTCCAGGCATTGCATGCAGATGTTGGTGCACTAGTCTTTCCAAATATATCTCCTGCTCAACTTTACCATGATAGATTTTTCTTTTACACACATAGATATGTTGTACCCTCTACAATGAATGGTTTTGGAAGGTTAGAGAGAATTGAAGTACATTCTCTTCTTAGCTTGGAGTGGCCAAAACCTGATATATGGTCCGTATCATCTTTGAAGCAAAAGATGGTAATGGATATACATAACTCTTTGAAATTCACAAAAGTGTCTAGGTCTGTAGGTTTGCACTGGTCTTTTCCCATTCATTGTTTTGTATATTTATTCCAAGGATTCTCATTCCAAGAGACTTCCACCATGTTCATGTGTAAAGATATCACATATGAGCAAGTCGAAAGTCTTCTTGGTGAAAATTGGGGTTTGATGGAAGGAATTGCAAAAGGTGATAAATATCTCTGTAAAATAGGTGGAACAGGTATAGCATTTTGATATTTGAAACAACGTACTTCATTATACATCAAATTCTACTATGATCGTTGGATGTGCAAACTTGGCAAATGGATACCATTTCAAAGTTCAGAGGGATCTTTGCATTCATTTGAAATAAAGCTTAGATTGCCCAACAATGAAACAGAAACTATTTTAGTGAATAATCATTGGACCTTGGCTAATCTGAGAGAACACTTGATGATTATGGGGTTTGAAGGACTAACTCAATCCATCTTCAAAATTCAAGGACATAAGGTGAGAAATGTTTCATGTTTTTGTGAAAGTAATCTTTTTGTTATTGTTTATTTTACTTTAATGACTTCAATTTGTTGCAAATTGATTACAGGTGGGCAGAAGAATGGAATACAAAATGAAAGTCCCTGTAGATTGGAGCAAAGATGGAACAGAGCTCTCATTGTCATAGTTCTTTTGCAACCTGATAATGTCACTTCTTGGGCCCTAGTCATTGTATCTCATGGTTTTTGCACTTTCAAGAACCTTGTAAAAAGTAGGACAATTGATTCATGTTAGATATTGTATATACCTTATTCTCTGCAATGATAATTTCAAAACTTTTGGAATGTCAAAAATTCTGTTCACTACTTTGAAATGTGGTTGCCCATGTTTTTTTCTGTGCATTATTTTGTCATCCGAAACTCATTTTTTGAAATTGCACTTCTTTATTCTATACTTTTAAAAGTGGGCCCAGTCAATTTAAAAACTTGAAACTGCTATAAAAATGGCTCTATGTGCTCATTTCTCACATTTGCACTCTCAAAGAGCTAGAAAGCACAGACTGCAAGCCTCTAGAAATCTCGCGCACAAGCAATGGCTGCTAGCACTTCCACTCCCATGAAATCTCCTCGAGATTTATTCATGGAGTTTTTGGAAACTACAGACTACAATGGTCGTACGGATTTGTATGACCTAGTCTGTAGAGTCCCTAATCTTGAAGGGACAATAGCCATGAATTCTGATGTGATCGATGAGATCACAGATTTTATGGAACTCTATATTTTAAGATATGCCATAGATATTCCAGCATATGAGTGTAAATGGGTACCCTGTGACCTGCTTTTTTACATTCATAAAGGAGATGAGGCATTTGCGAAGCGCTTAAAGCGTTTCATGGCGATTGCTGAGGCTTCAGGGCACCTGTTAGATGACACAGTGCCCTTAATTAAACAATTAAATAAGAAAAGGAAAATGGGAAGAAAATATCTTTCCTACATAGCAACAACAATCTTTTTTGTCAATGAGGAGCCCGAACCTTCACCCATGGACCTACCCCATCTTGTTACTGGGGGTTTTGTAGATGACAAGAAGGAACCCCAGACAGAAGCTCTCAACTTATTAGAAGAGAGTCAAAAAATTTCCAGAGAATTTCCTCAAGGAGTAGTGGACAAATTAAAGGAAGCCAGTACACAGAAGAGTCCACCCTCCAACTTAGACCCCGTGGAACCCAGTCTACCAGAGGTAGAGATGGAAATGTTTTCAGTTGTACTTGTTGATGGAGAGGAATTTTTGTTCCTGCATGATATTGAGAAGGCATTCGGTCTACGCCTCGACGAATGCCTTAGTATTTTCAGCTCAACCTCGGATGTTCCCATGGACAACACTTCTGACATTATCGAAAAGGCAACAATTCCACTTGGTGAATCAGTTGCGGACACCATTGCATTTGTGTGTGAAGAGATTTTGAGCCATGCCAACCAAGATGCCAGTGAAGAAGATCTAGCCACAGCAAGGGAAAGAATTTTGGAGAAGAAGATTCCAACATCCCCTGTTGTGGAGCAAAGTGGCATGGCCCATTCATCAATTCCACTAGATGCAATGGGAAGAGGAGAGGATGAAGACAGGCTTCAAGATGTAAGTCTCTACTGACATTTATGGTTGTCTCATATTCATACAAGATGTATCTATTTAATTTTATGATTGTCTATGTGCAGGAAACAATTGAAGTGGATAAATTTGCAGCAAGGAGTGGTGGTGACCGTGTTTCCCGGGGCCATGGCTCTTCCTTGGCACAGTACATTGGAAAATTGCCAAAGGAAGATTTTGTAATAATCCACAAGGACTTTTCCCCTCAAGGACACTTCATGACTTGGTGTATGAAGGCCTTGAGTAAAGTTTTGTGCCTATCTACAATAATGCAAGGGACCAATTGTATATTTCTAGTTAGGAAGTCCCTTGCCCTTACTACCCTAGGAGTTAACTTTAGAGGAAAAATATTAGGTCAAATAGGAATAGCTTTGGGTCTTGGATTGACAGACCCTCAATTAATATCCCAATCAGTTTTGACTTACCAATTGCCTCTATCTTTTCAGAGAAGAAAGAATGTAGTGGAGAGGCTCAAGGCCAAGAGCCAATTGTAAAAACTTTATAATACCAATGTTTTGTTTTTCCAATTTCCATGTGCATTCAATCTATTATATCTTTATGGTTTGACAATCTCATAACTTTTGCACAGTTTAATCAGTCTTTTTCCATTGTTTCTTGTAATTTGTGTTGCCCAAAATGCATGGAATGGCTAAGGAATGCAAAAAAAAGGCCTGCCACAGAAACGCGGGGATGGGCCCTGCAAAACTTTTGCAGGGCCCATCCCCGCGTTTCTGTGGCAGGCCTTTTTTTTGCATTCTTAGGCCATCCTATGCACTAGGTTACCTGTATTGCAAGTCTATCTTCTCAATTAGCACCTTCACTTGGGGAAATGTGGAACACTCTTCTTATATGCAATAATTAGAGAAAATTAAGACTCCTCTGGGTGCATATAAGCATGCAGCAGTAAATCAGTGCATGTATGTATGTTCATAAACATTTCTTAGCTATTGGTCAGGGGTTTAGCATGCAGTGCACTATGGCCAAGGCTAATCATATGCCCCCATGTGCATGGCATGGGTTTTCATGGCTTGGAAATGCCAAAAAAAGGCCTGCCACAGAAACGCGGGGATAGGCCCTGCAAAACTTTTGCAGGGCCCATCCCAGCGTTTCTGTGGCAGGCCTTTTTTTGGCATTTCTTGGCCATGAAATGCATTAAATAGCATTACCACTTACAACAAGTACAGAAAAAAGAATGATACAACTATGAAAAACACTTCAAAGATGTACTGGAAAAACACACCTAGTCTTGCCTCCTTGTGTTACTCGATGGTTCACGGGGATATCATCATTGTTCCATGGTGGCTCATTTATACTTTCTTCATCTGAGGAACTCGATAAATTTGATGTCTCAATCACAACTCGTCTATGTCCTCGTTGTTTGGGCCTTGCCTTCACTGGTGTCCTGATTGGGGGCTCATCATGAGATGCAGAAGGGGAATAATTTATTTCTTGGGATACATCTCTCTCTGGTGAACCTTCATCCCCCCGCGATGCAATGCTACCGGACTGTGTCCCTGCACCTGAGTTTCGTCTTGAAGAGTGGCTTGTGGTTCGACGCTTCTTGTGGGGTGTCATCCATGTTGGGCGCTGAGTACCTTGCACATGGCTAGGATAGACGACATGATCCTTCCTAGCAGTCTGCTTTGTGCGTGCCATTCTCTTAGATTGTAAAGTGGTAAAATGAGGAAGGACACCTCTATTTATAGGCTTTCACTTAAGAATTGTCCTGTTCACATTTAAATGGATAAAAATTAGTTTTAAGACATTAAAAGTATATTCACAAAAATAGTAGAATTTTATTTGAAGTGAAAGGGGTTATAAAAACCTTGAAAAGTATAATGCATTTTAAGAGTTTGGAAATTATTTCCAAGCAGAACCCTCGCGGACTCTTTGTGAACGCCATTGGGCATGATGTTCGGGTCTTGACGATGACATCCACTTCTCTCTTGCAATATCATGTTGTAGCTTTCGTGTAATCTTTGCTAGTTGTGACTCACATGCCTTTTCCATTACATATTTTCTAGCAAATGTCGCACGAAAGAACCAATTGAACATTTCTTCTAAATAGTTTGATTGGAGTAGACCACCCCCATGACGAGTGTTTTTAAAGTAAACACCTCTAGCCCTGTAATGTGACTTCTCCATTCCTTGTGTACTAAAAATGTCCAGTGACCCATATCGATTCATAAAATATGCTCCATGTGCAAAAAGAATATGCTATGATCTGGTCAATAAGATATACACATAGTGTTTAAGACCAAATAAAAAAATGTAAGCGAAACTTACTATGTAATGTGTAATGTTGCTTTCTCCCCAAGATAAGATGAATGACTGTGTAAACTCCTTCAAAGTCACTTGGAATAATTCTCGTTGTGAAGCATTAGTGGAAGCCAAACACATCAAATGTAACAATTGATCGAACGATGACCAAACCTTCTTTCGCTTGTTAATGAGATCAACCTGACTATCATTGTCAGTTGTAATTGAACAGAGGTCCTTCCAAAGCTCCCATTTCCCATCATCTTGACTATTCACATCTTTTTTAAAGAAACGTAGTGCCTTCTTCCCAGTCATTGAAACTTGTTGTAAAATCTCTTGAGACTCACCATACTTCTTAACAACTAAAGATACGTGGCCACCATGACAACCTATAGAATTCAAAAGATCTTCTATTTTCTGGATTGCTATTATAGACCTCTCTAGTGGTTTCATTGCAAATGCATATTCAACATGGAGCTTCAAAAGCCTATCAAAGATCCTCATGAATGCATGCAAAGTACAAAAGTGAACATTGACTAATGGAAATGGGATAATGGGGTTCCAATCATTGCTTATTTTATCACGAGTCGGTTCCTGTAACATTGGACACCTCAAAAGTGATATCTCCCATTCCCTGTGATTCAATGAGTCTGTTTCATCAATTTCTTCAGAGTCATCAACTCTCGTCAATGCCCTTGCATGTTTAGACTGTCTCTTAGATCCTTTGTAACCTTGTGTACAATATGGGCAAGGATAGAGAGAAGATGCTCCTTGTTTACAACCTAACATGCATTTTATACTCTTAAGGTCTCCACCCAAATGCCATTCTACATCAAAATCACCTATATCATCTACAAAAAGCTTTTGCCCATGTATTTGAGAAGAGATTACTTTCGTAATCCACGGAGTCCTACTAAAAATCCATGAAATAACATTATTTGTTTCTTTGGGAACTTCTATAGCACCTAACCACCAGATATCTCTCTCTGATTGCACACTGTAAGTCAAATGGTCCCTCTCTCCTAAAGTTTCATCACTCATTGCATGGTCCATAATTTCGTTCATTAGCGTCACACTCAACCTTTCTAGTCGCCGACCCTTTATGATTTGACACTCATCAAGCTTCAGTATGAACTTTAACTTAACATTACAGTCTGCACAAAAGAGAAAACATTATCTTAATATGACACTTGAATGCAATAGAACTTCAACACCAAATAAAAGGTAGTAGGGGTACCTTTGATTGTTGAACTATAAAAGTGAACCATTGCTTGTTGAAGCTTCTGAAGATCCACAAATATATTGTTGAATTTAGTGTAAGTAAATCCTTGTGTAGATAGGATTTTTGATTGCTTCTTGGGAATATTTGGATGATAAATAGAGGCAGGCATAGTTTCTTCTATGAATAAATATTGTCCAATAGTACGAGTCACATCCTCATTTGAAGTTTTTTTATTGATAGACAATTTATATGGGCATGGAAATATACTTTGAGAAATACCTTGTGATTGTAAGGCTTGCCTGAGAAGGGTGTACATTGCAGTATACCCATTTCTACTGATGCCTGCTTCGTCACATATTGCCTGCACATCTTGCACTGTGATAAGATTTTTTAACTTCTTTGAAAACTCAGCTTCAACAACAACTCTAATACACTTTCCTATGCGTGAGTCTAAAGCAGAAGTGATTTCTTTGGTGTTTATACAGCTATTCATCAGCTTGAATTGGTCTTGTGTTGTTGATGAAGCAGTTATGTCTTCAATAAACGACCTACACAATGAAATATTCCATTACAAATCTTCATTAAAACATATAAAAGTAAAACAAACACTCACCTTGTTGCATATATACGTCGTTTGCGTGCTCCACCACCTTTTGAAAGAGCTTCAAAGGATGACAATGATCTTTTCCTATGTCTCATACCAAGTGGAGTCTCTTTCAGCTGCTGGAGATTGGCAGTTAACTTTGAAATTGTGCTTTGTTTTGCTTCAGTATCCTGTTCCAAATCTGCAAGTTGTTTTTGTAAAGATATGATTGTGCTTTCTAAAGTGACCACCCTCATATGATGGATATGATGTTGTTGGAACCAATACTTAGCAGTAGCAAGTGAATGTGTAGATAATCTCTTGCAGTAACCTAATAGTCCAGCTTCACCCGCACCAATGAACTGAAGTAAAGTTGAGAGGTTATGGAATGTTGGATGGTAAGAAGATATTGGATCAAGAGGATAGAGTGAACCATGAGCCCAAAGATCAATACTTTTTTCTCCAGCTGCACGACGTTCATTTTGAGAATTGGCATCATTGTTGCATCGTGTATTTGGAGCAAACTCTCTAGGCACACGAACATGGATACTTGTTGATGCAGGAGCATGAGGACGTTCTACTGTGAAGTTTGTGATACATGTCAACACCATCTTTGCTAATGACCAACAATATCAAAAACAAAGATGAAAAACTGGTTGGAAGGGAGTCTAAAGCATAGGTTTTGCTCAAAAAATGTGTTTTCTTGTATGTGTATGGGTTAAAGTGTATTTTTCCACTGAGTATGGCTGAAAATGATGAAATTTGAAAAAAGTCATTTTTTGGGGGAAGCATAGTCACGGATTTGATGATGTGGCACTTACTTTTGGAGGGAGTTTGAAAATTATACTTTTTCTAAAAGAAACTTTAGAAAATGGGCCCAAAAAAGTAACTTCTGACATATATATTAAAAAATAGGCTCTTTTGAGTTAATATACACTGAAAATGAGACTTTTTAAAAAAACTCATTTTTTTATTCAAATACATGTACGAGTTTGATGATGTGGAAAGTAGATTCTCTTTCTCTCTCTCTAGAATAAGAAAGAGAGAGGCCTATTGAAGCTTAAAAAAAAGCCTACTCCAGCCTACTAAAAAGTGCCCTATTAAATGCACTTTATCCCCTTAAACAAGAACAGAATTAAGCTTAATCCCTAAAAATTAGGGATCCTTACAAGGCCCATGCAGGGTTCATTTTTTCCCCTAATGAATGGCTACAACCATAACTTCAACAACACAAATAACCAAGGAGGATATAGAGGAAGAAGACATTACAATAATTACACTGAAGAACACACACAAGAGGAATCACTTCTATTGATGAACATGATCATGAAGCAAGGTAAAGGAGATGAGCATGTGTTCTATATAGATTCTGGTTGTTCCAATCATGTAGCAGGGAATGTGGCTCCACTATCAAACTTGGAAGATCCAAGGAATAGACATGAGGTTCAAACAGGAGATGAAACTAGGCACTCAGTTGAAAAGATTGGAAATGTGAAGACTCCAGATGGAAATATGAATCTACTCAATAAGGTATGCATGGATCAAAGTGTGCTTGGCGTACCTAATATATCCAAGCAACATATGATATAAAAATGTAGTGCTTGTCAATTTCGGAAGTCACATATACAATGCTTTATGAAGAAAGGTTACATCCATGGTGACCTATTAGAGCTAGTTCACACTGATGTTTGGGGACCTAGCAAGGAACCATCAATTTCAGGATCCAGCTACTATGTATCTTTTATTAATGATTGTAGCAGATGGACCATCCTATATTTTATGAAGCACAAGGATGAATTATTCAATTTTTTCAAGAAATATCTTGCTCTTGTTGAAAATCAAACAGGGAAAACATTAAAGAGGCTAAGGACAGATGGAGGGGGAGAAGACTTCTCCCATGAATTTGATGCCGATCTCCAAGATAGAGGCATCAAAAGAGAGATCAAAACCAGGTATACTCCAGAGCAAAATTGAGTGGTAGAGAGAAGAAATAGGACCATAGTTGAAGTTGTAAGGTCCATGCTTAATGAGAAAAAATTACCCAATTATCTATGGGCAGAGGCTGTGTCTACAGCCACCTATCTCATTAATAGACTCCTATCAAAGGCATTGGATGGGATGACACCCTATGAAGCTTGGAATGGAAGAAGACCTAGCCTTGATCATTGCAGGATATTTGGATGCATAGCCTATGCACATGTTCCATCACAAATCAAAGGTAAATTGGATCCTAAGGTAGAGAAATGTGTATTTATTGGATATGAACTAAATCAAAAAGGGTAAAGATTGTATAATCCAAGTACTAAAGGCTTTATTGTTAGCAGAGATGTTGTCTTAATTGAGAACAACTCTTGGTTTGAAGATGATTGCAAGAAACTCAAGCTACCTTATGACTTAGAAGAGGACTTTCCAACATTACAAAAGGTAAATGATCAACTACATGAAGATACAAGTGATTCTGATGATGATCAAAAGACACCAAAGAGGAACATCAAGGCATGGAACAATAAAGGCAAAGAGAAGATGTAGGAGTTGAGAGATATTGCAGAATCTTCTCAACAAACAATAAGGAGATCAACTAGGGAAAAGAATAAGCCAGAAAGGTATGGATTTGATACCTCTCTGGTCACTAAGCATTCAATCTACATTGCTTAGGATATCAACTTAGAGGATCCGTCAACATTTGAAGAAGCAAATAAGAAATCAGAGTGGAGAGAAGCAATGGAGGAAGAGATAGAAGCTCTTCAAGAGAACCAGACATGTAACCTAGTTCCCAAGAAGCCATCCATGAAAATCATTGGATCTGGGTAGATCTATGAGGTAAAACGGAATTCAAATGGTTCAATAAATAGGTATAAAGCAAGGCTTGTGGCAAAAGGGTTTGCTCAAACACAAGGCATGGATTATGAAGAGATTTTCTCTCCTCTGACAAAGATGCCAACAATTAGAGTTCTCATGAGTATAGCTGCTTCAAGGAATTGGAATATCTATCATATGGATATCAAAAATGCATTCTTAAATGGCTGGATTTCAGAGGAAGTGTACATGGCAAAAGCTCCTAGATTTGTAGATGAATCACACCCTAAGTATGTATGCAAACTCAGTAAAGCTCTCTATGGACTAAAGCAAGCTCTTAGAGCTTGGAACCATAGACTTGTTACATGCTTGCAAGACAAAGGATTCAAACTAAGCAAGGCGGATTCTTCACTTTTCATTAAGAAAAATGAATCTAAAATTAATGTACTTGTGTGTGTATGTAGGTGATATCATTCTTACATGTGATGATGCTAATGGAATCAAAAAGATTAAAGCCCAAATAAAAGAAGAATTCAAGATAAGTGTTCTTGGATTGTTCACTTATTTTCTTGGATTGGAAGTGGTCTACACAGATCAAGGAATGTTCCTCACACAAAGGAAATACATTAAGGATATGCTTGCAAAGTTAAAAATGCAAGACACTAAGGTTGCAGGTACTCCAATGGAGGTCGATCACAAGTTAAGTGCTCATGAAGGAGAACTAATTGAAGACATTACAAGTTACCAAAGTCTAGTTGGAAGCTTGAACTATGCTACCCTAACTAGGGTGGATATTTGCTATGGAGTAAGTGTGCTTAGCCAATTCATGCACACTCCTAGGAAACCTCACATGCATGCAACCAAAAGGATATTGAAGTATTTGAAGGGAACACTTAATGAAGGTCTATATTATCCTTACACATTTTATTTAAATGTGAAGCTATTCACTGATGTAGATTAGGCAAGTTCAAAGGATGATAGGAGAAGTACATCTGGATATCTATCATTTGCAGGTACAAAGCTTATTTCTTATTCCTCAAAGAAGCAACCTATTGTAGCTCTTTCCTCAACTGAAACTAAATACAAAGGGTTGGCAAATGCAACACAAATTTGGATCAAGACCCTACACACAAATTTAGGGTTGGATTTTGGCACTCCATTTATATTTGGAGATAACATGAGCTCACTTCATTTAGCTACTAATCCTATCTTTCATGCTAGGACTAAGCATATAGAATTCCATTATTATTTTTTAGGGAAAAGATTGCAAGCAAGGAAATGCAATTGCCCTATGTATCTACACATATGCAATGTGTTGATATGATGACCAAATAATTGGATGGAAGCAAGCTAAACATGTTTAAATCCATGATTGGATTACAGGAAATACCTAAGGATTGAAGACTCAAGCATCCTAGGCTTGAGAGGGAGCTATTGGTACATTTGGCAAGCCTTGATGCTTGAACAAATATCAAAATTTTATCTCATACGATTCTTTAATCACTCATAGAGCATATGTGAACACCTCTTGTAAAAGCATAGTGTTTAACTCTTAAGATAAAAGTGAAAAGGAAGCAATTGAGGGAATCTTGTAGCATTACGAGTTGTATGTCACAACCACCTAAGTGGTTAGAATAAAATCCTAAAAGTAGGAACACTTTTAGGTGGAAGATTCAAAATTCAAATTCACTTCATGACTATAAAATCACATCACCTTTAGTCAGAGAAAGAGGTAGCGAAGGAGGTGCCATTGAGCTTCAAGGTTGTGGCTACATTAAGCTCACATATGTATAAGCCTAAATCATCTCCCTTGTATCATACTTTCATAATCATATCCATTTGATTGATTTAGTGCTAGTCATTCTCTATGTATTGTTTTGTCTGTTGCAAAATCATCATTTTAGTAATACTGATTAATCAAGTTTTCTGTGTGTACTCATCATTTTGATATGGTTCAACTTGGGATAGGTAGCATGATCTTTCTACTTGCTATGTATCAATCTTCACATCATTTGGTTCATTATATTGTGAGATAAGTTCTCTACAAGCAACATATGTCTACTCACTATCATCTTCCTAAAAAGTCGAGATTATACCCCCAAATTCTTAATATATTTCTCATCATATACTTACTCTAAATGAATGAAATAACTTCTAATAGTAAGCTAAGGTCTTCACTTAGCTATGTCTAAAAGATCTCGGGTCAATTATTATCAGTGAGTGAGCTCTGAGTATTTTTCTGATAGGAACCTAGTCCATAAAATAGCAAGTTTTTTTAATCAGTCAAATCTGAAAGTTCTCTGTTTTATTATAACTGTTTGAGGACGATGCTCCAAGGTACATAGTGTGTTCGCTGGCTTAGTGGTTGGGCCTCTCACCTCTTGAGGTGGGGGCAAGGGTTCAATCCCTGGCAGCAACATGTAAGGGACATGTAATCTGGAATGATGTTGCATTGTGGCTGAGTGCCACCGTTTGTCTATCCCTGCGGTAGTGTTGACCGCCGTTTAACCCAGTCTTGTAAACCCCTGTTCTTGTGGGATAAGGGGGGTCCCATGGGTTCTATGCCCTTCCTTGTACAGTTGCAATTTCAAAGTTAAAGTCCAGGGGAGTAGGCCTAGGCCGAACCTCCATTTTAAAGGTACATAGTGTGTTCAAATGCACATTTGGGAAGCTAAAGGTTTCTAGTAAGGTACAAAGGAGCTACATTGGTAGGTGTAGAGCAAGATTTTTGCAACGCCACCTCATCTTTGGAGTGTATCCAACCATCTCTCACAAAGTTTACAAGTTTTACATGATGATGCAAATCATTCCATTTCTCATGCAGATTCACATGATGCACTCATTGATAGATATAAACTTCATGATCTCTTAAATAAAGGTGTTATTATTGCTTCTGGTATTTTATGTCGTGGGTTGTATAAGCTCATAGGGTATGAAAATTTTGTGAATGATCTAGCATGTGTACTTCAAGATTCTCAGGCTATCTCAGATGCAAAGCTTTAGCATGCACACTTTGTTCATCTGAATTTTTTTAGTTTGCTTTGCCTATAGAAATCTGAAATGTTGTCCTCTCTACCCAAACTTGAGGCACCTTGTAAAAAATTTTGTGACGGTTATATTTTGGGCAAAATGTAGTGTTTATCCTTCCCAAAATATGGTTTGAGTTATGCATATATTGTAGCTTGTTCATAATGATGTATGTGGTCCTATGCAAACACTTCTTTTGGTAACTAACTTTACTTTGTCACTTTTATGGATGATTTCTCCAGGCATGCACGGGTGTATCCATTGAAACCAAAGTCCTAAGTGTTTATGTGCTTCAAAAAATTTTTGGTTATGCCTGAAAAGTTGTCAGCATGTAAATGGCACCCTCCATTCTCATCAAGGGAGGGGGATACATGTCTTCTGATTTTAATGCAATTCTTGCTAAGCCTAGGATAAAACATCACTGCACAGTGCCATATACACGAAAAGAAAATGGAGTTGCTGAAAGAAAGAACAACTCTCTCATGGAGATGACAAGGTATATGGTCAAAAGTAGGGCTTTACCACATAGCTTCTGGCTTGAGGCTATTATGTGTGCAACATATGTTTTAAATAGCTCTCCCCCCAAAGCACTACAATATATCACTCTATACGTGGCTTGTCATGGTCACAAGCCATTTGTTGCTCATTTTTGTATCCTTGGATGTCTCGCGTATGCATTCATGTTGAACAACATAAGAAATTGGATGATAAAGCATTGAAATGTATTGTTGTTGGGTATAGTTTTGAAAGAAAAATTTTCATCTATATCACCCACAAACTAAATGCATTTTGGTTAGCCATGATGTTTTTGTGGAAGATGCAATTCAACCATACTTTCATGTACCAAGGAGACTTCAATTAGCTCTAGAGACATGTATGACACTTTTTTGCCTCTTTTCATAGGTGGAAAGTCAAGTGCTAGTCCAAATGAGGCAATTTCTTAGCCTTCACAAGTTTCGCAAGATAATGCAGATCATTCCATTTTTTATGCAAATTTACATGATGCACTTGTTGATGAGAGGACTGACATAGGAGAGGTTAAAACAATGCCTATATGGTTGGTGTGGGCTTTGAGAACTAGCAAATTAGATGCACCTCTATCATGACGTACTCATTTAGGCTCTCATAATGCTTCGTTTGCATCATATTGCTATGCAATGGCTGCCTCTAGTCTTTGTGATGAGAATAATCCTCTTTCTTTTTATGAAGCACAAATTGCTATGCAATAGAATATGATGTTATCATGAAGATTGATACTTGGTCTTTATGTGATTTGCCTCTAGGAGAAACGGCCATTGGCACTAAATGGGTATAAAAACTTAAGTGTAAGTATAATGAAACGATTGCCATGTATAACACTTGGCTTATACCAAAAGGTTATGGTCAAGAGAGGCATTGATTTTGATGAGACATTTTCATAAACATGCCGAATGAGCATTGTTCATAGCATTTGTGCTATGAACAATGGTAGCTCATCATGGTTGGAATGTACATCAACTAGACACTAAAACTACATTTCTAAATGGTGACTTACATGAAGAACTGTATGTATTTCAGCCCCACAATTTTGTGCAGAAAGGGCACGAAAAATAAGTGTGCATGTTGAAAAACGCATTGTAGGGTTGAAGCAAGCACTATGTGCTTGGTATGAAAAGATACATGCCTACTTGATTGCACATGGTTTTGAGAACAATCTAACTAAGAGCACCTTATATGTTAAGCGTGTTGATGATGTACTTCTTATCATTGTATCCTTTCCAAGGACTTGATCAAAAGGTACTCTACAAATAGACAAAGTGATATATATGGACTTTTTTATATGCATCATCCACACATCTATGTTGGATGTTAGTATAGTGGTATGTGAAACTAGACGTTGCATCCACATAGGTGTAGGTATGATGGTATGGAACATAAGACATTGGGATGGTGGATATATTTCAATCTTGGACTCATTCTAGAGGGTTTAAAATCAATGTTGAAATGAAATTTGGAAATGGTGATGACCCTCAAAGCTAGCTACAACCAACTCAGGGATTGAAACACTTTGAGAATATGGTGGCTTTTAGAATAACTATCTTTCGTGATGGCCTTTCTATGTTTACCAATAGTTTGCACTTTTGTTTTATCTTGGCTCATAGATGTCTAGATTGACTCATAGATATGTGTAGTCTAGAGTAATCCTCATAAATTAATGTCACTTTAATAATATCTCCTAAATTTTCAAGTACGTTATGCTTAACTTTGTGCTTTATGTGTCAGTCTAGCCATGTACAAATCCTTAAACTTCGTGAAAATCATCTAAGTTTTTCAACTTCAAAATGATTTTGCAATATCAAGATATTTATAAGGACAAAGGCCACAAATGTTGAAGCACTCGATCCCATCTTCCTAGTTTCATTCTTCATTGCTTCCATAAAGGGAACCTTTATTTAAGAGTTCTTCAAATTGAGGCCAAGTAAGAGGAGTTTGGTTTGCCTCACCCAAACTCATTCACCACTTGTAAGCTTGAAGACCTAGAGACAAACTATCTTCCAAAAAGCTTTATGAAGTTCTAGAATATTCTTGAGTCAATGCACATCTTTCCACTTTTATGAGAAGGTGAAGATCATGATCTTCTCATAAATATCAAAAGACTAAACGATCCTTACCCAAGATATGACCTCTAAGCCAGAATGGATTTGCTCTAGGGATCGCATTAACAAATTGAGGTCTAGTCGTGAATCCAATAAGGTCGGCAAAAAATGGGATGGAAGTAGATAAAGTTAATTAGATTATTGAACTAATGGCTATCAATAGAGAAGAAGTAGGACTACTAGTTCTTATCATTGACGACCCTAAAGAGAGAGTTAAAAAGATTTTCAATTTTCTACCCCTGATTTGGTTGGTCATTCTAGGGCCAATGATTTGTACCCTTTCATCTCCCATTAGGTGCTTGCCATGAATGAAGTATCGTGCCTAATTGATCTTGCACTTAACTAATAGAAGTGTGAAGATCTACCACTTTGGTTTGAGTTTAGGATACTTTTTTTAATCCTATTTCAAGTTCCTTAACTCACACAATTAAATTGGATAACTTAGGAAATTCATATACCCCTTATTCCCTTGTTTTTGTGTCCATATATTCATTATTTAACTCCATACTATCACGCTCATGAATAGTTTTATTGTGCATATGCTCCTCAAGTGAATCATGTTTACATGCTATTTCGATCTCATGAACATGACCTACAACATGTGACAAGTTATCCTTCATCTTGGAATAACAAGAAAGTGGGTATTATGTGCTTAATTCAAGAGTGAGAAATGAATTCACAAAGTTACTTCCCTAGATGGCTTGAAGAAGACTAGACTTGGACTTCATTTGTGCTTTTCTTCCATGATCTTCACAAAAGTTAAAGCCCAAACATGCTTCAAGAGAAGTGTATTCTAACTCTTCTATGCTTTGGAAATAGTTATCCAAAATGCCTTGATTTGAGGTAGCCTCACTCCTTCCAAAGTTCTCCCTTTTGTTGCTTGATATTCCACTCCGAAAAGGAGAATTGAACTCACTTTAGATCTCGATTAGAGTTGCAAAGGTGCAAAGATGCAAAGATGTGCAAAGAGAGAGAGAGAGACACAGAGAGAGAGAGAGAGAGAGACTCAAAATGGCACATGTCGTAGAGAATAACGCTCATTTATCCCATAAGTGAAGGGAAGAGACTAAAGGAGGGAGTGTAAGTGGAAAAAAAGAGCTCATATACCTTCAACATGCAAGAGGGATGAAGAGGAAGTCTCTCATGTTGCAATCCTATGGGCAACCAATAGGATGCATGGGTACTTCTAGTATGAGCAAGACCAAGATTGGCCATTAAAGGGGGTTTCCACCCTCTAAACCTCAAACCTCAACCAAGATTTATAGAAACAAACCAAAAAAGAGAAAAACATTCGCACCTGTGAGCTTTTTCTTCTCCATGAGATTTTTGAGACAATCATCAAGCTTTGATACTAATGTCATGAACCAACATATCCACCACCTAAAGAGATGATAACGAATCTCCTCCCAAACAATGACTCTTGTTTATAGATCATGGATCTAGGGATTGCATGTGGTAACTCGCCTCTAAACTTGCCAAAGTTTCATAGATCTCGAGTTAGCTTGATACACTTTCTACTCATGGATAAAGCATATATTGTATTCAATAATAGATGCATGAAATATATTGTGCCACATTCCAATCCGTCAGCTAGAAGGATAGAATCTTTGGAGAGTCCCAGTAAGTAGTTTACAAAAATGCAAAGCAATCAGATATCAAAGATCTCATAACCCAAGACCAAGATATAGACACAAAACTGAACTAGATACTTGACATTTCAAAGCATAAGCATGCTAACAAGATGTGTCAAATACAAGAGGTTACTTGATGGCGATGTGCAAGAGACAAGATGCCATACTAAAGACAATCGAATCTCATGACTGCAGGATTATAAGTTACAATATGAGGTGTTGGAGCTAGCAATTACATATTCTCATTACATCAAATCATCCAACAACAACAATTTCTACAAGGTGATTGTACATCAAATGCATTCAACAATCACAATTTCTACAAGGTGCAAAAAGATAGTTTTCCATTTGCAACCGGCATCAGGTAGGAAGCTTCAAACTTCATGAAAATGCATATTCTAAAGACTTGCAAGTGCTCTAAGTTGTCCAGGAATACCTATACGATTCAGACAAAGGTTAGAAATGAACTGATATTGGAATTCTGGTAATACAGAGTTCTGTGAGCTTTCCATAATTATGTCTTGCTCTAGCATCATACAACAATTAAGTGTGAGACATAAATCATCACCATGGAGTCCCAGAATACGGATGGAATAAGAGGAGAGGAAAAAGTAGGAATGAGGAATCCTATCATATTGGTAACTAGAATGAATTTTTGTATTGTTTGGATTAGCATAGAGTGCTCAATGTTAGTTGGCTAGCCCTAGCTTCAACCACCCCCTTCAATGACATCCAAAAGACACATGATATTAGCAACTCATCAGCTGGACAGTCCCATGTTACAAGCTTACAAGTGACTGAATTATTTTCTTGTTTGCATTACATGGGAAATATTAGAAAGGTATCCTTCGTAAGGGATCAAAATTAGGCAGGCCTTAACAGCCGACAACATGTTTGCTTTGTGAAAACTGGCATGAATAATAGTGTTGGATAATAATCCAACTAAAAGGGTATTGAACTAACAAGTTGGGTTCCATCAAACATATCTTATCCTCTGCGAATCACCTGAATGTCAAGTTAGGTAGCAAAGATCTCAATAAAGCAAACATGCTTTACAGAATCAGCCTACAATATTTAAAAGTACTTCGAAGCAATGGTGAAACTAATCTCACCTGCCAATGCTCCTAATACAAAGATCATAGATCAAAGTTACAGAATCCAGGGTCCACATATGATGTTAATGTGTAGAAACTTGCAAATGGAGCTCAGCTGTAAATAAGCATAAAAGCTATCCATTTTCAAGACAGCCATCCACAAAACAATCCAACTTTAGGCTCTCTCAAATAGCCACAATATTGAGCCATCAACAGACCAGCCAAATTCATAGCAGACAGTCACACCCCAACTTAAAGAATTACCCCCTGATTTTCGAGCATAGGTCAAACAAGCCAACAACCGTATGGAGAATGCTTGGAGCGTCACAACTTTCAAACGATTACACAGTACAGAAGCAACACCCCATCCTTGGACACCTGGCAAGATGTCATTCTCTTCAGCATTAGATTCTCCTTCTCTCATCTCAATTATACATCCATCTGTGCATTCAACCTTTGCTAAGATTACCTTGCAAGTCCCTCTCTTCTTTCTAGTGCAGAAAAAATGAAGTTTCTAACTGAGAGAGAGGCTGTGAATACATGGTCTTCAAAGCCATCACAAAAGTCAGAATCCTCCAGACAACCCATTTTCCATTCTAGCACAACGTGCAATATTCCCCTTCACCTGTAGCAATAAATAGACCATACAGCAAATTTTGTTCATAAAAAGGTGAATTTTTTTCCTGCTATCTCATCAAATGCTCTTTTCAAGGCTGTTTCTGCTAAAGTACTCCCCGTTTTCACGTGCGTCTCCCTAGTAGTCCCCTACTTATGTACAAACAAACATCAAAATGACCTCAAAAAAAAATAGTATGTCGATCCATGTCTATATCTGCTTTCTCCTTTGACCACACATGAAAGAAAACAAGAGGTTGAACGGGAAAAAAAAAAGGGGAAAGGGAGGTATTTAAGGGTAAATTTTCACAGTGATTCACATGCAAAAAGCAAATGAATAACAAACTCGAACCATTCCTATTCAACCAGGTCCAAATTTCACCCTTGGAAACTATCAATGGCATCAATGTGTAAAAGCAAGAACCCTGAGGCCTAAAATAAAGTAGATACTTGTCTCTGAAATCTCAACTTACATGTAGCACGTCAAAGTTCATAACCTACGTGAAAAAAGATAGGATCACAAGAATTACAGTTTCCCAGCCCATAACTAATCAACAAAAGCAGCAAGGGCTGCTTGACAAGATTTCCATTTATTTATGAGGGAATCCAGATAACAAGCAAAATCCTCCAGGGGCCATCAGTACTTGTGCTTGCTTGTGGCACAAGTCCACCCATAAAATGAGATTTTCCCACAAAATTGTGTTAACAGAAGAGGCAAGAGATGCTTAAAAAGATTCCCATGTAAAGGGACAGGCAAATCATCAAGGAACCATCAAATGATGTAATCACTGCGGAGAATGACAGATGATCCACACCCATCAAAAGGATAAAACTTCCCTGTCATTCTGCAATCAGCACTCTCAGAAAATTGGATGTCTAATTTGAAAGATGAGGTGCATTCTTGCCGCTAACATGATCATAAACCACTCCCATACAGGATAACAAGTCAAAATGAATGTTTGTTTTATTAAGATAATAATAATTTTTAAAAGAGAGATACATTAATGCCCTATTGATGAATCACAAATAAAAATAGGTAAAAGTTAACTTTGAAATAAAAATGGAGTAGGCTTCGGCTGAACCTCCATTTTAAAAAAAATAGGTAAAAGTTCTAGTAGATTCATATTGATACAAATAGTTGAGCTCCAATCGACCAGTAGAAAGTAGATAATAGAGCTTTTGTACTCATGGAAGAGACTAGACATCTCAATGCTAGCTCTACACAAACCAATTGCAATAATTATGCTAAAATTTCGAAGTATGGGCAGCAAACGGAAAAAGGAGAGTCAATATGAAATGATGAGTTATGCAGCAGCTACACCCTACTGTAGATGCACCAATCCAAGAGCTTTGCACTCAGCTTCCCAAGGTACAAACTTTCATACACGTCCTTCCCAGGTTTAAAAATGCCACTAAAAACATGTATCGTCATCTTGGAATTGTCCAAAACTTTTAAGCTTGCAAATTCCAAAGTTAAAAATTGCCAAAAATGATAGTCTCTGATAATCAAGGACAATTGGCCAAACAAACCTCCTTGATCATCATGATGGCCACATATGTAGTAGTAGTTGGTACACCAATTTATCTTAAATCCATCATGTACATATATGTTCAATCCCACAGCCATCTAACCATTGCACTTTGTTCCAGACTACAAAGTCCTGCTCATACTCACTGAACTCATTTTTGCCAAGTAGAAGAGCTCACCCATGTAGGCATTTATTACCCTCTTAGGGCAAGCACATGCATGCTTTTTTATGTGACTGGATTAACTTGTTGGATCACCGAATGGAGCATTAGGGCCACATGTATGATAGGTTTAGTGAACTCCAGTCACCATAAATATGGGCACATGCATGACAGTCACCACCTTCCGTTGACCAGAAATAGGGGCACACGGTACCAATTCATGCAATCCACTTAGTAATCAAGTTCATTAAAAGAGTGAAAGATCATCTAAAATTTAATGTATGACTCAAAGGTGGGCATTGGTTTTGTTTCATTTGTTTCCATGATATCGTTTTTAGGTCGGCCACATGCATTCCTGTCAAACATAGCAAAATGCTCATTTGGTCATCCAAGCAATGTTTTGATAATGTTCCTATCAAGAGACAAATAAATTGTCCTTTCAAACCCCCGTTACCCACACAGAAGAATATATTTCTTGTTTATAATACGTAAAAACTATTTTGGGTCTCTTATTAAGCAAATGGAGTATCATAATGAGGGTGCATGTTTGACCAAAAACAACCATAGACATTTTATTCTTCTTCTTTCTGAAGGTATTTTTATAAACACGTTATTATACCAATTATTGTTAGGTGAAATGGTGTGCTAGCGTATGAGACAACTCAAATTGGATAGACAGTAAGTCTCCATCATCTAAGGCATTAAACTCTAAACGGTAAAAGCATTCATTGCTGAGTGAGCTCATATGCCAATGATACTAAGATGGATGAATCTTCCCCTTCCCATTTCCTACACAATAAGAAACCTTGGTGGTGGTTGCTATTCCATGTGGAATGGTTCTTTGTTATTTTTTTCTGGGAAATCCAAACTTATCAATCTCTTATGGTGTCAATACATGTACGCAACTTTCAAATTATCTTCTTGTGGAAGAATTTAAAAATTTGAAGTTGGAGAAGTTAAAAGCACATTAACATCATTCCAATATTTCACTTAGAATATTGAATTGAAGACCATTTCAAAGGCAAACAAAAGCTAACATTCAATGTTGGGTTAGTACCTCATTGCAATAATCCACTAATATATATGGAAGTGAAGGCTCGTTGAAAGGCAAACAAAGCTACCATCCAAAGTTAGATTAGTGCATCAAAGCAAGCGTGTTGGACATGAATGATTCAAGTAACAATCCTATTTTGTCACCAAGGATATTGGGTGAAATGGTGTCAACTTATGAGATGACTCAAAGATTGGCGATGGGTTCCGACTCTTTAAAGGTTTTGGAGTTTGGATGGCTACATCAATTTGGGAAATCTCAACATTATGCAAGCCATGTGCTGCTTGATATCCAAGTGGGTGATCCTTGAGAAAGCCTTCCCTCTATGGTTTCATACAATAATGTTTGCATAGATTTAACCAAACAATGAGCTCCAAAGCTCTCAAGAACATTGAACTTCACTCCAAGATAAGGACAAGAGTTCTAAATTATGTAGCCAACTTGGAACAAATACTTAAGCCCTAAGTTAAAAGATGAAATAATTATATTTACGAAGAGAAAGAATGTACTCTAAAACATGAAAGATTTAAGAGGAAACAAAAAAGGATAACAATGACGAGTAAAACCTCGATTCTATGCATGTCCAGACAAAAGGTAGAAGCTTGCAACTCGTGGAGAGTGTTAAAACACCCCTACTAATGGCTTCCTAAAGGAGGTGCAAATTAGAATAAAGTAACTCTTTTAATGAATAATGTTTTAGAAACCAACCATCTAAAATTTGAAGGTCTCTCTCATACAAAAGTGAAGTAAACAAAACCGTGATAAAGAAGTTGCAATTGAAAGAGATTAAGTTGAGTTTATATGAAAAACCTTTTGGCAGCAATGAATGCTGCTAGACTAATGCACTAGGGATTGCCACTAGAAAAGGATCTGGTAGGTGTGATGGACAAAAGCAAAACATCAAACAGCAGATGACTCCTTTCCAATTGGGCCAGTGGTCTTCTTTTTCTGTATACTCGTATAGAAGCTTGGCCTTGCTCATGTATCATTTCAGGGAAGATTAAGATTTCTTTTATACAGTTTGGTGTTTTGGTCAGATTGGACTTCTGACATCGTGCAAGGAGTGAGAACACTATCCACTGGATGCCTTATGTCCCACAAAGCAATGGTAACCATGCCCATAATGCAGTTTAAACATGGAAGATGTTTTTTATCAAATATATCAATATGTCTAAAGTCCCTTAATTACCTGTACATGTGTCCCTTAATCAGTTTTTCATGCATAAAGTCCTGAAATTGCTTCCTAGGGTATACCTATCTGATTTACTCAGAAAGTGAACCCTACTTATACATGTAATGGAGGATAGATCAAGATCATTCCCTTACCAAGTGCAAGAAGAAAAAGGACATGGTATAAAAGTTAAGTGCATGTAAGGTCTAACCATAGTAGTGCCAATACTTAGTCCCTAGATTGAACTGAAAGGAAAATCTGGCTCTAAGAAAACTAGTATGGCTTATTTACACACAGTTATCAATGTGAAGGTGACAAAATGAAAAGCTATGACCCAAAACAGCTCATGGTCAGCCTTACTCCACTTGAAGGAGCCATTATTGGCCTTACTCAAAATGGCATGTCGAATGTGGATTCTTATACAGAAGGGATTGCTTGGAGAATGTAATCGTCTCTGAATAACTTCAATTCATCCAAGCAAATCAAAGCCCACCGGGACCACTAGTTCAGGCTGAAGCAATTTCCGGTCTGCAGTGGCCACTAGCTTGGGTTGCTGAGAATCAGGTGTAAGGAAAAAGCCATTATGCAATAGTGAACACTCATCACGCTACTGAATTCTACAACAGAAAATCTCAGTTCCTGTTCTAGGAGAGTTACAAGCATTGTGTAAGAATGTCAAACCTGCTCATAGGCGACAGAAAAACTTGTATGAAATCATATTACGGGGGCTCCAGGCCACAAGTCTAACAAGGGTGCTAAAGTAGGGTCAGAATATGAGTCCAAATATCAAGCATGTAGACATTACAAGGGCACATTCTCAACAAGAACCTTGATCACTGCAGATATCAACATTTGCCATTTAATATGCTTATCTGAAAATCACCAAATCAGTTTCAGTTGACTACTGAAACGCTTTATTAATAACATTAGAAAAACCAATTCAAATTCAGTTACCTTAAGCTTCAAATCAAGCTGAGAGTTCCACTGGTCAGTAAAGAACAATAACATAATCAATACTAAAACCTAAAAGGGCTGGGAAATGAGGTTTCTACATCTAAAGCTAATTCAGGTAGAAAATAGGAGTCGACTCTTCACTGCCAAATATGTTTACAATGCATGAAAATCGATCCAAAGGCATGTCATTGGAGTGAGGCTTGTGAACCACACCAGTAATTTTCTGCAGGAAGCCTTCAGAGACAAAGGCTTTCTATGACATCTGTCAAAGATTGTGTTACATGGAACCAAGATGTGAAAACTCTCTTTTTAACACACCACCTCTCTCAGTACAACCCATCGCCACCGAGAATAGCACACAATGAGATTCATTTCCCATAAAATACTCAAATTAGAAACAAAAATTACCATTACAAATTGACAGACCTTTCCATCATATGGCATGGTGCAAATTTCTAGTACCATTCAGAATTCAAACACAAACACACACCTTGCCTGCAGTTAACTTTAACTGCTCCCCATGATGACAATAACCTGAAAAGTACACTGAGTCAGCATTCAACAGTACCCAATTTAATGCTGCATGGCTAGAAAATGTATGTAATTCCAATAATATCTGGCGATTATAGCTATAAAACACAAGGTTCCAAAATATAGGATAGCAGAAAATTTACATTCATGTAGTCGGTGAAAGAGCCATAATACTGATTTGAGATAAGCCAATGCTGTTGAGGCACAAAACAGGAAACATCACTAAAAGCAATACATCTTAAATTGCTCCACATAGTCAATGAGCCCAAAAGCAAAATCCTCATCTTTTACGACTTGCAAAACCCTGCAACTCATGCTGGACTTAAGCTTCAGTGCACTTGCAAACTGGGTGCATGCCAATTCGTGAAATTGAGAAAATGGAACAGAATATTTCTAAAGACTTGCTCTCTCGCCTCTACAAATTGGATAATAATAAAAAATGGATTGGACCCTTCTCCAAAGCCTGACAGTATCACGATTCACTATCACAAAATATGTGAGTTCCTCATCTTGAACAGAAGTAATCAGAGAATTACCCATTCAAGGTATCCCTGAGCTTGTATATTTGATCTCTATTAGAGATGGCACAAGATTGTTAGAGGTACTTGTCGCTACTCTGTTTCTATGCAGCATTGATTACAACAGATGAGTAACCTCCAGCCTGCTAGGCTCTGGCTGTCAAGCACAACAGGAGAGGCTAGACATATTGACAACTGTGGGGTTGATTGAGAAGAGAACCTTCCAAGATTAACCACAACAGGTCACCGGTTTGCTGAAAACACATGGAAAATGCATTGATCATGAGAGGCGTTGCAATCCAAGCCTCCTTAACTCGGCTGATTAAGGGAGTCACTGGACGCAAAAGCTTGTCTGAGGGCAGGCAGCATCCATTACAAAAATAAAAATGCCCCCACATCCAATACATCTTTGATTGAAGTTTGAACTTGTATCGTCTAGTCTGAATCTGATTCTCCACTATCCATTGCTTTCAGACCTCTTGGCTTCTGAAAGGAAGAACGAATCACATTACGGTACGTGAACAAGTTCAGGCTGAAAACCCTTCACATAGTCTATGACAACGTATACCTTCTTTGTGCTTTTCTTCTCTCGCACATCATATCGGCCCCGTGAAATATCACCAAGCCAGTTTCCTGGCGTGCAAAACTGCAATAAACAAATGCATGAAACGCAATTCCTAAATACAGATGAGCATCATGTTAAGCGAAAGCTCTTACCAAGAGCGCTTTCTCAACCACTTTGAGACGTTTCTTTGGGCGCTGTGGAAGCTTCGCGCCTTTAAAAACGAGAAAATCCTCTTCTTTCTCCTTTCTGGTCAGGACAAGGGTGATTCGAGGCCATTCAAATTTGCCTTTGTTATTGAACTCTAAACCATCACTAACAACAGCAGTTCCATTGGCATGGTGTACGATTGAGAAATTCTCGATGCACATGCCGTTTCCATGGTTCACTGTAGCTGTCTCTGAGCCCTCACTCTTCTGCTGCAGCCTGCTACTGCCATGATCTGTGGATCGCTTCTGTTGAGGCAATAACCTTTCCTTAGATTCGAGAGTTTGTCTCACAGGCTCAAATACATTGGTAGGGCCAGATCCACTCACTGTTTTGTTGATTAAGCAATTACTGCAAACAATCAAGAATCTCTCTCTCTCTCTCTCTCTCTCTCTCTCTCTCTCTCTCTCTCTCTCTCTCTCTCTCTCTCTCTCTCTCTCTCTCTCTCTCTCTCTCTCTCTCTCTCTCTCTCTCTCTCTCTCTCTCTCTCTCTCTCTCTCTCTCTCTCTCTCTCTCTCTCTCTCTCTCTCTCTCTCTCTGTGTGTGCGTGTGTGTGTGTGTATCTCTCTCTCTGTATTGCGTATCTGTCAACATTTGGCGATGCGCACATCTTTGAGAGTGTTTGTAATCTACTTCAACTATATGAAAAGATGAAAACATAGAAGAGACGGGGACGACAAGATACCGAGAGAGAGGACGTTCAGACGAGTTGAACTTGGTAGAAGTTAGTTTGGAAGCGCCTTGACTACGAAGCTTGGCGGAAGGAACTGCATGAGGGACAGACTTCTGCAGTGGCGGAAGGGCGCAGGACTCGCGTAAAGGATAATGAGTATGAGCATGTTTGTTGGACGCATCAGGCCGGCTGCAGCGAGAACGTTTTCCACGGCCCCATTGAGGAAGAACCCCCTCATCCGGAGCTCTCGCTGCGGATGGTTGACAGTCGACGTGGAACTCCTCGGTAAAGCTCCTTCCACCATTGTTGCTCGACATCGAGCCTCCACCCTTCAATCTCGCAGAAATTAGCTGCGGTGCGCCTCCCGTATACTTCAATCCTCCATTCCCGTTGTGATTCTCCCCACCAAGGCTAGGTCGTCTTCTTAGTCCGTCGCTGCCTTCGTCTCTTCCGTTAAGTTTCACACTCACCTTTTTCCTCTCGATCGGAGAAGTAAACAGCAACCCTCCGGCTTGATCCCTTCATTAACAAAACCCGATCTTCAGCAATTGAAGTCCACATACACATTGAGAACGAAGAAAACGAAGTCATCAGAAACACGAGTGCCCTATGATGAATTTCCAAAACATCTCAGTCTACAGTAACATTCAGGTACGAGATCCGCATTTTATGTCAAAAATAACCAGAAACACTTCCTCAATTACAACATCCACTGCGTTCCTTGACTAGAAATCTCTGTGCATGGATGCATGGCACCATATACTCGAAAAGCATGATAATCACAGCAAGAAACTTGCAACCATAGATCTACGACGGAGAAGAAAAAGTTGTATTTAATACAGGAAGCTCCACAGACAGGCGAACAGAGAAAGACAATCATAAACAAGCACGAAGGCCTGGGAGATATTGATGGAAAGGGCGTCCCATCGAAAGCGTCGGATACAACAGCATTGGGAAACAAACATGCCCCTCACAGAGCATCAACCTACATCATCGGGAGCCTGCTGCACAAACATACCTCATTTACAGAGGGCTCAACGAGTTGGAACGGTGATGGAATTGAGAAAGGAAGACGAGTTGGAAGACTTGGGCAGAGATGGGCAAAGCTTATCAAGGATCGGAGGTTAGGATGCACGGCTGTTGCAGGCAAACTGCCATGTTGCAAAGGAATATCGCTTGCAGCACGAAGAGAGCCAGAGCTAGAGGCCGGATCGCTGAAAGGAGCTGTGAGAAGCAGGAGGGGTAAGCAGATGATCCGAGCAGAAAGCTCGGATACGACAGAAGTGGGGGGCTGTTCTGCGGTTGGTTCCGTGCGTAGGATGGACGAGCTCTTGGCAGGAGGAGGAGCGAGAGAGAAGGGGATGGGGGCACCTTTCACAAACGATGGACTTTGATTAGTTATGCTTATATGATTATTCTGCCCGTCTGCTGCTGCTCGTGGAGGAGGAGGAGGAGGGCGGGGAGGGAACGTTCGTTTGGGGCGGAACGAGGACATGGTCCTTCGTTTACACAATCCACTCATGCCAGAGATGCCTGCCTTTCTTGAGGAAAAAAAAAAGAAGAAGAGTGAAAAAAAACATTCTTCATCGATCTTAAGCCTTTCAGATTTGAAGCTCCTTCCACCACTTATCTAAATGACAAATAAATTTATTTTTATTTTTTTTAGAATACAATGAATTGGAAACACACTCACACACTCTACCTTACTCAATCTCGTAAGGTAGAGGCATCCATTTTATATCCAGTCAAGATTTAAATTCAATCAGTTTTATTAGTTGGGTTGGCTGGATCTTTGGTCTTTTGAGGCGGGGGCGAAGGTTCAATCTCTATTTACAGCAGGACAGTGTGGGCCTAAGGACATTGTATATCATGTTATTTCCAGTTGAAACCAGTCCTCTTTTGTGTGTTGCCTTCGAGCAGTCTAACCCTTGCTTTGTGGGATACAGAGGGTCCGAGAGGTACTATGCCCATTCACTTGTACAGTTGTAATTTCAAAGTTAAAGTCTAGGGAAGTAGGCTTCGGCTGAACCTCCATTTGAAAAAAAAAAAAGATTTGAATTCAAGATTTCCTCCCAGAGACTCCAAGCGTCAAACCACTAGGTTACACAGGCTCGAACAAATGACAAATAAATTGAAATGATCAGCTCTGTTGTTTTTGTTATGTACCACCTACTCTAACCTGAATAAGATTGAAAGAACGATTGTGCAAGTGAAGGGGCATACTACCCATCAGACTCCCCGTTCCTTACAAAGTAAAGATTAAACTATCGGAAAACAACATTTGAAAAGAACTACCCAAAGGCAACTGGTTTAAATCTACCCAAAAGCAATACATTGACCTACGGCCTATAACTATAATGTCATAAAAAGGAATTAAACCTTCACCATGCCTCGAGAAACAAAAGACGCAACCAGACAACCTAACACGCATGGATTGAATTATGATTCGGTGATCTTTAAAATGGTTTTCCATTTTATGATAATTCATGTGAATCTTCCATACATAGAACTTCTTCCTTCCCTTCTCGCATTATACAAGTTCTTCCCTCCCTTCTCGCATTAGAAGAGTGTAGAGCATATGATGGCTTCAACCACAGAGGTTTTTGAAAAGAGATACCCTTCACGAGTCTCAATATATTCTTAAACCATGGCCATGTGAGAATGGTCTTTGGACGAAAGAAGAAGCGATATATCCATTTTTCTTGAGCGTTCGAATGTTCGCACTATACAAGACCAACCAAGCCTTTGAGATATCTAAATGATTGCTAGTCCAAATTAAAATTAATTTATCAGGCTCATTAATTTATTATTACATGCCATAGTTTACGAAATCATTTTCTCTATATGAATGAGGGTAGATAGAGTTTGGACCCCCTCTTAGTGGCCTAGGAGGAACTATGTGCCAAAGCAACATGAGCCAAGGGGGCAAGAGGGAGAAAGGGAAGAGAAAAGGCACAGGAGGACCAAGTAGGCAGAGTAGCTAAAGAAGATCCGGCGAGTAGGCCTAACTAAAATTGCCATACTTTATTTTCAAATAACAGTGATTATCATTATTACATTACATTGTAAATATTGTTTTTTATAATTCCAACTTCATTTTGTTCAAGCCGAGTAGTGCTCGAGTTTGATGAGTGTTACAAGCAGCTATGTACCAAATTTTGTAATAATTAGAGTTTGTTTGGATCCTCAAATAAGATTAGGAACCTAATTTTTAATTAAGTCAGACACTAGGTTTGAACATGGCAAAAAACTAGGCAGAAATTATGAAAGGATCTAGAGAGCTCACTTTTGGGTTGGATTTTTTTATGAAACTTGGTATTAAGAGCACATAATTAATAGATTCCATTGTTTGTCTCTTTGTCTTAGCTTATTTATGTGTGTATATGTGTGTGCATGTTAGTGTGCTTCTCAATTTCGCACTTGTGTATTCGCTTGTTCATGGTCATCATACCAGCCTCATGTCTCCTCAGATTGACAATTATGAGGTGGATCTCCTCATATTGATACTCACCATTGTGCTAGAGTGTGTCAAACATTGATACACAAGGATCATTCTATGGTTGGCCCTTGTCCCTCACACACATAGAATGATCCCTGTGGATCAATGTCTGACACTCTGTCCCCCTTCTAAAGATCATTGTCCTCAATGATTAATGAGGGAAAGTACTTGCAAACTACAACTTTTGATTCCCAAATAGAGTCAGTAAGTGGTAATCCTCTCTAGACTACTAGATACTCCTAGATGACACGGTTCCTCAATCGTTTTTGTCTAAGATTTAGTATCCTGTTTCGAGAATGATCTGTGCTGTCACTTTCCTAGTATCACTTTCAGACATTGATCCACATGGATCATTCTATGTGTATGAGGGACAAGGGTCATCCATAGAATGATCCCTGTGGATCAATGTATGACAAAGTGACACCGAATTTGGCACCATTGTTGAGGATCGAGCTTCGAGAACAAGCATGTGATGGTAAGATGTGTTGATATATTTGAGTAGTGATGTGTGTGAACATACTAGGACCACCAAGGCACTTTTTTCCCTCTTTAGGAGGATTTTTCCCCCAGCTTGTATATATGCCTATAACCCTAATGGGTAACTCATCTTTTGTACATTCTCTTGGTAATACATTAATTATTGTGTTTGTGCTCCAAGATTCTTCTTCTTCCTTCTTCTCTTTGCATGCTTCCATGGACCTCAAACTCCAACAATTGGTATCAAAGCAGGTCGTCGTTTCATATAGGGGTTTGTCGACACCCCTCTGGTCACAGTCTCAGAATCGCACGAAATTTGGTGAGCATACTCAGTGCAATCTGAGCTCGTTTTAGCCTCTGAATGCACTATCACAACACTTGTGCAATCAATTTTATCTTTGTGCCAAAGATGTATACAGGTCTCGGTTCATTAGTATAAGCATCTCAAAGTCTACTACAAGTTTAGCAAAACTCGACAGGGTAGTTCTATTCAACTTTTTTACATACAATTATTTTTCTACATCAGGGTATTTTAGTCAGTGGACATGGCTGAAAGCAGTGATGTATTCTGTATATTGGTTGTTGAGGATAAGTTGGATGGTATCAATTACTCATTATGGGCTTATATGATGTGTCATGTATTGGTTGCAAAAGGACTATGGAATATTGTGCAAGGTGCTGAAAAACGTCCTATTACACCTGCAAATACAATTATTAAAGGTGATACACATGGCATTGAACATGGTGATATTCTACGTATTCTTCTTTATGATGTGGTTCATGCTGCACCTACTATAGAGCAAATTTATTGGGATGGTAGAGATGCTCAGGCACATGCATTGATAGCCTTGCCTGTCAAACGTGCCATTATTCCTCACATTCGCTCCTGCAGGATAGCAAAGGATGCTTGCGATACACTTCCCACTTTATGACAGGCAAGGAATGAGGTTCCTATTGCTTACCTCCAAAAATAGTTGTAGAGTGAGCACATGAATGAAGGAGATTCCATGGACGATTTTTGGACAAAGATCAGAGATTTGAAGGAGCAGCTGATTTTTGCTGATGAAGTCTTGCTTGACAGTTCACTTGTGCAGACTATTCTGAATGGTCTTTTAGATTCATATCAGAGTTTTGCTTTTACTCTTTGATTGATGATGAAAGGCAATCCAAATGCCTTAACAATTGAGGAGTTAGTCTCTATTTTATTGCAGGCAGGTCAGTCTAGGTAGAACAAGTCCATTATGCATGTTGTAGATCAAGCTTTCTTGGCTAGTCAGAAGGGCAAAGGTAAATGGAGCTCTTCTAGTAGTAAGCAGAAATCTGCTAATTCTGCACAATCAAAGAAGGATGACAAAGACGATAAGAAAACAAAAAAACAGAAATCGTTTCGCAAATACTATAAAGGAAATGATCATATCATAAAAAGTTGTCCAAAATTGGCTGCAAAAGAGGCAAAGAAGAAAGAGGTTGGAATGGTTGTTGCAGAGGCCTCTACACCCAAAATAGAGTCTGCTAATCTTGTGCAGAATGAAGAATGGGCATTTACTACTGTTTGCAATTATGACCCATCTTCACATGAATAGTGTATGTTTGTAGTAGACTCGGATGTTTGGTACTTTGATAGTGGGGCAACTAAACATATTACCTCGCAACATATTTTCTTCACTTCACTTGAGCTTGCCCCTATAGGGAATAATGTCACATGCACCAACAACTCCTCTTATCTTGTTATGGGAGTTGGTAATTTCATTATGATGATTGCTGATGGTAGTTCTTTTACATTCTCAGATGCTTTATTTGTGCCAAAGATCAAGAAAAATATGTTATTAGTTTCATCATTAGCCAAGATTTGCTTGGTCATGAAATTTGTTAATGATAGATGTATAGTTCATGATCTGTCAAATGGTGGCATCATTATTGCTTCTAGCATCTTATGTCATGGGATGTATAAGCTCATAGATTATGCAAAATCCGTGAATGATTCAGCATGTGCAGTTCAATATTATCATGCTATGTCAGATGCAAAGCTTTGGCATGCATGCTTTGGTCATCTGAATTTTGCTAGTTTGTTATGCCTGGAAAATTTTGAAATGGTGTCCTCTGATGGTTCAGTTCAAGCTACTCAGAAATTTCAGCTTGTTCATAGTGATGCATGTTGTCCTATGTAGACACCTTCTTTTGGGAAATATTTTTACATCGTGACTTTCATCGATGATTTTTTCAAGCATGCATGGATATATCCACTGAAAGCAAAGTTTGAATTGTTTATGTGCTTCAAATGCTTTCTAATTTTGGTTGCAAATCTATTAGCATGTAACATGGGCACCCTTCGTTCTAATCAAGGGGGGAATATATATCTCCTGTTTTTAATGCATTTATGATTGAATGTGGAATAAAACATCAGTGTACAGTGTTGTATACACCTCAATAGAATGGAGTCATTGAAAGGAAGAACAGGTCATCTCATGGAGATGGACAGGCATATGGTCATGAGTCAAGCTTTACCACATAGTATCTCGCTTGAGGATGTTATGTGTGTAGCATATATACTTAATAGGTGCCCCACTAAAGCATTGCGATTTATCACTTCATATGAGGCTTGGCATGGTTGTAAGACATTTGTTGCTCACCTGTGTGTTTTTGGTTGTCTCGCATATGCATTAGTGCCTGAACAACAATGTAGGAAATTAGATCATAAAGCAGTGAAATGTATTTTTGTTGGATACAGTTCTAAAAGCAAAGGCTATCGTTTGTATGATCCACAGACTAAACACATTTTGGTTAGCCATGATGTTGTTTTTGTGGAAGATGCTATTCAGCCAATTTTATTGGCATGAAGAAGTGTATGTTTTTTAGTCCCTTGCCTTTGTGTAGAAAGGGCATGAAAACCAAGTGTCTAGGTTGAAAAAGGCATTATATGGTTTGAAGCAAACACCATGTGCTGTAATTTTTATCAAAAGTAAAAATCCACTATATGAAAGAAAACAATACAGATTCCTTGAAACATTGAGCACATAGTATGAACCTCAAACTCACTTAGAAAAATCATTCCCAAATCAAATAAAATCAATTATTCTGATTTTGTAAACAAAAGGAGCAACTAGTTCTACACATGGTTCAAACAAACTTATGTGAATCCACAAAGGTGTACAAATATGCCACCAATCAAACAAGTTATGGAGACACTAACCAAGGTATACACATGTAAAATCAACTACTACGACTCTCATTATCAAAAACAAAAACTAAAGCATACATATATGACTCAAAAGAATTTATGGACATCATTCAAGGTGTACATGTTCATGTAACCAACCAAAAAATGTGTGACATAACAAACCAAGGTTTACACATACAAGCTAATTTATGGACATCCACCAAAAATTCACATCTTTGGATACAACCAAGAATCTTTAGCTATGTGGGCATCAACCAAATTCTATATATACAACCATGAATAGTTTGTGGACACATAACAAATCATGTACAAATTGGTTCAACTTTCTCCATGCAAATTGGTTCAACTTTTTATTATAGGTAAAATTCATTTTCTCTCTATGAATGAAGGTAGATAAAGTTTGGACCCCTTGTTAGTGGCTCGAGAGGAATTATGCACAAAAGCAACATGAGACAAGGGGGCAAGAGGGAGAAAGGGAAGAGAAAAGGCACACGAGGACCAAGTAAGCAGAGTAGCTCAGGAAGATCTAATGGGTACGCCTAACTAAAATTTCCATAATTTATTTTCAAATGGGTACGCCTGGAGAATAGCAAAGGATGCTTGGGGATACACTTCCCACTTTATGCAAGGCAAGGAATGAGGTTTGTGTTGCTTACCTCCAAAAATAGTTGTTGAGTGAGCACATGAATGAAGGAGATTCCATGGACAATTTTTTGACAAAGATCAGAGGTTTGAAGGAGTAGTTGATTCTGTTGATGAAGTTTTGCTTGACACTTCACCTATGCAGATTGTTCTAAATGGTCTTTTAGATTCATATCAGAGTTTTGATTTTATTCTTCGATTGATGATGAAAGGCAATCTAAATGCCTTAACATTTGAGGAGTTATTCTCTGTTTTGTTGCAGGCAGGTCACTCTAGACAGAATATGTCCATTACGCATGTTGTAGATCAAGCTTTCTTGGCTAGTCAGAAGGGCAAAGGTAAATGGAGCTCTTCTACTGGTAAGCAGAAATTCGCTAATTCTGCACAATCAAAGAAGGATGACAAAGACGAGAAGAAACAAAAAAGTAGAAATTGTTTTGCAAATATTATAAAGGAAATGATCATGTCATAAAGAGTTGTCCAAAAGTGACTACAAAAGAGGCAAAGAAGAAAGAGGCTAGAATGATTATTGGAGAGGCCTCTACACCCAAAACAAAGTCTACTAATCTTGTGCTGAATGAAGAATGGGCATTTACTATTGTTTGCAGTTATGACCCATCTTCACATGAATAGTGTATGTTTGCAATAGACTCACATGCTTGGTACTTTGATAATGGGGCAACCAAACATAGTACCTCGTAGCATAGTTCTTCACTTCACTTGAGCTTGCCCCTATAGGGAATAATGTCACATGCACCAAAAACTCCTCTTATCTTGTTATGGGAGTTGGTAAGATCATTATGATTATTGCTGATGGTCGTTCTTTTACATTGTCAGATGCTTTATTTGTGCTAGAGATCAAGAAAAATATGTTATTAGTTTCATCATTAGCCATGATTGGCTTGTTCATGAAATTTGTTGATGACACATGTACAGTTCATGATCTATCAAATGGTGACATTGTTATTGCTTCTAGCATCTTATGTCATGGGTTGTATAAGCTCATAGATTATGCAAAATCTGTGAATGATTCAGCATGTGCAGTTCAAGATTCTCAGGCTATGTCAGATGCAAAGCTTTGGCATGCATGCTTTGGTCATCTGAATTTTGCTAGTTTGCTACGCCTGGAGAAATCTGAAATGGTTTCCTCTTTGCCCGAAGTTGCAAAAACCAGTAAACATGTATGTGAAGGCTATATTTTGGGCAAAATGCAGCGTTCCTCCTTCCCAAAAGATGGTTGAGTTCGAGCTACTCAAAAATTTCAATTTGTTCACAATGATGTCTGTGATCCTATGTAGACACCTTCTTTTGGGAACTATCTTTATGTCGTGACTTTCATCAATGACTTTTCCAGCATGCATGGGTATATCCACCAAAAGAAAAGTCTAAAGTGTTTATGTGCTTCAAACGCTTTCTAATTTTGGTTGAAAATCTGTCAGCATGTAAATGGGCGCCCTCCGTTCTAATTGAGGGGGAATATATATCCCCTATTTTTAATGCATTTATGGTTGAATGTGGGATAAAACATCAGTGTATAGTGTTGTATACACCTCAATAGAATGGATTCATTGAAAGTAAGAACAAGTCACTCATGGAGATGGCTAGGTGTATGGTCAAGAGTCAAGCTACCACATAGTTTCTTGCTTGACACCGTTATGTGTATAGCATATGTACTTAAGAGGTGTCCCACTAAGGCATTAAGATTTATAACTCCATGTGAGGCTTGGCATGGTTGTAAGACATTTGTTGCTCATCTGCGTGTTTTTGGTTGTCTTGCATATGCATTAATGCCTGAACAACAATGTAGCAAATTAGATGATAAAGCAATGAAATGTATTTTTGTTGGGTACAGTTCTAAAAGCAAAGGCTATCGTTTGTATCATCCACATACTAAATGCATTTTGGTTAGCCATGATGTTGTTTTTGTGGAAGATGCTATTCAGCCAATTCTTGAATGGTGACTTGCATGAACAAGAGTATGTTTTTTCAGCCCTGTGGCTTTGTGCAGAAAGGGCATGAAAACCAAGTGTTCAGGTTGAAAAAGGCATTATATGGTTTGAAGCAAACACCACATGCTTGGTATGAAAAAATACATGCCTATCTGGTTGCACATGGCTTTGAGAACAGTCCAACTAAGAGCACCTTATATGTTAAGCGTAAATGATGTGCTACTGATCATTGTTGTCTATGTTGATGACATGCTGCTCACTGGTCCTCATGAAAAGCATATTGCTGATTTTAAGGCTGATTTGCATGCCTCATTCAAGATGTCTGATTTGGGGCATTTGCATCATTATTTGGACATTCAATTTATGCAAGTTGATGGCGGAATAGCTTTGTGTCAAACAAAATATATTGATACATTATTGTAGTCTTTTGATCTTGAAGATTGTAAACCTATTGCCACTCCTATGGAGACAAGTTTATGGTTGAGTCTTCATGATGGTGGAGATGCATTTGATGTTGTTCTCTATCAATAGGCTCTGTTGAATGCTTGATTTACTTACGCATTACTCAGGCAGATATTCAATTTGTTGTCTCATATATGAGCAGGTTTATGCATTGCCCAAGTGTTAAGCATTGGCAGGTGGTTAAGCGCATCTTTTGTCACTTGAGTGGTACCTGGCTACTTGGATTGTTTTATCCCAAGGGCGGGGGTCACTACCACTAGATTTACATGATTTTTCTGACACTCATGTGTCCACTACTGGGTTTTGCTTCATGCTTAATAGTTCATGTATATCTTGGTTGAGCAAGAAGCAGCTTATTGTGGCAACTTCCAATTGTGAAGCTGAGTATAGGGTAGCTTTCACAGCGATTGTTGAGTGTTGGTTAATCTTCTACCACCACCATCTTCACTGATAGTCAGATTGCATTGGAAGTTGCGAGGAACCCTGTGTTCCATGCTTGCACTAAGCACATTGAGGTGCACTATCATTATGTCAGGGAGAGGTTCTCTACTGGAGAGATCTGTTTGGCATATGTGCGATATAGGAGAACATTGCATACCTTTTCACAAAGGCTTTGCCTAGGGAGAAGTTTGAAGCTTTTCACAAAGCTTTGGGCTTACTTTCTTTTGTGGATTGATTCCACACAGCTTGGCACTTCCTTATACATGAGTGCCAATTCCTCATTCACCACATCACTGTGAGAGGGGATTTGTTGATATATTTAGGTTGTGATGTGTGTGAACACACTAGGACCATCGGGGCACTTTTTTCCTTCTTTAGGAGGTTTTTTCTCTCGGCTTGTATATACGCCTATAATCCTAATGGATAAATCATCTTTTTTACTTTCTCTTGGCAATACATTAATTATTGTGGTAATCTTACTCCAAGATTCTCCTTGTTATCGCGTGCTTCCATAGACCTCAAAATCCAACAAGACAAGACATAGAGAATTGACATTGGAATCATAGGTATATTCCTTGTTTTTTATCGTCTTTCTTCCTTCCTCATCATCCTTAATCACTCCCTACCTCCATTTCCATCTTCACGAGAAATTCACCATTTTGCTCATATCCCCACCTCCATTGCATTCACTTCATTTCACTTGTGTGTGTGTGTGTGAGAGAGAGAGAGATAGATCTTGTGAGTTGTGTTTTTGCGTGTTTTTTGAGCTTTCTGATAGGTATAGGCATCAACAACAACAATAGTAGCTACAGCAAGTACGACATCATTGTGCATGCACCCCGGGGTGAAGCTCTCTATCCATCATGTAAGAGTTAAAATTGGAGCTTTTGGTAAAACAAATGTGCATCACAGTAGAGTGGACTATATGCACATCCAGAAATATAATTTTTTTTAGCAAATTCGCATTTTTTATCTCCATCACGACAATCAAAGTTGAAAAAAGATTGAGTCTATCATCTGTCATTGACAAATGACAGACAGCCCACAATGGACAGTCTTATCTATCGTGATGCACAGACTTGTCCATCGTGATAGACACATGTCTATTGTGACAGTCATGTCTGTCACGATAGATCTATCCACGATACCCCGATGATAGATAGAACATTTGTCTAAATCCAATCCATTGTAATGGATACAACTCAACATAGATAGAATTTATGATAATCTTTGTCCATCATGAAAAACAGACTATGACGAACACCTGTCCATCGTGACAGACAAACTACGATGGACATTGTTGTCCATCGTGACAGACATACCATGGCAGACATTGTTGTCCATTGCGACAGACAAACCGTGATCGACACATATCTATCACAATAGACATGTCTATCGTGATGGACATGCCATGATGGACATTGTTGTCCATCACGATAGACAACCAATTTTGACAAATTTTAGGGTTTGAAAAATGGGCCATTTTTTAGCTAAAATGTGAAACTTTTGCAAGCAATTAGAGCTTTTGGTCAAGACTAAAGCAAGATAGCATATGGGGCATGATTGCGAGCACCCATCTTGGGTGTTAGAGCATTGATTAAAGCATCCAGCTCAATTTTGGAAGTATACAAACCCCCTCAGTCAATTCTTTAATTTAGGCTAAGCTCAATTAGCACATTAGATTAACCTAGGACTACGATAGGCATGAAAGTATGCAAGACTCCTTAACACTAGTTTGGTACCAAAATAGGAGACTTATGTATCCTTTTTTGATAGTTTTCCAAAAAATCACACACCTTCTACAAAGAGAATCTAAGAAAATCTTTTTAACACACATATTAACTATAATTCAACGGCTAATGAGAAATTATAGCATACATTGGACCATGTTTTTGTTTCATGTTAATAACATCTCAAGATGTTATGGTTATGAACAAGATGAAAATTCCTAATCAAATGTAATTTTTATCAGAAGTAAAAATCCACTATATGAAAGAAAAAATTATACAGATTCCTTGAAACATCGAGGACATAGTATGAACCTCAAACTCACTTAGAAAAATCATTCCCAAGTCAAATAAAATCAATTATTCTGACTTTGTAGACAAAAAGAGCAACTAATTCTAGACATGGTTCAAACAAACTTATGTGAATCCACAAACATGTACAAACATGCCACCAATCAAACAAGTTATGGAGACACTAACCAAGGTATACACATGTAAAATCAACTACTATGACTCTCATTATCAAAAACAAAAACTAAAGCCTACATATACGACTCAAAAGAATTTATGGACATCATTCAAGGTGTACATGTTCATGTAACCAACCAAAAAATGTGTAACATAACAAACCAACGTTTACACATACAAGGCTAAATAATTTATGGACATCCACCAAAATTCTCACGTCTTTGGATACAAACAAGAATCTTTAGCTATGTGGGCATCAACCAAATTCTACATATACAACCATGAATAGTTTGTGGTCACATAACAAAGCATCTATATTTATGTAAAAGATACAATTTATTCACATGAACCAACAATAAGACATCAAAAAAGGTATACACATAAGGGAACTACCAATATGTGAAAATGAACCACGTTTTTCACATTTATGTGCACCTAACAAACTAAATATATGTGTGGACACCAACCAGTATATCCACATACAAATATGAAATAATGCCAGATTATAGACATTTAGCTTGATACCAAATGAAAAAAACTACTTCCTACTAAGAAAAAAGATTCATATACACATAAAATCAAAGGAGAATATAGTTTTAACATATTTGGTAAAAATACTATTTTGGTAGTTGTTATATATTCATAAGCACACACTCCCATGCACACATCCACACATACTCAAAATAATACTAAAAAGTCTTGATATAATCTTCGATATTATAAAAATGATAATGATCACTTGAAAACATTTCATCATTTCCATCATGGATGCCATCTTCTTTTTTTCCCAATGAAATATGTATGCCAGTTGTTTCTTTCTCCTCACGAACAACGTTGCCTATCAGATATTGTGTCACAATATTGAGAATGATCACATGGCATGAAAGCATATTTGGAAGGTTTAATACTTAGAATAGCATTTAAATAGATTTTGCATCGTAAGGTTTTATTTCACCTTTGGAACTATGTTCTTTTATGAAAATGGAAATATATGCTTTGTCAATTTAGCATGAAAGTCAACACCAAATGCAATGGCTACTATTTCAAAGTGGAGGCCTTCTAACTTTGAATAAAAATGTGCACTCAATTATCATGAAGGTTATCCATTAACTTACATACAAATTATAGTGAGCCATTCCTCAAAAGTTGCAAAAAATGACAATGATCGAGAGAAGAGAAGTTTTGGGTCCATGTTCTTCACTTTTCCAAGTGTTCAATCTTCTCAAGAGATCCCCAAACTTTCTCCACTTCAAAAACACTTCAAAAATCCACCACTAGATTCCCATTTCCTCAAACATATCCAATTTTGTCAAAAAAATTTAGTTTAATTATTTTTCATTAGTTCTAGAAGTTGAGTTTTTAAAAATTCCCATTTTTTTGCTTCATTTAACAACCCATATGAAGTTGAAAATTGTTAAAGATTATATTTTTCTCAAGAACTTAGAAAGAACAAGTGCCTGATACTAAACAACTAGCAACGAGGTTGTACTTGGGAAATTGGACTCATCAATGAAGCATATGAACCTTAGGTCAGAAAGACACCTAGGACAGGATAGGCAAAGCATTCAATCATGTGAAGCTCGTGTCAATCACACTGCTAGGTCTTGGGCTCAACAACTCAGTGATTACCTCTACATATTGAGCTCTGAGACCAGTGATTCAAAAATGTCATTTAGCATGGAAACACCCACAAGTAGTTCACGATTTTCCTACTCACAAAACCCTAAAGGCCCCTATAAGACTCAACTCGAGTACATACAAACCAACTGATTAGGTGCCCGCATCTATGAGGGTGGGTTGAGGAGATCAATGGTCCAACTCAAAAACTCTGGTCAACCTTTTGGAATTGAACCCCCGGTGGTCAAATTCAAAGAGGGATCTTATATTGATAAGCAAGGAACCATGTATGTGGTTACGAGCTCACTTGATCGGATGGATGAATTTGGAATCATCATTCCTGAGTCAGAATCAGGATACTTAGAGCATGATAATATTGGAAAAGACCTAGAACACTGCATGGTAAGTCAACCTTGTCAAGGATAATCCTGCTAGAGTGGATTACTCATGATAACAAGACTATAGAGCTATCCTTGAATAGAGAGACGAATGAAGCTTTCTAGGGATTTAAGAAAGACAAGCCAAGTGAGGTAGATGGTGTAACAATTTACAAGTTTAAGGATCCAGATGTACCAGGGAAGGTAATCTACTTAGATAAATCTTTTGAAAGGATGTTTATGGTCATGGAACATAACAAAAATGCCTACACTTGGAAGGGTGAATTAGTATTCTTCCCACACAAACCTCGTGAGTCTCAATATTAGCAAGGTGACACAACACCTCATCTGTGATTCATGGTTTTAAGCAAACACCTCAAGAAATAGTGAGGCTAGCAGGACATAGATTCAGACAATACCTTGAGAGATGTACCATCTAGGAACTATCCACACCGGCCAAGCAAGTGGCATTAATCTTGGAAGGCTTGCTAAGTGCAAATTTACAATTCTGTGTCTACTTAAAGGAACTTAGAACATAGAGAAATGTGTGTGAATGTGCATAGACATTGAGGATAACTTGGGAGAGGAGTTAGAACTTTCAAAGATGTACAAGGATTTTGATTGTTCAACCAGTTTCATGTCAAAACCTTCAACTTCTATTGATGAGTTGGCTGAAAAAGTAGCTCAAAAATTAAGTGTTTCAAGCAAACACACACCTAGGATGATCTCTATGAAACAATGTTATAATTGCGGAGGAGATCACATGGCCAATGTATATCGCATCATGACTCAAACCCTAGGGATTCCGAATAACCAATACTACACAATAGAGAGAAGATACACTAACTATACAATGCAAGATTGCCCTTACAACAAACAAGTGGTCAGACAAAATTATCAACAACCATATCAGTAGCTCGAGAGATACCAAAACCCATATCAACAACTACCATACTTTAAGCCCTAGCAACCTTACTACCAAGCTCAATAAAGACCCCAACCTATGCTAGGCCAACAACCTCCACCCCTTGCCAATGTTATCCGAGTCAAATATGCTTTACCAAAAGATGACCATAGTAGAGCACTCATGCTTGCATCCCCACTAATTTTCGAAAGTGATCCTAATGCTCAAAGATTTGACTCGACACATGTAGATAGCCCACGAGCTTACTACATGGATTCACCTTCACATAATGAGATATATCCATATGAAAACCTGAGTGGATCAAGTTGGGAACTCTAATACTTAAATGTAATGTACATGAATCCTAACCCTAGATTCCAACTAAGGCAGGTGAGACCCCACACACCTAGAGGGCCATGCTATAGAGGGTGATCATTTCATTCGTGATTGTCTGCTTCCTCCACTTGGACCATCCCAATCAATGACCATTCAAGGCTTTTGCCTAGATTGTGGCAAGGAACACCTCTTAAGAGGCAAAACCCAGTTATGAGCAGGTATTCTACTCGGGAAGAGGAAGAGGCTGAGGTAGAGGCTTCGGAAGTGGAAGAGGACACAATAACCAAGACCAAGGTCAACAACAAAATCATGTAGGAGGAAGAGGATAGTTTGAAGGCAGGGGGAGCCAAAAAGGTCGTAGAAATTTCCAAAGAAATGATTTAGGTAATGACACTAAAGGATGTTGGAATTGTGGTAAACTTAGACACTTTGAACGTGATTGCAAGTTGAAGAATGAAAATAACAAAAGGCAGAAAAACAACTATGCATCCACAAGTGAAGATGATTTTGAGAAGTTGTTCATGATTCAACATCACATGATGAATACGATGTCTATTGGTGTTTCAAAATAGAATGATAATGTATGGTATGTTGATTTAGGTGCTTCAAATCACATGACCAGTAATGGGGAATGGTTTAGTACTTTGCAAAAATTCCCAGTTCCTGGATATGTTGAAACAGGTGATGACACATTACACCCTATCGAGCATACATGAAACATAGCACTATCTATGGAAGATGGAAAGTTAAAACATCTTGCTGATGTGCTGCATGTTCCAAATATAGCAAGAAGAATCTGGTTTCTGTTGGACAAATGGTTGACCAAAGATTACAAGTCAGGTTCAATACCGATGGGTTATATATAGAAGAGTACAAACAGGATGGAAGATTGATTGCCAAAGGAAACAAAGTGGGTAGGATGTTCACCTTAAATGTGAAAATTTTTGAAATGAATGCAGCCATGTTTGCAAAAGGTGCACGAGTTATTGCTGTTATAGAGATCTAACACAAACAAATTGGACATGCAAATTTGCAAAGGCTGAAATTGATATCGTCAAAGGAGATTGTCAATGGAATACCAAATTTCAAGGTTGCAGAAATGCAAAAGGTATGTGCAACATGTCAATTTGGTAAACAGTCAAGCACATCATTTTTGCGTGACAAGCATGTTAGTGAGAATGTGCTAGAAATAGTACATACAGATGTTTGGGGTCTTGCAAAGAACACATCTATGGGTGGTTGCAGATTATGTTACCTTCATTGATGACCATACATGGAAAGTATGGGTATATTTCATGAAAGAGAAGAGTGAGGTGTTCACTCACTTCCAGAATTTTAAAGCTATGGTGGAAAAGCAGACAGGGAAGTATATTTAGACATTAAGATATGATGGAGGAGGTGAATACATGTCAAATGAGTTCAACAACTTTGTTAAAAGTCATGGAATTCGACATCAATTTTCATGCAGGTACACAACACAACAGAATGGCATTACTGAATGAAAAAATAGACATATTGTAGAAATAGCAAGATCCTTGATGGCTAAGAAGAATATGCCTCATTGTTATTGGGCAGAAGCTATGCATACTATTGTATATATCATGAATAGAACTTCGGCTGCTGTTGTACATCAAGTTACATGTGAAAAGAAGTTTATAGGTAAAAATCCAAATTTATCACATATGAAAGTATTTGGCTATATTGCATATGTACATGTTCCAGATGAGTTGAGGACAAAGCTTGATCCTATAAAAATGTATCTTCATTGGATATTCCTTGAACAAAAGGGCTATAAATGTTATAACCCACTCACACGATAGGTGAAGGTGAGCAGAGATGTGGTATTTGATGAAATGTGAAGCTTCTATGCAGATGCCAAAGATGGGCTTAATTGTGAATCAAATGACAAAGAAAATGCTAAGAAATAGAGTGTAGAATCTCAAGTTTTGAGTGGACCAGATGCATCACCAAGCAATAGTTCCAAGTTAAATCCATGGAGCAGAAGATTGCGTGGAAATTTCAGTCCAACAAATTCCTCAAATACATCCAATAAAGGTAAAGAAAAGCTTTCCGCTAGTAGTAAAACATGTGCAAGTTTTGAAGATGTTGATGGAGATTCAAGCGGTTTAGAAAAGAGTCTTGATAAGGAACTTGGATTGCCCTCTGTGAAGACTCCAAGAGTAAGAAAGGCACATGCAAATGATACAAGGAGAAGTGACCCAGGACCAAGAAGATCTAGGAGGATGCAGAATTCAGTGCAACAATTGACATATGATATTTACATGGCTCGTCATTGTGCCTACATGACAAAGGTAATACAAGATGTTGAACCCTCTTGTTTTGAAGATGCAATTGGAAATGCAGATTGGGAAAAAGCTATGGATGACGAGATGGATGCACTTTATGGAAATGATACATGGAAGCTCGTTCCATTGCCCCAAGGAAAGAAACCTATAGGCTGCAAGTGGGTCTACAAGGTAAAGCACAATGCTTATGGTGTTGGAGTTAGACGTCTGCGGAAGCACGCAAACATCACAAGGAAGAAGAAGAAGCTTGGAGCACAACACACAATAGTGAATGTATTACTAGAGAATGTACAAAGATAAGTAGCCCATTAGGGCAATAGGCGTATATACAAGCCGGGGTAAAAAACCTCCTAAAGAGGGAAAAAAGTGCCCCGGTGGTCCTAGTGTGTTCAGACACATCACTACCTAAATATATCAACAAATCCCCCCTGGGAGTGATGCGGTGAACAAGGAGCTGGCACTCATGTATAAGGAAGTGCAAGCTATGTGGAAATCACTCCACAAAAGGAAGTAAGCCCAAAGCTTTGCGGAAAGCTTTAAACTTCTCCCTAGGCAGAGCCTTCGTGAAAAGGTCTGCAATGTTCTCCTGCATGGGCACATATGCCAAGCTGATCTCCCAGTAGAGAACCTCTCCCTGACATAGTGATAATGCACCTCAATGTGCTTAGTGCGAGCATAGAACACAAGGTTCCTCGCAACTGCCAATGCGCTCTGACCGTCAGTGAAGATGGTGGTGGCAGAAGACTGACCAACACCCAAATCAGCCATAAGGCGTCTGAGCCACACACACTCTACAGTCGTTGTGAAAGCTGCCCTATACTCAGCCTCACAATTGGAAGTGGCCACAGTAGGCTCCTTCTTGCTCAACCAAGATATACATGAGCTACCAAGCATGAAGCAAAAACCACTGGTGGACACACAAGTGTCATAGCAACCAAACCAATCTAAGTCAGAAAAAGCATGTAAATCTGGCGGTAGTGACCCCCCCTTGGGATAAAACAACCAAGTAGCCGAGTACCACTCAAGAAGCGAAAGATGCGCTTAACCGCCTTCCAATGCGTGACTCTTGGACAATGCATAAACCTGCTCATCTGTGAGACAGCAAACTGAATATCTGGCCGAGTAATGCATAAGTAAATCAAGCATCCAACAGCGTGTTGATAGAGAACAGCATCAAATGCATCTCCAGCATCATGAAGACTCACTCGTAAACCTGTCTCCATAGGAGTGGCAATAAGCTTATAGTCTTCAAGGCCAAAACACTACAATAATGTGTGTATATATTTCGTTTGACACAAAGCCATTCCACCATCAACTTGCATAAATTGAATGCCCAAATAGTGATGCAAATGCCCCAAATCAAACATCTCAAATGAGGCATGCAAATCAGCCTTAAAATCAGCAATATGCTTCTCAATAGGACCAGTGAGCAGCATGTCGTCAACATAGACAACAATGATCAGAAACACATCATTAGCACGCTTAACATATAAGGTGCTTTCAGTTGGATTGTTCTCAAAACCATGTGCAATCAGATAGGCATGTATCTTCTCATACCAAGCACGTGGTGCTTGCTTTAAACCATATAACGCCTTGTTTAACCTGCACACCTAGTTTTCATGCCCTTTCTGCACAAAGCCACGGGGCTGAAAAACATACACTTCTTCATGCAAGTCACCATTCAGAAATGCTGTTTTAATGTCCAACTGATGTACATTCCAACCATGATGGGCTGCAAGTGCACAAATGCTCCGAACAGTAGTCATATGTCATGTAGGTGCAAAGGTCTCATCAAAATCAATGCCTCTTTCCTGCGCATAACCCTTTGCAACAAGCCTAGCCTTATACCTGTCAATTGTACCATGAGGTTTACGCTTCAACTTGTATACCCACTTAGTGCCAATGGCCTTCTTGCCAGGAGGCAAGTCACATAAAGACCATGTACCATTCTTCTTTATAGCATCATATTCAGATTGCATAGCACCCATCCAATTTTCTGAATTTTGTGCTTCATCAAAAGAAACAGGCTCATTCTCATCACAGAGACTAGAGGCAGCCATAGCATAGCAATCTGATGCAAAGGAGGCACTATGAGAGCTTGAACGAGTACAATATGACAAAGGTGCATCTAATTTGTTGTCATGCAAAGTCTGCACCATCAATTTTGACATAGTTTTTGCCTGCTCAATATCAGCTCTCTCATCAACAAGTGCATCATGTAAATTTGCATCAGAAATGGAATGATCTGCATCATCATATGAAACCTGCAAAGGCTGAGAAGTTGCCTCATTAGGACTAGCACTAGACTGTCCACCTGTAAAAAGAGGCATCAAAGTATCATACATGTCTTTGGAGCCAACAAATGTCTCCTTAGTACATGAAAGCAATGGCTTAATAGCATCTTCCACAAATACAACATCACGGCTAACCAGAATGCGTTTAGTCTGTGGATGATACAGGGGATAGCCTTTACTTTTAGAACTGTATCCAACAAAAATACATTTAACTGCTTTATCATCCAATTTTTGCGATGTTGTTCAGGCACTAATGCATATGCCAAACAACCAAAAACACACAGATGAGCAACAGATGGCTTGCGGTCATGCCAAGCCTCATATGGAGTGATAGACTGGAGTGCTTTAGTGGGACACCTGTTCAGTACATATGTTGCACACATGAGAGCCTCAAGCTAGAAACTATGAGGTAAAGCCTGACTCTTGATCATACACCTCGCCATCTCCATGAGAGACCTGTTCTTCCGTTCAGCAACTCCATTCTGTTGAGGTGTATACGGCACTGTACACTGGTGTGTTATCCCACGTTCAGCCAGAAATGCATTAAAATCTGAAGACATATATTCCCCCCCTCGATCAGAACGGAGGGTGCCCATTTTACATGCTGATAGATTTTCAGCCAAGACCAAAAACTGTTTGAAGCACATGAACACTTCGGACTTTGCCTTCAATGGATATACCCATGCATGCCTGGAAAAATCATCAATGAAAGTCACGAAGTAAAGATAATTTCCAAACGAAGGTGTCTGCATAGGACCACAGACATCACTATGTACAAGCTGCAATTTCTGAGTAGCCTGAACTGAACCATCTTTTGGAAAGGACGAACACTGCACTTTGCCCAAAATACAGCCTTCACAAACATGTTTTCCAGGTGCCTCAAGTTTGGGCAAAGAGGACACCATTTCAGATTTCTGCAGGCGTAGCAAACTAGCAAAATTCAGATGACCAAAGCGTGCATGCCAAAGCTTTGCATCTGACATAGCCTGAGAATCATTTACGGCACATGCCAAATCATTTACAGATCTTTCATAGTCTATGAGCTTATACAGCCCACGACATAAAATGCCAGAAGCAATAATCACATCGGCATTTGAGAGATCATGAACTGTACACCTGTCATCAACAAATTATACAACCAAGCCAATCTTGGCTAATGCAGAAACTGATAACAGGTTCTTCTTGATCCCTGGCACAAATAAAGCATCTGACAAAGTGAAAGAACTACCATCAGCAGTAGTCAAGATGATCTTACCAACTCCCATCATAGGATAAGAGGAGTTGTTGGTGCATGTAACAGTATTCCTGTAGGGGCAGACTCAAGTGAAGAGAAGAAACTGTGCTGCGAGGTAATATGTTTGGTTGCCCCACTGTCAAAATACCAAACATTTGAGTGTCAGAACACTTGCTACATTCACTACAGCAAAAGGATGGACTTTGCATCAGATGGATGTGAAGAATGCTTTCCTACATGGTTAGTTATAGGAAGAAGTATACATAGACCAGTCACAAGGATATGAAGATTCAAAGCATCCAGAATATGTTTGTAGGTTGCAAAAGGCTTTGTATGGACTTAAACAAGCTCCCCGTGCATGGCATGCAAGGATTGTTGATTACTTAACCACCATTGGTTTTTCTATGTGTGATGTACATCATTTGCTATATGCAAGGAAGGGTGATGATGGCATCACAATTGTGGTTATTTATGTTGATGACTTGATTGTAGATGGTGATAATGAAGAAAGCATTAAAGAGGTAAAGCAACTTCTTATGCAAGAATTTGACATGAAAGATCTTGGTGTGTTGCGCTATTTCTTGGGCATTGAGTTTATATATACAGAAACAGGTATATGGATGTCACAAAGGCAATATGCCTTGAATATGCTACAGAAGTATGGTATGGCTGATTGTAAGACAATTTTTATGCCATTCGGTTAGAATTTGAAGTTAGATACTACACAGGTGAAGCATAGGAAAATTTGAAAGTTAGTTTATGCAAGTTCCCAGGAAGCGACATTTAGATGCTCTGAGGTGCACTCTATGTTATGTGAGTGCTACTTTGGATTATGCATTGTTTTATGCAGCTAGTGTACATTTGCAGGTTCATGGATACTCTGATGCAGATTGGGCTGGTAGCATTCCATATAGAAGATCTACTAGTGGCTTTCTATTCTCACTTGGGAGTGCAACTATTACATGGAGCAACAAGAAGCAACCCACTGTTGCTTTATCGAGTACAGAGGCGGAGTATAGAGGTGCTGGCATGGTAGCATATGAGGCATCATGGTTGGAGATGCTACTTGCAAATTTAGGTGTGGAAGTGCAAAAGCCTATCACCATCTATTATGATAATCTTAGCAGCATAGACTTAGCACAGAACCCTGTTTTTCATGCAAGAACAAAGCATATCGAGGTACATTATCACTTCATCAGAGAGAAGGTATTAGTAGGTGATATTGATCTTGTTTATGTGAGAATAGATGAGTAGGTTGCTGATATTTTCACTAAAGAACTTGGAGCAGAAAAGCTAAATAAGTTTCAGAAGATGCTTGGATTAGAGGACATGGTGTTGAGCTTGAGGGGGAGTGTTGAGATATCAAGCTCAACATGTGATGATCCAGGATAACATGTATCACTTTTTCATTTCTTTGACATGTATAGTGGTCATGCTGGTATATGTCAGGGACACTTCATTGAGCTTTATTAGATATTATCTATCGAGAGTGATGGCACATTTGTTTACCTTATGTACTAGTCTTTATATATTGTGCTTGTTGTATTCTTGTTTTTAGGTCATTTTTGTACATTTCTTTTGTGAAATAGAAGAAGAAGAAGAAGAAGAAGAAGAAGAAGAAGAAGAAGAAGAAGAAGAAGAAGAAGATCATTCTTCCTCACCTCAGTTTGTGTGTGCACTTCTCCTTGATTATGAGATTGTGTGTTTGGGAGCTCTCTTCCTTATCTCCTTCCTCGTGACATGTGAAGCACTGTGATGTATGTCAAGAAACTCAATATCCTATATGTAAAGATGAGATGCCACCATGACGCATGATGGGAGGACGTGCATCCTCCAAGTGGGGGATAGACTTTGTTGGTCCTATTAATCCCCTAGCCAAAAGTTCACATGTTGAGTATATCATTGTCGCAACATATAATCTAACCAAATGGGTGGAAGTCAAGGCAACAAGAAAGAATGAAGCACAAATGATGCCAAAGTTTTTATTCGAGAACATATTTACGAGATACAGATTGCCGATGGAGTTGGTAAGTGACCATGGTACCCATTTTTTGAATGAAGTTATCAAATAATTGTTGTAATATTTCATGGTTATTCACAAAAAGCCAACCTTGTATCATCCACAAGCCATTGGACAAGCAAAGAGCACCAATAAGATCCTATGTACTGTTCTGACTAAGCTCATGAATAACAAACATTATGATTGGGAGAAACAATTGCATCATGTTGTTTAGGCATATAGAGTGGCCTATAAAATGGTACCCGATGCCACTCCTTTTCAGATGGTGTTTGGTCAGAATGTAGTTCTACCTCTTGATACCTACATTCAAGGTATCCCAAGAGTATCAATGGACATGTTATGAGCTATCTTCTAGGATCTTCGATTTGGAACGATTGGGAGAAACTCAATTGCGAGAAGCTGCTAGGATATACACAACTAAGAAAAGGCAAAAGGAATACTTCGATGCACATATCAAGGATAAAGTCCTAAAAGCAAGAGACCTAGTCTTAGTACATGCAGTGAAACAACATGCTCAAAGGTTGGAGAAACATGGCCATGGACCCATGATTATCAAAATAATATCAACAAGTAGAGTTGTCCAATTAGCTACCTTAGATGGTGAAATACTTCCAAGTTATATTAGTGGTTGTAGAGTGACAACTTACCATAAAACTAGGACAAGGTGTGGGTGAAAAGGCTATGAAAGCTTTCATTGGCTTAGGAGTAGCCACTAGTGCTATTAGATTTTCTAGTTTTCAAGATAGGGAATTGTGCATTAATCCTATCAAAGCTTATCTCGTAGGATTAGGAGGAGTGGAAACTTCTTGCATGGGTGAGATAGAACTTCCCATCTCCATTCAAGATGTCCCTACGACAGTCAAAATGCTAATGTGCCATGATGAGGATCTTATTGAGCCTCTCATTCTTGGTCAAGATTGGATCTATGATCATGTCATCCGCCTGAACTTACAAAGTGGACTTCTTCAAGTTTGGGTGAATAATCAACGTGTCAGGCTTGAACTAGGAAGTTTCACATTCACTGATCTAGGAATAGGACCAACTCTTGGTCCATCCAAGATTAATCATGAACGTAAATATGTTGTTCTTGTCCAAAGCTCTATGATGCAAAAGGACACAACTCTTGAAGAACTAGTAGGAGAGATGATAGAACTCCCTTCTTTTCCAAAGACCCCAATTGTCACGGTAACTCAAGCAAGGAAACAAGTAGAGCAGCTAAAGAATACTATGGAATTCCAAAAATTGAAGACAACTCAAAGCCAGGTGATCCATGGTGTGAAGCTGATCTAGAGACACTAGTGCAAGAACCCACCTCCTCCCTTGATGCAACCACCAACAACTACAAAGTTGAGGTCGAAATGAAAGTGGCCAAGGAATATAATGCCAAGATGCCATTCTCAATGATACCTAGCTGATCAATGAAGGTTGACCACAATCCTAGTCAAATCTGGGTGCCTAAGACTTGCTTCCAAACTGAGCATAAGCTTTTAGGGTTAAATCAAGCCTCATATAAACACAACCCCCAAAACCAATAAGAAAAACTATTATAAACATGTATTCAAGTGCAATATCACCTAGCATTTCTTGGAAATGGGTAACTAAACAAGAGATCCAGGTTGAGTCACCCTCGAAAACCTTAAGTGTAACCACACACAAAATTTGTAACCCCATACGGGAAGGAGAATCAAATCATTTAACAGACCCCCTGACCTCACTATGTAAATATCCTTGCATAAAAGTATCAGACAACATGAAGAATGAGAATATAGCCAAACTAAAAGATATGGTAGCCATGACACCTAATATAGTTTTCCACCTTCAAATATATATGTAGCATTTCACATTTCCAAGGAAGGATAGGTTCACACAACCCCATAAGAAAAATCGGTTTAGCTTATACTTGGATGACACTCAAAATTTGACCATCAACCTCCCACATTAGGTCATTGACCAGATTCATGCAACAAACAAAAGATGGCCTTCCAAGACCATATTGCATTTGTGTTATTGCCTAAGACATATTATTTATAGGTGCTTGGCTTATCACATCCCCATTCAGAGAGCCCTGTTGTGGAATAGATTTCAACAACTCAAATGCAAAAAGGCCTCCACACCTCCATCCAAAAGAATGAGAGGCTCAATTCCACGTGTCCAAGCAAGAGGGATTACATTGACTCCAGATATCTCTTTAGCACCATAAAGGTAGTACACCCATTCACACCCAGATTACCAAGAGAAGCATTGATGGTCCCCAACTCATTGTCCCACCTATACCATCAGATTTGGAATCTCTTGGAGGAATCGGTCTAGAAGACTTAGGATATGCTGACTTTGAACAACTCCTCCAAGACATGGAGGTAGGTTCTGAAGAAGAAGAGACACCAGGTGACCATCTACAACGCCAATAAAGAGGAGCGCCATGACTAGCAATAGCAAGAGCATGACCAGGATGAGCAAAAAGACGAAGAGGGACAAGAAGATGATGGTACCCCTACTTACATAGCACAACTTTGAAGGTTACATGATTCTATCTCAAGTGTACGAGAAAGAGGTAGATTTTCATTCCACACAAGCCAATCACTAGTTGATCAAATTTTGGGCAAAGAAAGCATGGTCCCGATTTTCGTTGAAACATTACAACTCATGTAAAAAACTTGTAGAGTCATGGAAGCCATCCACACCATGATGCAATGACCACGACCTCAATATGACCAGAGAAGAATTGACACTGGGCTATGATCAACAAAAATATTCAAAGACCTATCTCAGAATGGGAGACAGTCACCAATCAAGAAGTGACATTGATAGCAACAATTGGCCTCACTGTCAAAAAATTTGTATAGACCTCCCCTATCTTGCCGCCACACCCCCCCATCCCACCTCGGACCCAAGAAACTGAGAACACAATCATCGAAACCACACAAGCCAAAGAATCGATTTTTCACACCCCACCTTGTTCCCCACCTCATACCAAAGTAGTAGTAACCACCATTGTAGTCACAACCTCCACACCTTCCTTTAGTTTTTGCACACTTGTCTCTCAAGCATAATTGTTCTCTTCCATCTCCAACCCATTGTACACTACCTCAGCCCCACTTGAACTTGGCCTAGGGTACTCACTCAAGCACCTTGTTGTAGGAAAACCACCTCCAACTAAAGGCATTTTAGGTATTCCAACATTCCAACCCACCCACATTCCTTTGATCCCACCTACGTATTCGTCCAGGTTTTCATACATGAAATGACCCCAAGCTTCAAAAACCACATTACCACAATTTTGGACCACCTTTATGGGAGCCATGGACCAAGCCCAAGCTCCATCTTCTTCATGGGGTCACTCTTCATTTGCACCCTCTCCATTGTTCACCAATATTAAGAGTAGTGCACCCACAATACCTCTTTTAATGGTAGAGAGAACACACACACTTATCACTGATCCTTTGGATATCTCACCACCCACTACACCATTTCCACCACCCACACTTCCAAAATCTCTCTTTTCCCCTCCAACATCACCAACACCTACACCACTATAAGGCACAACATTCATTACTCCCTTTCCTACTTCCCAACCTGCTATACTCTCAATTGTACATATTGCATCCAATAATGTAAATAATGCATTAAACACCATGGTTCAATGTACCAATCAGTTATGACAAGAATATCAACTACTTGAAGCATGCAACAAAGCACTCACAACGGAATCCCTCTGACTACAAGAATGAGTGGTTGCACCAAAGGAGCAGAATGCGAATTTACAAGGATTGTAGGACACTTTACAATAAGCCCATGACAAGCTTTATTGTAGGATGCAAAATGTTGATCAAGATATTGTCAAGAATATGGAGATCATGTTGAATCACCACATAGAGAGAAATGCTAAGCTGCAAAGAAACATGGGTCTTTCCCAAAGACATATGGTAGAAGCCATGGAAGAAAACAAGTGCCTCAAGCACCAAAACCAAGATAATCTAGAATTTTTGATAGAAAGTACACCCGGCGTGATGCTTAGCCCTAAACAATTTCAAGCAATGCCTTTTGATACCATCCATATTTTATTGAAAGATCATGCAAATTCCTTAGAATCTTATGAGAAGTTAGAAGACGAACTCAATGACCTACACAAGCAACAAACCACTACCAACATCCAAGTGCTCGAGGCCATCCCAATCCCAACGAGCACACAAGAGATAGAGGCACTTCATAAACAAATAGATTATCTACAAGCCAAATCGTCACAATATGAGTGTTCCCATCCCCACAAGTAGAGGCTGAGCCAAAGGAATCGATAGAAATTCTAGTGGAGGAAACACTTGAAGATTCTTATGAACCACAAACAGTCCCTTGGGGTAGGGTCACTAAGAAAGGGCAAGAAATGTATGAAGCACTTGTCCCCCAGTGGCTAAAATAGGTCAAAGAGATTGGACATATGTACGATGATCGAGTGACTATACAGATTGAGTCCATGTCCAACCTAGAAGACAAAGTACTCAAATCTAAATATTTTCAGAACTTGTCCCACTAAAGGCTGATCACCACCACCTCCAAAATGCAATACATGTCATACTTCGTGCTTCTAGTCAACTATAAGGAAGAAGTTAAGTGAGTCATAGGAGAGGCACCAACATTTGCAACATAGTTTCAACCTAATGATATGTCAGAGTGGGCTAAGCAAGGGACAATCTTTTGACCGAATTGGAGAGCAAGATTACCAGAGACACACCAAAAATGATGTAGACCTATCAAATGCTCTGTTATACATCAAGTACAACCCTTGTTACATTCCAGTACCCCAAAGGCACCCATGGCTTGAATTTGTTGTCAAAGTAAGCACTAGAAAGGGATGTTCAAATTGGATAAACTATCCATATTCGCTCCCCCCATAGGGCCTCCTATGGTCGCATACATAGTGTCAAGTATATGAAATCGGACCCCGAGACTAAAGAATGTACCTAATGTGGTGGTCAAGATGTGCATGAAAATATTGAAGCTCATGATAGTGGATTTTAAGACATTCAAATGTCAAAGCCTCGTACATATCAGCTCTTGGGTTTAATGAAGGAAAATTTGACCTCGTCTACGACATGAACAAAACCCCATCGATCAACACTATTTACATGTGGCATGCAAGAATAAAACACATGCCCTCTTGCTATAACCAGAAATTTGAAGAGATATTTTCAACAGAATTCTTGGAGCACCATTAAAAAATCTTCATCCCAAGACCAACACATCTCTTACATCTCTTTGCAGTGGAACAAGCTCTCCACATAGATCAATTATGTATGCCACATCTATAGGTTCTAGCACCCATAGATTGGGATAGACTAATGATCTATTTAGCCCGTGACCTTAGGTTGAAAGAACATGAAGTGGCGGTTGATGTGGTTCAATACTATATCACGCCCTCCACAACAAGGGTTTGTCAGGGATGACATACGTGAGAGAGGGGGTTGTTAGTGGCCCAGGAGGACTTACATGGCAAAGTAGCATGAGGCAAGGTAGACAGAGGGGCAAGGGCATAGAGAAGGCATAGGAGGACCAAGCAGGTAGAGTAGCCAAAGAAGATTCAGCGAGTAGGCCTAACTAAAATTGCCAGAATTTCTTTTCAAACAATAGTGATCGTCATCACTACATCACATTGTAAATATCATTTTTTATAATTACAACTCTGTTTTGTTCAATCCAAGGATTCCTTGAGCACCTACATACCAAATTTCATATCACCTACATACCAAATTTCCAAGGAGTGTTAAAAGCACCTACATACCAAATTTCCAAGGAGTGTTAAAAGCACCTACATACCAAATTTCATAAGTTTTAGAGTTTGTTTGAGCCCTCAAATAAGCCTAGGAGCCTAATTTTTAACTATATCGGATACTAGGTTTGAAGGCCAAAAGTGGGCAAAAATTATACAAGGAGCTAGAGATCTCACTTTTGCATTGGATTTTTTAGAAATTTTGTACGAAGAGCACATAATTAATAGATTTCATTGTTCATCTTTTGTCTTACCTTGTTTATGTGTGTGCATGTTAGTGTGCTTCTCACTCATGCACTTGTGTATTCACTTGCTCATGGTCACCATACCACCTAATTGTCATTATGTACCTCCTCACATTGATACTCATCATTATGTTAGAGTGACCCCCCCCCCTCGCAGCCAAGAAGTTACACAGATCATGCATGCATGGACTACCCTAGGATGTGAAGAATTTATAAGCTTATTGCTGGCAAACCAAACAATCTCTCATGAACACAAGTCAATGACAAATATAGCATATCCGACCCATAATGTTAATTCATGGAGAGATTCTCACTCATATGAAATCCTCTACACGATCTTGACATGATGAAGAAAGAAACATCCACATAGGCAAGCATGCACACAAGCAACTTCTCTCACAGGCAAGACAACTCCAAGAAACTCATGTTAATTAACAGGAGATAAGAATAAAAGCCAAGCTGACATCTCAAATATGAGAGCCCATTGTCTTTTATTTTAAAACAATGGGCCTATTCAATGTCTAGTGTCAGCCATAGTTAAAAATAAACTTAAACTCACATTTAGGCTCTCATCAAAGCGCTAAAAAATATGAGAAAGAATGGAGGCTTAGTTTATGATTTTATAGGCTCAAGGACTCCTTGGCCTTAACATATGTGGATAATATTTACAAAAATAGGTATGAGCACATAAGAAGGGTGTTTTTACATGTAAAATGAGGCATAGTTTGGAAATTTTAACCCCCATTGACTCCATCTTTGACCATGTTCCATCTTTGGCACCTCCTTCTTGTTCACTCTTGCACATATTCAAAATGCCGTCCATTGTCTTCTTTTCATTCACATCATGTAGTGTTTTGAAGTACATCAACAATTATGGAGCTTCCTATACTACGCAATTCAACTTAAGGATTTTCAATTCCTTAATTATTTATTCATCGAAGATTTTTATTTAATCAATTTAATTACAAAAAAAATCATAAAATTTTTCAAAAGAATTACAATTAAAGAAAGAATTAAAAATAATGAAATTAATTAATTAATATAATTAATAATTTGAAAAAATACACATTCATATGCACACACACATTCACACATTTACACACACATAGATACATAGACACATACACATACACACATGTATCTATAGATTTACATAAACACATAAACACACAAATATATACACACACATTCAAACACACATACACTCACACCCATACATACACACATACCTTTATACACACATAAACACCCACATAAATACACACACATGCTTCCATACACACATACACACATATACATACACACATACATACATATGTACACATGTATATGGACATAATACATACATACCTAAATAGATCACATACATACACACATACATACATACTCACATGCATACATATATACTTACACACATGCATACCTTTCATACATACATTACATACATACATACATACAAGAATGTTCTTTTTTTTGCATGTGGATTTGTTTTTGTAGGTATAATGTGTCTTTTGTAGGTGGAATGTATTTTTGTAGGTGAAGCATTATAACGACCACATAGAGAGATGAGTCTCTCTTCCTTCCAACCATATGCCTCTATATATAGCTCTCTCCAAGGGATTGCCTACTATGGATGCTTATAGAAGGCTCTAGAGTTCTTGGGGCAAAACAATCTCCTGCGTATCTCATAGGACTTGAACCCAAGACCTCTTCCTTCTCATCCATATGACTTAATCGTTAGGCCATGCACCTTTGCTTGTCTAGAGAGCATAAGCACCTTTACTTGTCAAGAGAGCATAAGCACCTTTTCTGTCTAGAAAACATAAGCACCTTTGCTTGTCTAGAGAGCATAAGCACCTTTGCTTGTCTAGAGAGCATAAGCACCTTTGCTTGTCTAGAAAGCATAAGCACCTTTGCTTAAATCTACTCTTGATACTTCTACCCAGCACTTGAATGACCAAATGATGTCCGATCTTAGATCAATTTGGACCTATCGAGCCCTCATGGTGTAAACTCACTTTATAACATTCTTCCCCCTTTAGAAAAAATTTTCATCCTCGAAAATAGAGTTATATAAATATTCTAGGCAAACCCCAAGCTTCATGTATAAATTGTACATGATCATCTATGTGTGTTCTTTCCTCGTATTCTTCCCATTAAGAAGTCTCATAAAAGATCATCTCAAAGGTGGGAATCCATTGGGTGGTGCTTACAATCACTCATATATACCTAACTTTCAAACTATCACTCCCATGATGCCAATATCATCCAACTGACCTTAGTCCATATGATGTATCCTCTCTGGAGCAATAATATGAAAGACAAGTGCAAGTGCCAAGCTATATAAGCTTGAGCATACCTCAATGGAGATAATAAACCATGAAATTCTCCTGATATAGAATAAATTCTCATAAGAAAAGTGACTCCAAACCCTTCTAGAGCTAAGATGATAGACTTGTCCTCGTGTCTCTTAAGGTATTCCTATCCTTGAGTGTACTAACAAAAGGTAGTTTTTACCTAAACCATCCTTGCGATCTATGCAAAAATCCATCATCCGAGCTCTCATAAAAGAATCCTTTGGAAGTAAAATGAAATCTTTACATTCCATTAACAAAAAAGTATTTGGTTTGTCATCCATTACCTTTGGACTAAACCCTCTTGGAAGAGCATCTATTGGCACTAATGCAAGCTCTATCATTTTCTCTTCCCTCTAGTTTTCCATATGAATGAAAAAAGCATTCCTTATCGAGATTCAGATAATCCATAAGGATTCATCCTCATAAATTATGCTCAATCATAATCCTTATAATGAAGCAACAACTAAGAGTTTGGTAACACAATAGATCAAATTTATCCCTATCTCCTAGAAACTCTAAAGAAAAGATTCATTATTCCACTCCCAGTTTACTAATGTCCATAGACCATCACTGGAAGTAGACATAATCATTTCTTTTTAGATTCTTTATTCAAGGCTTAATATAACCACTTACTATATGATCTCCCTATTGTCTTTGATAAAACAATGCCATTCTATTTAAACAATCTAAAGAGTATAAAAACTCTCTCCATCCATTTTAAGGAAGAGAGCTCTAGTAGTGGAATATATCCCAATTTCCTTTTCCCTTTCGAAGAGATTCTATTGAATCCAAATGCTATACGGATCCAAAGTTGAGAACATGCACATAAGTTATCCATGTTTTTCTTTCAAAATAATGGAGAACGAAACTCCATGTGAAGGAAAATGTTAAAGTAAATGAAATCCTTTTAAAATAAAGATTAAGAGATGTTTTCCAAACACCTTAAAGGAAAACATACTCTATTCTTATCCTATGAAGAAATCATATTTTCCCTTCCTTTCTCTCTTTCAAAGAACATGAGTTAAAGTGAGATAAGTGAGATCTCTCCTCGATCTCTAAGCTGAATCCCAATTTCTCCTTCACTTAAAAGAGAGATTTATGAATTTGTTTGCTCCTCTCTTCCATGAACTATGCATAATGCCTCATTTACCTTTATTACTATAAATAATGAAAGTGTATGTAGTGAAGAGTGGAGAAAATAAATTCCTTCTAAGGGTCAAACCCCTCTACTAAAATGGTCATCAATGATATGACATGCTACCATAATAAATAGATGTGTATCCATACTAAAGAAACTATCTTTTCCAACCATCCACTATGCATGGATCTATACGATCCATCCACACTAAGGGGATCATCCTTCCTAAAAGCTATAATCTGAGTATGTGATGCCTATGGACATAAAAGAACCTAGCACATACTCTATTAAAAGAACAAATCTTCCATAAATTAATAATAATAATGGCAAATGCTAAGGAAATGTCTTCTAAGAGCTATCCTCTAATCTACTGAAACATATATCCATTTCTTGGAAGTTTGTATCATTACTATTCTATTGAACTTCAAAGTTCAATTTATGTTAAAATTTAATCACCCGTATTTGATTTCCATCACTCCTTTGGATGGAGTCAAGCAAGAGCTCTAATTTCAAAGTGCTCCAGGAACTTTGGAAACTATCTTAAGTTATCATCCTACTTAGATGCTTTAGAAGTAACACCAGAAAGTGTGATATCTCATTCTAATATTCTCTTTATGACTCTCTAAGTATCTCCTATACTTAGAGTAATCATTAAAAAATCTTTATAAGTTTGCAAGTATTCATTTATCCTTGCTCATCAAGGTGTCAAGAAAAATTAATGCTTGACTTTCTTCTTGTGCCTACTTTTACTAAGCAAGACATCTAGCATACTTAATGTAACTCTTCATTAAGTATTTGATACCTAAGTATCACCTTGGGAAGGAATCTACTAGTTACTTGAGTTGCAAGGTTGTAGCTAGCATGAATTTGCAACTAACTAGTTTTGTGTCTTCCCAAATATCAAAATTAATCTTAAAAAGTAATCTAATTACCATGAAATTACATTCATTTAGCTAATTATCAAATAATTATAACCTTGTTTCTTGCAAATGCATATGATTGTATGCAAATGCATATATTTGCATGCATGTGTTGGCATGTTTTTGCATGCTTTAAACTAATTCAAGAATTTTTTGTGCTTTCCATGCATGCACTTCATGCATCTATGTCATGCATAACATACTATCCATGTTTCCTTTTATTGTATAAACATGCTAGTGCATGTGCTTGAATGCATAACAAATCTTTTCTAACAACAAGGAAGCTTGTGATGTGCAAAAATACATCCTTTAATTGAAATTGTGCATTAAAAACATTCATTTAGAAGATGAATGCACATGCAATCATTCTTTACCATGCATGAAGTTGAAAATAGTTTATGAATACATGCAATTTTGGTGCCGTATTTGTTTGGCTTTTTTAGATTTCATTAACTTTTTGGAGTTTCTCTCATCATTATCCAAGTTAAAGTCTTATGTCATGGCTCAATGATGATTCTATGCAAACTATATGACAGTAAAAAGCTAACAAATATTGAAATCAAGCATGAAATTAGAATATACTTAGCTCCAAACAATAACTACATCCATCCCTTGCCTTGAGAAGAGTCATCATATTCCCCGTAGCTTCTCCAAAAGGTGACTATTGAGAACAAATTCTCAGCCCATACCTAGTAAATCTTTATTAAAAAAGAGATTTCTAATAAGCTAAAAATCATAAAAAACAGACACTCAAGTAAAGAGCAATGCACATACGAAGTTGACTAGTTGTTAGATCATTACCAATTGGAAACAATGTTTGGACTGGCTACTTTGAATGCTTCTCAAAGCCATCTTGAAGATATATTCTCAACTTTGAAGCTATATACATGTAGACATACTCCAAAGATCATATATGAGTTAAAAATAACAAATTTAGATCACATATGATACCCTTCAAGAGGGGTCAAAAATGCCCTCTTTCGTGACTTTGCACTTTTCTTTGGATGAGCAATCTTCATGTTTTGAAAGATATTACTCCAACCTTTCTACTTTCTCTTTGTTCATTCCTTGCTTCCTTGAATATGCCCTCTCTCCATATATTCTCAACAAAGAGAATAAGAAACTCCCTTGTAGATGTCTAAGTAGCCATGCAAAAAATTCAAGCAATCTCTTGTGTGTTCTTGGGTATATTATTTACCTCTTAATTAGAGGTCTTGGATTCAAATCTTGTAAGCGCCTAGCATATAAGATTTATTTTTGCTTCCTAAATCAACTTTTATGATCAAGAGAAATGAAGCAAGAGAAAAACATATGTGCATGAGTAGAAGGACATTGGCAACTTGGAGAAGAGAGATCTTCATGAGTGAATATGAAGAAATATGCATATGCATAGGTTTGGATTTCAACAAGATGATTAAGGTCACCATGAGAGTTTGAGGAAGATGATGATCATCGATTTCTCTGTAGAAAGGTGATGGGGACCACGGTTCTAGTACTCCTACTGAAGAGGGATTTTTCCTTAGGGAAGTACACCTATTGACATGCCTATGTGCAGGGATGCAACTTGATAGTGAAGTTATAGTTAGGGGAAAATCATAAGAACACACTTGGAAGAAACGAACACAAATCCTTAACGCTTAGAATGATTTCAATAAAGTAGAAATGAATCAATGTTCATTGCAAGAAGGATAGCAACAATCCAAAGACAAGTCTAGGTCACTCAAAATCACAACATGAATTGAAATAACAAAATACTCTCTGCAAATGAAATGTACAAACTCTCAAGTTGAGACACTCTAGCCAAGACTACTCATTTACATTGTCATGTTATTTGCCATACAAATGAGAAGCCAAGACTTTGTATAGTCACCACAGAGTCAACTCAACCACATTGGGTAGGCTCACAATAGTGAACAATGAGAAGCCAATAGAAAGTTTAGGCTGAGATTACAACTAGCAAAGAATAAGCAATCAAATCCAAAGATGGAATAAATCTTAGAGACATAATATACCTGATATAGATAGATCAAATATGGATTCCAAAGATGGCGCAAATGAGTGCCCAACCTCTTCAAAATATAAGGTGAATAATATGGATGTTTACTTAGTACCTTTGAGTTATAATCTTCAAAAATTATAGCAAGAAATCGATGTAGTAGATGCATCACGAGTTCCTTCACAGAGATATATTAAAATGCAAGGTATTTTGATGTGGATCATGCATGATTAGCTTAGATATAGTGAATGCTCAAGATTACATTTTTTTGATATAATTCATGTTCAATGTATGCTAATTCATTAGATAATCGATATTCTAGTTCTTTTAATAAGGTGATATATCAAGTTTCTACTTGTTATCTTTCAAATGGACATCATTAACATGATGGACAATTGACTCAAATGAAAAATGTTTGTCTACATGTATGTGATTGTAGTAAGTGGGAGAGAAGTGAAGGTTCGCTTGTTTCAAGAACAAAGAGAGTATTTATTTGTTGGAGTTAGACATCTGCGGAAGCACATGAACAACACAAGGAAGAAGAAGAAGCTTGGAGCACAACACACAATACTGAATGTATTACTAGAGAATGTACAAAGATCAATAGCCCATTAGGGCAATAGGCGTATATACAAGACAGGGGAAAAAACCTCCTAAAGAGGGAAAAAAGTGCCCCAGCGGTCCTACTGTGTTCACACACATCACTACCTAAATATATCAACAAATCCCCCCTGGGAGTGATGCGGTGAACAAGGAGCTGGCACTCATGTATAAGGAAGTGCCAAGCTATGTGGAAATCACTCCACAAAAGGAAGTAAGCCCAAAGCTTTGTGGAAAGCTTCAAACTTCTCCCTAGGCAGAGCCTTTGTGAAAAGTTCTGCAATGTTCTCCTGTATGGGCACATATGCCAAGCTGATCTCCCCAGTAGAGAACCTCTCCCTGACATAGTGATAATGCACCTCAATGTGCTTAGTGCGAGCATGGAACACAGGGTTCCTCGCAACTGCCAATGCGCTCTAACTGACAGTGAAGATGGTGGTGGCAGAAGACTGACCAACACCCAAATCAGACATAAGGCGTCTGAGCCACACACACTCAACAATCGTTGTGAAAGCTGCCCTATACTCAGCCTCACAACTGGAAATGGCCACAGTAGGCTACTTCTTGCTCAACCAAGATATACATGAGCTACCAAGCATGAAGCAAAAACCACTCGTGGACACACGAGTGTCATAGCAACCAGCCCAATCTGAGTCAGAAAAAGCATGCAAATCTGGCGGTAGTGATCCCCCCTTGGGATAAAATAACCCAAGTAGCCGAGTACCACTCAGGTAGCGAAAGATGCGCTTAACTGCCTTCCAATGCATGACTCCTGGGCAATGCATAAACCTGCTCATCTGTGAGACAGCAAACTGAATATCTGGCCAAGTAATGCATAAGTAAATCAAGCATCCAATAGCCTGGTGATAGAGAACAGCATCAAATGCATCTCCAACATCATGAAGACTTAATCGTAAACCTCTCTCCATAGGAGTGGCAATAGGCTTACAGTCTTCAAGGCCAAAACGCTGCAATAATGTGTCAATATATTTCGTTTCACACAAAGCCATTCCACCATCAACTTGCATAAACTGAATGCCCAAATAGTGATGCAAATGCCCCAAATGAGACATCTCAAATGAGGCATGCAAATCAGCATTAAAATCAGCAATATGCTTCTCAATAGGACCAGTGAGCAGCATGTCATTAACATAGATAACAATGATCAGAATCACATCATTAGCACGCTTAACATATAAGGTGCTTTTAGTTGGACTATTCTCAAAACCATGTGCAATCAGATAGGCATGTATCTTCTCATACCAAGCACGTGGTGCTTGCTTTAAACCATATAACACCTTCTTTAACCTGCACACCTAGTTTTCATGCCCTTTCTGCACAAAGCCACGGGGCTGAAAAACATACACTTCTTCATGCAAGTCACCATTCAGAAATGTTGTTTTAATGTCCAACTGATGTACATTCCAACCATGATGGGCTGCAAGTGCACAAATGCTTCGAACAGTAGTCATAGTGCATGTAGGTGCAAAGGTCTCATCAAAATCAATGCCTCTTTCCTGTGCATAACCCTTTGCAACAAGCCTAGCCTTATACCTGTCAACTGTACCATGAGGTTTACACTTCAGCTTGTATACCCACTTAGTGCCAATGGCCTTCTTGCCAGGAGGCAAGTCACATAAAGACCATGTACCATTCTTCATTATAGCATCATATTCAGATTGCATAGCAGCCATCCAATTTTCTGAATTCTATGCTTCATCAAAAGAAGAGGCTCATTCTCATCACAGAGACTAGACGCAGCCATAGCATAGCAATCTGATGCAAAGAAGGCACTATGAGAGCCTGAACGAGTACGATATGACAAAGGTGCATCTAATTTGCTGCCACGCAAAGTCTGCACCAGCCATTTTGGCATAGTTTTTGCCTTCTCAATATCAGCTCTCTCATCAACAAGTGCATCATGTAAATCTACATCAGAAATGGAATGATCTGCATCATCATATGAAACGTGCAAAGGCTAAGAAGTTGCCTCATTAGGACCAGCACTACACTGCCCACCTGCAAAAAGAGGCATCAAAGTATCATACATGTCTTTGGAGCTAACAGATGTCTCCTTAGTACATGAAAGCAATGGCTTAATAGCATCTTCCACAAATACAACATCACGGCTAACCAGAATGTGTTTAGTCTCTGGATGATACAGACGATAGCCTTTACTTTCAGAACTGTACCCAACAAAAATACATTTTACTACCTTATCATCCAATTTTTTGCGATGTTGTTCATGCACTAGTGCATATGCCAAACAACCAAAAACACGCAGATGAGCAACAGATGGCTTGCGGTCATGCCAAGCCTCATATGGAGTGATGATTGCAGTGCTTTAGTGGGACACCTGTTCAATACATATGCTGCACACATGACAGCCTTAAGCCAGAAACTATGTGGTAAAGCCTCACTCTTGACCATGCACCTCGCCATCTCCATAAGTGACCTGTTCTTTCGTTCAGCAACTCCATTCTGTTGAGGTGTATACGGCACTATACACTGGTGTTTTATCCCACGTTCAGCCAGAAATGCATTAAATTCAAAAGACATATACTCCCCCCCTCGATCAGAACGGAGGGTGCCCATTTTACACGCTGACAGATTTTCAGCCAAAACCAAAAATTGTTTAAAGCACATGAACACTTCGGACTTTGCTTTGAGTGGATATACCCATGCATGCCTCGAAAAATCATCAATGAAAGTCACGAAGTAAAGGTAATTTCCAAAAGAAGGTGTCTGCATAGGACCACTGTTGGAGATAGACGTCTGCGGAAGCACGCGAACAGCACAAGGAAGAAGAAGAAGCTTGGAGCACAACACACAAGACTGAATGTATTACTAGAGAATGTACAAAGATAAGTAGCCCATTAGGGCAATAGGCGTATATACAAGCCGGGGGGAAAAAACCTCCTAAAGAGGGAAAAAAGTGCCCCGGCGGTCCTAGAGTGTTCACACACATCACTACCTAAATATATCAACAAATCCCCCCTGGGAGTGATGCGGTGAACAAGGAGCTGGCACTCATGTATAAGGAAGTGCAAAGCTATGTGGAAATCACTCCACAAAAGGAAGTAAGCCCAAAGCTTTGCGGAAAGCTTCAAACTTCTCCCTAGGTAGAGCCTTCGTGAAAAGGTCTGCAATGTTCTCCTGCGTGGGCACATATGCCAAGCTGATCTCCCCAGCAGAGAACCTCTCCCTGACATAGTGATAATGCACCTCAATGTGCTTAGTGCGAGCATGGAACACAGGGTTCCTCGCAACTGCCAATGCGCTCTGACTGTCAGTGAAGATGGTGGTGGCAGAAGACTGGCCAACACCCAAATCAGCCATAAGGCGTCTGAGCCACACACACTCAACAGTCGCTGTGAAAGCTGCCCTATACTCAGCCTCACAACTGGAAGTGGCCACAGTAGGCTGCTTCTTGCTCAACCAAGATATACATGAGCTACCAAGCATGAAGCAAAAACCACTGGTGGACACACGAGTTTCATAGCAACCAGCCCAATCAGAGTCAGAAAAAGCATGCAAATCTGGCGGTAGTGATCCCCCCTTGGGATAAAACAACCCAAGTAGCCGAGTACCACTCAAGTAGCGAAAGATGCGCTTAACCGCTTTCCAATGCGTGACTCCTGGGCAATGCATAAACCTGCTCATCTGTGAGACAACAAACTGAATATCTGGCCGAGTAATGCATAAGTAAATCAAGCATCCAACAGCCTGCTGATAGAGAACAGCATCAAATGCATCTCCATTATCATGAAGACTCAATCGTAAACCCGTCTCCATAGGAGTGGCAATAGGCTTACAGTCTTCAAGGCCAAAATGCTGCAATAATGTGTCAATATATTTATTTTGACACAAATCCATTCTCTTGAGGTGTATACGGCACTGTACACTGGTGTTTTATCCCATGTTCAGCCAGAAATGCATTAAAATCTGAAGACATATATTCCCCCCCTCGATCAGAACGGAAGGTGCCCATTTTACATGCTGACAGATTTTCAGCCAAAACCAAAAACTGTTTGAAGCACATGGACACTTCGGACTTAGCTTTGAGTGGATATACCCATGCATGCCTGGAAAAATCATCAATGAAAGTCACGAAGTAAAGGTAATTTCCAAAAGAGGGTGTCTGCATAGGACCACAGCCATCACTATGTACAAGCTGCAATTTCTGCGTAGCCCGAACTGAACCATCTTTTGGAAAGGAAGAACGCTGCATTTTGCCCAAAATACAGCCTTCACAAACATGTTTTCCAGGTGCCTCAAGTTTGGGCAAAGAGGACACCATTTCAGATTTCTGCAGGCGTAACAAACTAGCAAAATTCAGATGACCAAATCGTGCATGCCAAAGCTTTGCATCTGACATAGCCTGAGAATCATGAACTGCACATGCCGAATCATTCACAGATCTTTCATAGTCTATGAGCTTATACAACCCACGACATAAAATGCCAGAAGCAATAATCACATCGCCATTTGAGACATCATGGGCTGTACACCTATCATCAACGAATTTCACAACCAAGCCAATCTTGGCTAATGCAGAAACTGATAACAGGTTCTTTTTGATCCCTGGCACAAATAAAGCATCTGACAAAGTGAAAGAACTACCATCAGCAATAGTCAGAATGATCTTACCAACTCCCATAACAGGATAAGAGGAGTTATTGGCGCATGTGACAGTATTCCCTGTAGGGGCAGGCTCGAGTGAAGAGAAGAAACTGCGCTGCGAGGTAATATGTTTGGTCGCCCCACTGTCAAAGTACTGGCAAACATCTGAGTCTACTGCAGACATGCACTGATCATGAGAAGATGGGTCAAAACTGCAGACAGTAGTAAACGCCCATTCTTCTTCCTGCACAAGATTTGCAGACTCTGTTTTTGGTGTAGAGGCCTCTGCAACAACCATTCCAACCTCTTTCTTCTTTGCCTCTTTAGCAGCCAGTTTTGGACAGTTCTTTATAATATGATCATTTCCTTTACAGTACTTGCAGAACAATTTCTGCTTTTCTGATTTCTTTTCATCTTTATCCTGGTTCTTCGATTGTGCAGCATTTGCAGATTTCTACTTACTAGTAGAAGAGCTCCATTTTCCTTTGCCCTTCTGACTAGCCAGGAAAGCTTGATCTGCAACACGCATAATGGACCTGTTCTGCCTGGACTGATCTTCCTACAACAGAACAGAGACTAATTCCTCAAATGACAAGGCATTCGGATTGCCTTTCATCATCAACCGAAGAGTAGAGGCAAAACTCTGATATGAATCAGGAAGATCATTCAGAACGGTCTGCACAAGTGAGCTATCTGGTATAACCTCATCAGCAGAAATCAATTGTTCCTTCAGGTCTTTGATCTTTGTAAGAAAACTGTCCATAGACTCACCTTCATTCATGTGCTCACTCTCCAACTGTTTTCGGAGGTAAGCAACACGAGCCTCATTCCTAACCTGGTACAAAGTGGTAAGTGTATCCTAAGCATCCTTTGCTGTTCTGCAAGAGCGAATGTGAGGAATAATGCACGTTTGACAGACAAGGCTATCAATGCATGTGCCTGGGCATCTCTGCCATCCCAACGAATCTGCTCTGCAGTAGGTGCAACAGAAATAGCAGCACGAACAGGAATCTGTGGAATATCATCTTCGACACCATCTTCATCAGCTCCAACACCTGTATTTGCAGTACCTGTCGTTACAGGTGTAACAGGACGTCTTTCAACACCCTGCACAATGTTCCACAATCCTTTTGCAACCAGTACATGTCGCATCATATAAGCCCATAATGGGTAGTTGGTACCATCCAACTTATCCTCAATAACCAACATACGGAATACATCACTGCTTTCAGCCATGGCCGGTGACTAAAATACCTTGATGCAGAAAATTGATTGTATCTCAAAAAGTTGAACAGAACTGCCCAGACGAGTTCTGCTAGACCTGTAGCAGACTTTGAGACGCTTAAACTGGCGAACAGAAACTGGTATATACCTTTGGCACAAAAAGACGAAATAGCTTGCACAAGCGCTGCGATAGTGCGTTTGGAGGCCGAAACGAGCTCAGATCGCGATTTCGGCACCACAAAGCGAACTTGTTTTGATAAGGGAAACACCCTGAGTATGCTCACCAAATTTCGTGCGAATCTGAGACTGCAAACGGAGGAGTGTCGACGGCGCCCTAGAAGAAGCGACGACCTGCTCTGATACCAATTGTTGGAGATAGACGTCTCCGGAAGCACGCGAACAACACAAGGAAGAAGAAGAAGCTTGGAGCACAACACACAAGACTGAATGTATTACTAGAGAATGTACAAAGATAAGTAGCCCATTAGGGCAATAGGCGTATATACAAGCCGGGGGAAAAAAACCTCCTAAAGAGGGAAAAAAGTGCCCCGGCGGTCCTAGAGTGTTCACACACATCACTACCTAAATATATCAACAACCACAGACCTCACTATGTACAAGCTGCAATTTCTGAGTAGCCCGAACTGAACCATCTTTTGGAAAGGATGAACGTTGCATTTTGCCCAAAATACAGCCTTCACAAACATGTTTTCCAGGTGCCTCAAGTTTGGGCAATGAGGACACCATTTCAGATTTCTGTAGGCGTAGCAAACTAGCAAAATTCAGATGATCAAAGCGTGCATGCCAAAGCTTTGCATCTTACATAGCCTGAGAATCATTTACTGCACATGCCAAATCATTTATAGATCTTTCATAGTCTATGAGCTTATACAGCCCACGACATAAAATGCTAGAAGCAATAATCACATCAGCATTTGACAGATCATGAACTGTACACCTGTCATCAACAAATTATACAACCAAGACAATTTTGGCTAATGCAGAAACTGATAACAGGTTCTTTTTGATCCCTGGCACAAATAGAGCATCTGACAAAGTGAAAGAACTACCATCAGCAGTAGTCAAAATGATATTACCAACTCCCATAACAGGATAAGAGGAGTTGTTGGCGCATGTTCCCTATAGGGGCAGGCTCGAGTGAAGAGAAGAAACTGCGCTGTGAGGTAATACGTTTGGTCGCCCCACTGTCAAAATACCAAGCATCTGAGTCTACTGTAGACATGCACTGCTCATGAGAAGATGGGTCAAAACTGCAGACAGTAGTAAACACCCATTCTTCTTCCTGCACAAGATTTGCAGACTCTGTTTTTGGTGTAGAGGCCTCTGCAACAACCATTCCAGCCTCTTTCTTCTTTGCCTCTTTAGCAGCCAATTTTGGACAGTTCTTTATGATATGATCATTCCCTTTACAATACTTACAAAACAATTTTTGCTTTTCTGATTTCTTCTCATCTTTATCTTCCTTCTTCGAATATGCAGAATTAGTAGATTTCTGCTTACTAATTGAAGAGCTCCATTTTCCTTTGCCCTTGTGACTAGCCAAGAAAGCTTGATCTGCAAGTCGCATAATGGACCTGTTTTGCCTGGACTGATCTTCCTGCAACAGAACAGAGACTAACTCCTCAAATGATAAGGCATTTGGATTGCCTTTCATCATCAACCGAAGAGTAGAAACAAAACTCTGATATGAATCAGGAAGACCATTCAGAACGGTCTGCACAAGTGAGCTATCTGATATAACCTCATCAGCAGAAATCAATTGTTCCTTCAAGTCTTTGATCTTCGTTAGGAAACTGTCCATAGAATCACCTTCATTCATGTGCTCACTCTCCAATTGTTTTCGGAGGTAAGCAACACGAGCCTCATTCCCAGCTTGGAACAATGTGGTAAGTGTATCCCAAGCATCCTTAGTTGTTCTACAAGAGTGAATATGAGGAATAATGGCACGTTTGACAGACAAAGCTATCAATGCATGTGCCTGGGCATCTCTGCCATCCCAATGAATCTGCTCTGCAGTAGGTGCAACAGAAACAGCAACACGAACAGGAATCTACACAATATTATCTTCGACACCATCTTCATCAGCTCCAGCACTTGTATTTGCAGTACCTGTAGTTGCAGGTGTAACAGGACGTCTTTCAACACCCTGCACAATGTTCCACAGTCCTTTTGCAACCAATACATGTCGCATCATATAAGCCCATAATGGGTAGTTCGTACCATCCAACTTATCCTCAACAGCCAACATACGGAATACATCACTGCTTTCAGCCATGGCCGGTGACTAAAATACATTGATGTAGAAAATTGATTGTATCTCAAAAAGTTGAACAGAACTGCCAAGACGAGTTCTGCTAAACCTGTAGCAGACTTTGAGACGCTTATACTGGCGAACAGAAACAGGTATATACCTTTGGAACAAAAAGACAAAATAGCCTGCACAAGCACTGCGATAGTGTGTTCGGAGGTCGAAACGAGCTTAGATCGCGATTTTGGAAACACCTTGAGTATGCTCACCAAAATTTGTACGATTCTGAGACTACAAACGGAGGAGTGTCGACGGCACCCTAGATGAAGCGACGACCTGCTCTGATACCAATTGTTGGAGTTAGACGCCTGCGAAAGCACACGAACAGCACAAGGAAGAAGAAGAAGCTTGGAGCACAACACACAATACTGAATGTATTACTAGATAATGTACAAATATAAGTAGCCCATTAGGGCAATAGGCGTATATACAAACCGGGGGAAAAAAACCTCCTAAAGAGGGAAAAAAGTGCCCCGGCGGTCCTAGTGTGTTCACACACATCACTACCTAAATATATCAACACTATTTTGCATTCACTTCCATCTCGAGATAAACTATTGATCAATCACTTGATAGATCCCATGCATGTTTTCAAAAAATATAGGCAAGATGCTTTGGAGAATGACCACACGTCAAAGAGATACCCATGGACAAAGAAAAGAGTTAAAAACAATTGATAAATGGCCACACTTATGGTGTACTAGTGATAAGAATGAAATTCCACAATCACCATGAGTTCTATAGAAAGAGGAATCGTGAAGAGAGGAATCAATAATTTCAACTTTAAGAAATCCAATTTGATGTATGTGATCAAGGAAGACTACCTTCACTCAAGCAAAAGAGTTAAGTTCCATGAAGACTCATGTTCATATTACCAATTGTTATGAAGGGAGCATTGACAATTGAGATTCAAAGTATTATAAACAAATTGAGAGATTTGATCCAATGGGTTTCATCTAAAGAGATGATGAACAATGCATTGCAAAGGATTATCTAAACTTGATTGAAATCATATGCCCTACAAAGAAAGATTTAGCCTCCAATTCTTTGACCATTCTAGACACTTTCTTTTGAATATACTAGAGGAGTTTGTTGTTGGAGTTTGATGTTTGCACAAGCACATGAACAACACATGAAAGAAGAAGAAACTTGGAGCATAACACAACACTGAATGGATAACCAAGTGAATGTAACAAAGATAAGTAACCCATTAGTGTTACCAACGTATATACAATAAAAAAAAAACCTTTAAAAGAGGGGAAAAAGTGCCGTGGTGGTCCTAAGTGTGTTCATACACATTACTACCAAAATATAACAACAAATCCGCTCGGGCAGTGATGTGGTGAATGAGGAGCTGGCATTCAAGTATAAGTAAGTACTAAGCTATGTGGAAAGAGATCAATCCACAAAAGGAAGTAAGTCCAAAGCTTTGCACAAAGCTTCAAACTTCTCCCTAGGTAGAGCCTTTGTGAAAAGGTTCACAATGTTATCTTGTGTGGGTGCATATGCCAAATTGATCTCTCTAGTAGAGAACCTCTCCTTGACATAATGATAGTGCACTTTAATGTTTTGTGAGCATGGAACACAGGGTTCCTCCCAATTGCCAATGTGCTCTGATTGTTAGTGAAGATGGTGGTGGAAAAGACTGACCAACACCCAAATATGCTTCTCATTGGGGCTAGTGAGCAACATGTCATCGACATACATAACAATAATCAGAAGTACATATGCATGCTTGACATACAAGGTGCTCTCATTTTGGTTGTTCTCAAAACCGTGTAAGCAAGTAGGCATGCATCTTTTCATACCAAGCACATGGTGCTTGTTTCAAACCATCTAATTCCTTTTTCAACCTATACACTTAGTTTTCATGCCCTTTCTACACAAAACCACGAGGCTGAAATACCTATACTTCTTCATGTAAGTCACCATCTAGAAATGTAGTTTTAATGTCCAACTGATGTACATTCCAACCATGATGAGCTCCAAGTGCACACATGCTATGAACGGTGGTCGTTCGACAAATGGGTGCAAGGATCTCATCAAATCAATGCCTCTCTCTCTTGAGCATAGCCTTCTGCAACAAGCCTAGCCTTATGCATGTCAATTGTTCCATCAGGATTATGCTTGAGCTTGTATACCCATTTACTACCAATGGCCTTTTTGCCCCAAGGCAAATCACATAAAGACTAGGTACCTTTCTTCAAAACAACATAATATTTTGATTGCATAATGTGCTTCATCAAAAGAACATGCTCATTCTCATCACAAAGCCTAGAGGCAGCAATCGTACAACAATTTGATGCATGCACTATGAGAGTGTACGACATGAAAGAGGTGCATCTAATTTACTATCTCTCAAAGTTTGCTCCATCCATTTAGGCATATTTTTTGCCTCATCTATATCATGCCTGCCATCGACAAGTACCTACATTAGAAATGGAATGCTCTACATCGTCGTGTGGAACTTGTAAAGGCTGAGAAATTGAGTGATGTTTGTGGTCCTATGCATACACCTTCTTTTGGGAACTACCTTTGCTTCATGACTTTTATTGGTAATTTTTTCGGACATGCATGGGTGTATCCATTGAAAGCAAGTTCTAAAATGTTTATGTGCTTCAAACAATTTTTGCCTTTGGCTGAAAGTTTGTCAACATGTAAAATGGGCACACTCAGGGAGGGGATACATGTCTTCTAATTTTAATGTATTTTTGGTTGAGCATGGGATAAAACATTACTGTACAATGTTGTATACACCTCAACATAATGGAGTTGTTGAAAGAAAGAATAGGTCTCTCATGGAGATGGCGAGGTGTGTGGTCAAAAGTTAGGCTTTACCACATAACTTCTAGCTTGAGATTGTTATGTGTGTAGCATATGTACTTAACAAGTGTCCTACCAAAGCATTGTAGTCTATCACTCCATATGAGTCTTGGCATGGTCGCAAGCCATCCAATTGCTCATCTACATGTCTTTTGTTGTTTGGTATATGCATTAGTGATTGAACAAAATGCAAAAAATCGAATGATACAGTAGTAAAATGTATTTTTTTTGGGTACAATTCTGAAAGAAAAGGCTATTGTGTGTAACATCCACATACTAAATTCATTTTGGTTAGCCATGATGTTGTTTTTGTGGAAGATGCAATCTAGCCATTTCTTTCATGTACTAAGGAGACATCAGTTAGCTCCAAAGACATGTATGACACTTTGCTACCTCTTTTTATATGTGGACAATCAAGTTGTTTTCGCTAGTCCAAATAAGGCAATTTTTTAGCCCTTATAGGTTTTACATGATGATGTAGATCATTCCACTTCTGATGTAGATTTACATAATGCAGTTGTTGATGAGAGGGCTGATATAGAGAAGGAAGAAACTATGTAGACTTTGCAATATAGAAAATTAGATGCACCTTTGACATATTGTACTCGTTCAAGCTCTCATAGTGCTTCTTTTGCATCAGATCAATATGCTATGGCTTCCACTAGTCTTTGTGATGAGAATGAGCCTCTTTCTTTTGATGAACCACAAAAAATTGGGTGGTTGTTATGCAATCATAATGGTACTTGGTCTTTATGAATAATGGTACTTGGTTTTTATGTGATTTTCCTCCGAGCAAAAAGGCCATTGGCACTAAATGGGTATACAAGTTGAAGCGTAAACCTGATGGAACAATTGACAAGTATAAGGTTAGGCTTGTTGCAAAAGGTTATGCTCAAGAGAGAGGCATTGATTTTGATGAGACCTTTACACACACTTGTCGAATGACCACCATCCATAGCATATGTGCACTTGTACCTCATCGTGGTTAGGATGTACATCAACTGGACATTAAAACTACATTTCTGAATCATGACTTACATGAAGAAGTGTATGTTTTTCAGCCTCGTGGTTTTGTGTAGAAAGGGCATGAAAACAAAGTGTCTAGGTTGAAAAAAGCACTATATGATTTGAAGCATGCACCACATGCTTGCTATGAAAGATACATGCCTAATTGATTGCACATGGTTTTGAGAACAGTCTAATCGAGAGCACCTTATATGTTAAGTGTGCAAATGATGTGCTTCTGATCATTGTTGTCTATCTTGATGACATGCTGCTCACTGATCCTAATGAGAAGCATACTGTAAATTTTAATGTCGATTTGCATCCGTTTTTGAGATGTTAAATTTGGGGCATTTGCATCATTATTTGGGCATTCAATTTATGCAAGTTGATGGCATAATAGCTTTCTATCAAACAAAATATATTGACACATTACTACAGCATTATGGCCTTAGAAACAAGTTTATGGTTGAGTTTTCATGATGCTAAAGATGCATTTGATATTGTTCTCTATCAGAAAGTTATTGGATGCTTGATTTACTTATGCATGACTCGGATTGATATTCAGTATGTTGTCTCTCAAATGAGCAGGTTTATGCATTGCCTAGTGTCAAGCATTGGGAGGCAGTTAAGTGCATCTTTGATACTTGCGTGGTACCCGAATACTTGGATTGTTTTATCCCAAGGGGGGATCACTACCGCTAGATTTACATACTTTTCCTGACTCTGACTAGGCTGGTTGCTATGACACGTGTGTCCACTTGTGGTTTTTGCTTCATGCTTGGTAGCTCGTGCATATCTTGGTTGAGCAGGGGGCAGCCTACTCTAGCCACTTCTAGTTGTGAGTTTAAGTATCGGAAATCTTTCACAATGATTGTTGAGTGTGGGTGGCTCACATGCCTTTTAGTTGATTTTGGGTGTTGGTTAGTCTTCTGCCACCACCATCTTCACTAGCAATCGGAGTGATTCTAGTTGTGAGTTTAAGTATCGCAAAGCTTTCACAATGATTGTTGAGTGTGTGTGGCTCACATGCCTTTTAGTTGATATTGGGTGTTGGTTAGTCTTCTGCCACCACCATCTTCACTAGCAATCGGAGTGCATTGGCAATTGTGAGGAACCGTGTGTTCCATGCTTGCACAAAGCACATTGACTTGCATTATCATTATGTTAGGGAGAGGTTCTCTAATGGGAAGATCAATTTGGGATATGTACCCACACAAGAGAACATTGCAGACCTTTTCACAAAGGCTCTACCTTGGGAGAAATTTGACACTTTCCACAAATCTTTGGGCTTAGTTCCTTTCTTGGATTGATCTCTTTCCACATAGCTTGGCACTTCCTTATACATGAGTGCTAGCTCATTTGTTCACCGCATCACTCTCAGAGGGGGATTCATTGATAAATTTTGGTAGTGATATGTGTGAACACACTAGGATTGGTGGGATACTTTTTTCCCTATTTAGGAAGTTTTTTCCCCCAGCTTGTATATATGCCTATAACCCTAAGGGGTCACTTATATTTGGATGTTCACTTGGTAGTACATTTATTATTGTGTGTTTGGCTTCAAGATTCTTCTTCTTCTTCCTTATGGTGTTAGCATGCTTCCATAGACCTCAAACTCCAACACATACAAGTAGTGAAAGATGCTCTTGATTGCCTACCAATGCTTGAGACCTAGGCAATGCATAAAATTGCTCATTTGAAAGACATCAAAATGGATATCAGGTCGAGTTATGCATAAGTAAATCAAGCATCCAATAGCTTGTTGATAGAGGAAAACATCAAATGCATCTCCAACATCATAAAGACTCAGTTGTAAACGTGTTTTCATAGGAGTGGCAATAGGTTTGTAGTCTTCAAAGGCAAAATGTTGCAATGATATGATCAATATATTTTGTTTTAAACAAAGCTATTCCCCATCAACTTGCATAATTTGAATGCCTAAATAATGATGCAAATGCCCCAAATTTGACATCTCAAAAGAGGCATGCAAATTAGCCTTAAGTTCAGCAATGTGCTTCTCATTATGTCCAGTGAGCAACACGTCATCAACATACACAAAAATGATAAGTAGTACATCATCTATATGCTTAACATATAAGGTGCTCTCAATTGGACTACTATAAAACCATGTGCAATCAAGTAGGAAAGTATCTTTTCATACCAAGCATGTGGTGCTTGCTTCAAACCATATAATGGATTTTTCAACACGCACAATTTGTTTTCATGCCCTTTTTGCACAAAACCACGTGGCTGAAATATATACACTTCTTCATGTAAGTCACCATTCACAAATGCATTTTTAATGTACAACTAATGTACATTCCAACCATGATGAGCTGCAAGTGGAGAGATTTTATGAATGGTGGTTATTTTTCATGTGGGTGCAAAGGTCTCATCAAAATCAATGCCTCTCTCACCTTTTGCAACAAGCCTAACTTTATACATTTCAATTATTCAATCATGCTTACATTTCAACTTGTATACCCATTTATTGCCAATGGCCTTTTTGCTTGGAGGCAAATCACATAAAGAACAGGTAGCAGTTTTCACAATAGCATCATATTCTCATTGCATAGCAACCATCCAATTTTTTGAGTTTTATGTCATTAAAAAAATAGGCTCATTCTCATCACAAAGCCTAGAGGAAGCCATTGCATAGCAATCTGATGCAAAGGAAGCACTATGATATAGAGGCATCTAATTTGTTATCTCTCAAAGTTTGCACCAGTTGTTTAAGCATAGTTTTGCCTCCTCTATATCATCCCACTCATCAACAAGTGTATCATGTAAATTTGCATCAGAAAAGAAATGATCTGCATAAAAAATGGAATGATCTCAATCATCATGTGGAACCTGTAAAGGTTTAGATATTGCCTCATTCGACCAACACTTGACTGTACAACTATGAAAAAGGTAGCAAAGTGTCATACATATCTTTCGAGGTAACAAAAGTGTCCTTAGTACATGAAAGTAATGGTTGAATTGCATCTCCCACAAAAACAACATCATGGATAACCAAAATGTGTTTAGTCTATGGATGATACAAATTATAGCCTTTTCTTTTAGAATTGTACCCAACAAAAATACATTTCACTGCATTATCATCCAATTTCCTGCATTGTTGTTCAAGTACTAATGCATATGCTAGAAACCAAAGTCAAACAGATGAGCAATAGATGGCTTACGCCCATGCCAAGACGCATATGGAGTGATAGATTGAAGTGCTTTGGTGGGACACCCATTAAGTACATGTGTTTCACACATAACATCCTCAAGCAATAAGCTATGTTGTAAAGCTTAATTTTTTACTATACACTTGCCATCTACATGAGAGACCGGTTCTTTCTTTCTACAAATCCATTTTGCTGAGGTGTATACAGAATTGTATATTGATGTTTTATCCCATGCTCAGCCATAAATGCATTAAAATAAGAAGACATGTACCCCCCCCCCCCCGATTAGAATGGAGGGTGCCTAATTTACATGCTACTAGATTTTCAGCCATAATCAGAAATTGTTTGAAGCACATAAACACTTCATAATTTTCTCTCAATGGACACACTCATGCATGCTCAAAAAATCATCAATAAAAGTCACAAAGTAAAGATAGTTCCCAAAAGAAGATGTCTCCATAGGATCATAGACATCACTATGAATAAGCTGCAATTTATGAGCGTCTCAAATTAAACCATCTTTAGGAAGGAAGAATGCTGCATTTTGCCCAAAGTACAACCTTCACATACATGTTTAGAAGGTGCCTCAAGTTGCGCAGAGATAGCCTGAGAATCTTGAACTTCACATGTTGAATCATTCATAGATTTGCATAGTCTATGAGCTTATACAACCCACAACATAAAATTCTAGAAGCAATAATAACATCGACATTTGAGAGATCATGAACTCTACATCTGTCATCAACAAATTCTACCACCAAGAGATTTGCTAATGCTAAAACTGACAACATATTTTTCTTGATTCCTCGCACATACAAAGAATCTAATAATAAGAATGAACTATTATTAGTAGTGGTCAAAATGATCTTACCAACTCCCATTATAGGATAAGAGGAGTTGTTAGCTCATGTGCTCAAGTGAATTGAAGAAAATGCACTGTGAGGTAATATGTTTGGTTGCCCCACTATCAAAGTACTAAACATGTGAGTCTACTATAGGCATACATTGCTCATGAGAAGATGAGTGCATACATTAGTAAATGCCCATTCTTCAATATGCACAAGATTAGGAGACTCTCTTTTAGGTGAAAAGGACTCTGCAACAACCATTCCAGCCTTTTCCTTCTTTGCCTCTTTTGCAGCCAGTTCTGGAAAACTCTTTATGACATGATCATTTCCTTTATAGTATTTACAAAATTATTTGTGCTTTTCTATTTCCTTCTCATCTTTGTAGTCCTTCTTCGACTCTGAGGCATTAGGAAATCTCTCCTTACTAGTAGATGAGCTCCATTTACCTTTGCCCTTTTGACTAGCTAAGAAAGCTTGATCTAGAACATGCATAATGGACCTAATCTGCCTAGACGGATCTTCCTGCAACAAAACAAATACTACCTCCTCGAATGTTAAGGCATTTGGATTGCCTTTCATCATCAATCGAAGAGTAGAAGCAAAGCTTTGATATGAATGCAACATATCTTTAAGAAAAGTCTCCATAAGTGAACTATCTGGTAAGACTTTGTCAACATAAATCAATTACTCCTTCAAATCTTTGATCTTTGTCAGTGGAATCTCCTTCATTCATGTGCTCACTCTCTAACTATTTTTATAGGTAAGCAATAGGAGCCTCATTTCTTGTCTGGTATAGGGTTGTAAGTGTATCCAAACATCCTTTGATGACTTGCAAGAGAAAATGTGAGGATAATGGCATGTTCAACAAACAATGCTATCAATGCATGTGCCTGAGCATCTCTGCCATCTCAATGAAGTTGTTCTATGGTAGGTGCAATACGAACCACAACATGAATAGGAATCTGACGATCATCTTCAATGCCATCTCCATCACCTTCAATAACCATATTTGCAGGTGTAATAAGGCATTTTTCAATACCCTACACAATATTCCATAGACCTTTTCTATCAATACATGATGCATCATATATGCCCATAATGGGTAATTAGTACCATCCAACCTGCCCTTGACAATCAACATACAAAATACACAATAGTTGTCAACCACGGCCACTGACTAAATACCCCAATGTAAAAAAATGATTGTATCTCAAAAAGTCGAACATAACTATCCTGTCAAACTCTACTAAACCTGCATAAGACTTTGAGACAAGCTTACCAAAACCCCGATGTTTTGCACAAAAGGAAGAAATTTCCTGCACAGGTGCTACAATAGTGCATTCAAAGGTCGAAATGAGATCAAATCAAAATCTTATAACAATTTTTTTTTGAGCTCCTACTCACCCTAGGTATAGTCATCAAATTTTGTGGGATTCTGAGACTATGACTGGAGGGGTGTTGATGATGCCCTAGATGAAGTCGCGACATGTTGTGATACAAATTGTTGGATTTCGAGGTTTGCAAAAGCACACAAGTAGCACGAGGAAGAAAAAGAATCTTGGAGCACAACCCAACACTAAATGAATTACCAAGTGAATATACAAAGATTCGTGACCCATTAGGGTTAGAGCAATATATACAATCTGGGGGAAAAAACCTTCTAAAGAGGGAGAAAAGTGCCTTGACGGTCCTAAAAGTGTTCATACACATCATTACCAAAATATATCAACAATGATTAGCTAAGAAAGATTGATCTACAACACGCTGGATTGATCTTCCTACAACAAAACGAAGACTAACTCCTCAAATGTTAAGGCATTAGGATTGCCTTTCATCAACAATTGAAGATTAGAAGCAAAATTAATATGAATATGGAATACCATGAAGAACAGTACGCAAAAGTGAACTATTTGGCAAGAATTCATTAGCAAAAATCAATTGCTCCTTCAAGTCTTTGATCTTTGTCAAAAAAATATCCATAGAATCTCCTTCATTCATATGCTCATTCTCCAACTCTTTTCGGAGATAAGCAACAAGAGCCTCATTTCTTGCCTATTACAAAGTGGTAAGTCTATCCCAACCATCCTTTGTTGTTTTGCATAAGTGAATGTGAGGGTTAATGGCACGTTTGACAAACAAAGCTATCAATGCATGTGCCTGAGCATCTTTGCCATCCCAATGAAGTTGCTCTGTAGTAGGTGCAACATGAATCAAAGCACGAACAGGAATTTGAAGAACATCATCTTTAATGCCATCTGCATCACCTTCAATATATTTGTAGTTGTAATAGGATGTTTTTCAACACCTTGCACAATATTCCACAGTTCTTTTGCAAACAATACATGACATTGTTGGGTGTGTGTAGAAGTGTGAGAGACACACGAGAAGCACACACAAGGAGCACAAATGCAGCAAGACTCATGGAGAAGACGGATGGCCGGAATAGCTCTCTCTATTGGCAATGAACTGAATTGAAGCAAGAGTTGAATAATATCCCAAAGCACAAAGTACACACATATGAGTGAATCATGTATGTGGTAACATGGGGAAAAACCTCTAGCCAACACTATAGTTAAAAGTGCCCATGTATAGGGAAAAGATTCACATCAAAGCTACTCAAGGAACACATAAGTGTAACAACCCCCCCTAGAGCGAATGATGTGAACACATATAATGAGTGACATATTAGCCCCCGCAAGGTAATAAGCCTAAAGCTTTGCGAAAAACTTCAAACTTTTCTCGTGGAAGAGCTTTGGTGAATATGTCTTCCACATTATCTTGTGTAGGCACATATACCAAATCAATATCGCCTGTATGAAGGCGCTCTCTCACATAGTGATAATGCACCTCAATATGTTTCGTCCGTGCATGAAACACTAGGTTTCGTGCAACAGCCAATGCACTCTAACTATCAATGAGAATAATGCATAGTAGCATCAATCTCCATGCAAAGATCCATCAATAGGTGTCACTGGAGCTGTGAAAATTGCCTTGTACTCAACATCACAACTCAATGTCACCACTGTAGGTTGCTTCTTACTCAACCAAGATATGCATGAGTCTCCAATAAAAAAGCAATTACCACTAGTGGACACACGAGTATCATAACAACTAGCCCAATCACTATATGTAAAAGCATGCAAGCATGGTTGAATACCTATTCCATAAAAGAGACCTAACCTCACCGTGCCTTCGAGATATCTAAACACACATTTCACTACTTGCCAATGCTTAGTGCTAAGGCTATGCATGAATCGACTCAACTAGGAAACTGCATACTATATATCTTGCCTTGTATTGCATGACTTGTTGGAAAGGGTTTTAAGCAACAACATGGCATTGATTTTGAGGAAATCTTCTCTCGAGTGGTCAATATGACTACCCTACGTATGTTGCTTGGATTTGTTGCAATGGAGGACTTAGAGCTAGTTCGGATATGAAAACTGCTTTCTTGCATGGAGATCTTACAAGATGACATCTATATGGAACAACTAGAGGGTTATGTAGTTCCTAGCAAGGAAAGTCTAGTTTGTAAGCTCAAGAAGAGCTTGTATGGACTTAAACAGTCCCCTAGACAATGGTACCAAAAGTTTGATGCTTTTATGAAGTCGCAAAGCTATTCTCGAAGCAATGAGGATCATTTTCTCTACACAAAGAGATGCTCAGATGGAAGTTTGATATGCTTGATACTTTATGTCGATGATATGTTGATTGCTGGGAAGTCATCTTATGACTTGTGAATTCTCAAAAAGAAGTTGAGTTAGACATTTGATATGAAGGATTTGGGGGATGCCAAACATATTCTTGGCATGCACATTACTCGTGATAGGAGTAAAAGATGCATATACTTGTCTCAAAGTGAGTACATATCCAAAGTACTTCATAGGTTCAATATGCAAGGTGGAAAGGCATTGAGTACACATTTTCCCACATATGTGAATCTGAGAAAGGATGATTGCCCCAAATCAGATGCGGAAAAGGAATTCATGACCAAAATTCTTTATCAGTTTGCTGTTGGTAGTCTCATGTATGCTATGGTAGCTACGAGACCAGACATTGCATTTGTAGTGGGAGTTGTGAGCAGATATATGTCTATTCCTGGCAAGAAACATTGGGAAGCGGTCAAGATGATTTTGATATATATGAGTGGCACTCAAGACAAGTGTCTATGTCTAGGTAGAGGGAAAGCATCCATTATTGGTTACACAAATTCTGACTATGCTGGTTGTGTAGACAATCATAAGTCTACATCAGGGTACATTTTTCATTTTGTTGGAGGTGCTATCTCTTGGAGATCTCCTCTTCAAGAATGTACAGTTGTTTCCACCACATAAGGAGAGTATGTTGCAGCAAGTGAGGCGTGTAAGGAAGCATTGTTTCTTTATCTTCTTGCTTGTGATATTGGTTTACCTCATCATGTACCTCATTTGCTCAGTGATAGTCAGAGTGCCATTTCTTTAGCTAAGAATTTGGTCTATCATGCAAAGACCAAACACATTGAGGTGAGGTATCACTTCATTAGAGATTGCTTAGCCACTGAGCACATTATTCTTGAGAAATTTCACACTCTAGATAATGCTACAGATGATTTGACTAAAGCTCTACCATAGGATAGCTTTCGACAATGTTGTCACTTGGTGGGATGATCTTACACAGTCACTTGTATACTGTGTAACATGCCCATCAGGTGGGAGGTATATTTTGTAAAGTTACACTCAGGTATTCTTTATCATTCTTTATTTTTCTCCCATAGTTACTTTGGCCATATTGGACTTTTGTGGGAGATTGTTATCGTTAGTGTCCATGTGAAAGGCCAAATGACCATCGGGCACTTCTTTGTATATGTTCTTTAAAACATATAGTGGCCTGGTCAGCCAAAGACTGTAAGTTTGACCACATTTGTAACACCTAAGAAGTATGTGTTCGTGCCCCTTATGTACTGTGTTTTTCTGCATATTCTACAGCCTCTATACAAAGCACCATGTGCGATGCTTGGAGCTCGGGTTTCTACTCCGAGGATATCATTGTGGAGCTCTCGATAAGGAGAGTGCATTGTGGCACATCACCATCGATATACTTCAAGGTGGCTTCTTCCAATTCATGGTGTCATACCTACACTAAACCAAATGTATACTCTATATACATACATACATACATACATACATACATACATACATACACACACACACATACATATATATATATATATATATATAATGGAATATGTAGGTGGACTCTAATGAATCCCATATCCTTGAACTAGTTTAGTTTCTTTCTAGTGAACATGTGACAATGGATATCCCCTTTGAATCCAAACTAAGTTGTTCTTAGGTACCAAGTATGAGTCTAAGTACCTCTCTCTAGATCCCAACATACATATAGGTATTGGGTACCCCAAATATTCCTCACTAGGTGATCTATGCTCTTATTCATAGAGCTAGTGCCATGCCTATGGCCTTTCTAACCATCACTCAAATCACATTAGCACCTGTCGATGCTCTCTCATGAAACCCATCTCCTTGATCCCACCCAATTAGTTTCCTTAGTAATATAGCAAAACTACTTCACAATGTACTCAAGTGATGTGCATGATTGAACCTAGTCACTCTTTAGGTATTCCTCCTGATACCGAATAGTCTCTTGATCATATTATGAGACTCTTTGAAGGTAAGTAAACCTTCAGTACCTTGGAGATGATCATAAATGTATCTCCCATAATTCTCTATGGAGCTTCCTGAAATCTATAGGATTTCTTGTGCACATTCCTAATGGTGAAAGTATATCTCCTTCCCCTTACCAATCCTATAGTATAAATCCATAAGGATTATGTGTAGGGATCCAAGTACCACTGAAGTTGCCTTTTCTATGTATATACATGACAAAGCATAAAATCATTAAACATATTATATACCTAGTTCCCATTATTAAGATGGAAGTGTTATATAACCTATCTGGTGGATTCTCATGAACCCCATATGCTATAACTAGACTAGCTTGGTTATGATACAAAATTAGTTCAGAGATCTCACTTTAGCTTACATATCTCATTTTAGCTCCTATTCTATCAAAGAGAAAAAGAAAAGGGAAATATGATTGCTTTTTAGGAGAAGAATCGAGTATGTTTTCCTTTAGAGAGAAGAGGTGTTTAGAAAGTATCTCTTAGCTTATATTTTAGAAGGAATTCAATTACTCTGTCTTTTAGTGTATTCCTTCACATTGGAGCTTGTTTCTCCACTATTTTTTAAGGAAAAAACATGGAGAAATTATGTATATAATTCTCAGCTATGGATGAGTAGAGAAATTGGATTCAACATAATCTCTTTCAAAGGGAAAGTAAAATTGGAATAGATTCCACTACTAGAGTTCTTTTCCTTAGTTGAGACTAGAGAGAGAAAGAGAATATATTTGACTTTCTCATGTTTAGATTTTCTAGATAGGAGTGGCACTCTTCTATCAAAGGAAATAGGGAGATTAGTTAATCATGGTGGTTAGATTGAGTCTCACCTACAAACTATAGAGAGAAGCAGTCATGTTTATTTCTAGTGATGGTCTTTGACTAGATGAGATGATCGAGTTATTGACATTAGTGAGATTGGGAGTAGAATTATGACTCTTCTTTTTAGGGTTTCTAGGAGATAGAGATAGATCTAACTTATTGGGTTACTTCTTAGTTAGTATTTCACAATGAGGATGATGATCAAACATCAATTAGGAGAATGGCTATTAAGAGATGTAGGTATGCTTTTTTTGCATTTATATGGCAAACTAGAGGGAAGAGAAAATTATAGAGTTTGTATTAGTGCCAATAAATACTCTTCCAAGAGAGCTTAGTCCTAAGGTAATGTCTGACAAATCAAAGACTTCTTGGTTAGTGGAACATAGAGATTCATTTTACTTCCAAGGAATTCTTTTATGAGAGCTAGGATGATGGATAAGCATAGATCACAATGATGGTTTAGGTAAAAACTATCACTTGTGAGTACACTCAAGGTTAGGAAGACCTAGATTGAAATGAGGGTAAGTCATTTTTTATGGGACTTTGTTCTACATTTTCAGAGGAATCTATGGTTTATTATCTCCATTTTGGTATGGTCAAGCTTATAAGACTGGCACCTTACATTTGTTTTTTATATTATTACTCCATCGAGGATACATCATATGGACTTAGTTCATTTCGATGATGTTATATGTTGAGGGAGTGATAATTTGTGAAACTAGGTATACATGGGAGATAGTAGGCACCATGCAGATGGTTTTCCACCTTTAAGATGATCTTTTATTAGACTTCTTAAGGGGAAGGATATGGGGAAACAACACATAGAAATGATCATGTACAATTTGTACATGAAGCTTGGGGATGCCTAGAGTATTTATATAGCTTTATTTTCAAGGACGATAATCTTTCCCAAGGGGGAAAGAATTTAATAAAGTAAGTCTAGGATATAAGGGTCTGGTCAATTTGGATAGATCTAAAATCGGGCATCGTTTGAATCACTTATGTGTATGGCGAAAGATCTAAAGCTTAGACTTAAGCATAAGTTCACATAGCCTAGTGGTTAAGTCTCAAGGTTGTGAAAGAAGAGGTCTTTGGTTCAATCCCTATGGGGAGCATGGGGAGAGAATTTTGCCCAAAGAGACTTCTAACTCAAGTTAACATGAGTTAACTTGAATTTAGAGAGACTTAACTCGGGTGGCAATTACACCAACCACTAGTGTAATCTAGTGGAAGGTACTAAAGGAATGGTAATCTCTAGATCTTTGGTCATACAAATGCGTGACCAAATGATGCTCGATTTTTGATATGTCTGAATTGACTAGACCCTTAGATCCTAGACTTACTTTAATAAAATTTCATTGTTGTGTGAGAGCTCCATAGCCTCCACACACAATATAACTAACTAACTAGGACAAACACATTGGGAAGAGAGATGCACTTTCCACCCAACCAATCCCTCCAATATATAGCTCCAAGACCAAGGAGGTAAGTCCCTCTCAAGGGGACATGCGTCCCTTCCATCACAAGGGTCCCTAAGGTGGTAACATGGTTTCCAAGCTTAGGAAATCACATGAAATCACATGACTTCTACAAGAAGACTCTCCAAGCTCTCACATACAAATCAAGTGGCTAAGAGAAGTTTCCAATCAATCCTAAGGTACTCAACCTTAGAGAATTAACCCCAAGGTTCAAAACCCATTTGAAAGGGGTAAATAAACCATAAATCCCAAAGGTTTCACATCTAGAAACCCAAGGGCTCTACCTCTTAGATGCATGTAATTATACAACATGATCTTACACAGATAGCTGCACATTGTGTAACATGCCCATCACATGAGCAGTATATTTTGTATTCTTAAACTCAAGTATGCTTTATTATTCTTTATTTTTTCTCCCATAGGACTTATTGGCCTTTGCTGGGAGATTATTACCATTGGTGTCCATGTGAAAGGCGAAATGGTTGTTGGACAACTTTTTATGTGTTCTCTAATAAAACATATAGTTGCTTGGTCAACCACAAATTGAGGTTTGACTATATTTTGTAAAACCTAGGAGATTTGTGTTCGAGTCTCGTTGTCCTCTATAGTTTCTGTGTATTCTACATGTCTATGCAGAGTACCGTGTGCATCATCCATAGCTCAATTTTCCATTGTGAGGGAAACATCGTGAAACTCATGCAAAGGGAAATTCTATTGGAGTTAGATATCTGTGGAAGCACATGCATAGCACAAGGAAGAAGAAGAATCTTGGAGCTCAACACAAAATATTGAATCTATTACCACTAGAATGTACAAAGATGAGTAGCCCGTTAGGGAAATAGGAATATATACAAGCCAGGAAAAAAAAACTCCTAAAGAGGGAAAAAAGTGCCCCAACAATCCTAGAGTGTTCACACACATCACTACCTAAATATATCAACAAATCCCCCCTGGGAGTGATGGGGTGAACAAGGAGCTGGCACTCGTGTATAAGGAAGTGCCAAGCTATGTGGAATTCATCCAGAAAAGGAAGTAAGCCCAAAGCTTTGTGAAAAGCTTCAAACTTCTCCCTAGGCAGAGCCTTTTTGAAAAGGTCTACAGTTTTCTGCTGCATGGGCACATATGCTAAGATGATCTCCCTAATAGAGAACCTCTCTCTGACGTAATGATAATGCACCTCAATGTGCTTAGTGCGAGCATGGAACACAGGGTTCCTCGCAATTGCCAATGCGCTCTTACTGTCAATGAAGATGTGGTGGCAGAAGACTGACCAACACCCACATCAACCATAATGCATCTGAGTCACACACACTCAACAGTCCTTGTGAAATCTTCCCTATACTCAGCCTCACAATTGGAAGTGGCCACAGTAGGCTCCTTCTTGCTCAACCAAGATATACATGAGCGACCAAGCATGAAGTAAAAGCCACTAGTGGACACACGAGTGTCATAGCAACTAGCCTAATCATTGTCAGAAAAAGCATGCAAATCTGGTGGTAGTGGTCCTCCATTGGGATAAAAAAATCCAAGTAGTCTGGTACCATTCAAGTAGCGAAAGGTGGGCTTAACTGCCTGCCAATGCTTGACACCTGGGCAATGCATAAACCTAATCATCTGCAAGATAGCAAACTGAATATCTGGCCGAGTAATGCATAAGTAAATCAAGCATCCAATAGCCTGCTGATAGAGAACAACATCAAATGCATCCCCAGCATCATGAAGACTCAATCATAAACCTGTCTCCAAAGGAGTGGCAATAGGCTTTCAGTCTTCAAGGCCAAAATGCTACAATAATGTGTCAATATATTTCATTTGACACAAAGCCATTCCACCATCAACTTGCATATACTGAATGCCCAAATAGTGATGCAAATGCCCCAAATCAGACATCTCAAATGAGGCATGTAAATCAGCCTTAAAATCAGCAATATGTGTGTCGTGAGGACCAGTGAGCAGCATGTCATCAACATACACAACAATGATGAGAAGCACATCATTAGCACGCTTAGCATACAAGGTTCTTTCAGTTGGACTGTTCTCAAAACCATGTGCAATGAGATAGGCATGTATCTTTTCATACCAAGCACGTGGTGCTTGATTTAAACCATATAATGCCTTCTTTAACCTGCACACCTAGTTTTCATGCCCTTTTTGCATAAAGCCATAGGGCTGAAAAACATACACTTCTTCATGCAAGTCACCATTCAGAAATGTTGTTTTAATGTCCAACTAATGTACATTCCAACCATGATGAGCTGCAAGTGCACAATTGCTATAAACAGTAGTCATTCAACATGTAGGTGCAAAGGTCTGATCAGAATCAATGCCTCTTTCCTGTGCATAACCCTTTGCAACAAGCCTAGCCTAATACATGTCAAATGTTCCATCAGGTTTACACTTCAGCTTGTATACCCACTTAGTGCCAATGACCTTCTTGCCAGGAGGCAAGTTACATAAAGACCAGGTACAATACTTCATGATAGCATCATATTTAGATTGCATTGCGGCCATCCAATGTTCATAATTTTGTGCTTCATCAAATGAAATAGGCTCAGTCTCATCATAGAGACTAGAGGCAGCCATATCATAGAAATCTAATGCAAAAGAGGCACTATGAGAGCCTGAACGAGTGCGAGATGATAGAGGTGCATCTAATTTGCTATCTGAAAAAGTCTGCACTAGCCATTTTGGCATAGTTTTTGCCTCCTCAATATCAGCTCTCTCATCAACAAGTGCATCATGCAAATCGGCATTAGAAATGAATGATTTGCATCATCACATGAAACCTATAATGGCTGATAAGTTGCCTCATTAGGACCAGCACTAGATTGTCCACCTATAAAAAGAGGCAGCAAAGAATCATACATGTCTTTGGAGCTAACAGATATCTCCTTCGTACATTAAATTAAAGGTTGAATAGCATTTTTCCACAAAAAACAACAGCACGGCTAACCAAAATGCATTTAGTCTGTGGATGATACAGACGATAGCCTTTGCTTTCAAAACTGTACCCAACTAAAATACAGTTTACTACTTTATCATCCAATTTCCTCCGATGTTGTTCAAGCAGTAATGCATATGCCAGAAAACCAAAAACAGGCAGATGATCAACAGATGGTTTGCGACCATGCCAAGCCTCATATGGAGTGATAGACTGCAGTGCTTTAGTGGGACACTTGTTAAGTACATATGTTGCACACATGACAACCTCAAGCCATAAACTATGTGGTAAATCCAGACTCTTGACCATACACCTCATCATCTCCATGAGTGACCTGTTCTTGCGTTTAGTCAACTCCATTTTGTTGAGGTGCATACGGCACTGTACACTGATGTTTTATCCCATGTTCAACCAAAAATGCATTAAAGTTAGAAGACATATACCCCCCCCCTCGATCAGAATGGAGGGTGCCCATTTTACATGCTCACATATCTTCAACCAAAACCAAAAACTGTTTGAAGCACATAAACACTTTGGACTTTGGCTTCAATGGATATACCCATGCATGCCTAGAAAAATCATCAATGAAAATCACGAAGTAAAGATAGTTCCCAAAAGAAGGTGTCTGCATAGGACCAGAGATATCACTATGAACAAGCTGCAATTTTTGAGTAACCCGAACTGAACCATCTTTTGGGAAGGAGGAATGTTGCATATTGCCCAAAATACAACCTTCACATACATGTTTACCAGGTGCCTCAAGTTTAGGCAAAGAGGACACCATTTCAGATTTTTGCAGGTGTAGCAAACTAGCAAAATTCAGATGACCAAAGCGTGCATGTCAAAGCTTTGCATCTAACATATCCAGAGAATCATGTACTGCACATGGTGAATCATTCACAGATCTTTCATAGTCTATGAGTTTATACAACCCACAAGATAAAATGCCAAAAGCAATAATCATGTCACCATTTGACAGATCATGAACTGTACACCTGTCATCAACAAATTTCACAACCAAGCCAATCTTGGCTAAAGCTGAAACTGATAACAGAATCTTCTTGATCCCTGACACAAATAAAGCATCTGACAAAGTGAAAGAACTACCATCAATAGTAGTGAGAATGATCTTATCAACTCCCATAACATGATAAGAGGAGTTGTTTGCAAATGTAACAGTATTCGCTATAGGGGCAGGCTCGAGTGAAGAGAAGAAACTACACTACGAGGTAATATGTTTGGTCGCCCCACTATCAAAGTACCAAACATCTAAGTCTACTCGTGACGTGCATTGCTCATGAGAAGATGGGTCAAAACTGCAAACAATAGTAAACATCCATTCTTCCTGAGTATGCTCACCAATTTTTGTGCGATTTTGAGACTACAACCAGAAGGGTGTTGACAATGCCCTAGATGAAGCGATGACCTGCTCTGATACCATTTGTTGGAGTTAGACATCTATGGAAGCACGTGAATAACACAAGGAAGAAGAAGAAGCTTGGAGCTCAACACACAATACTGAATGTATTACCACTAGAATGTACAAAGATGAGTAGCCATTAGGGCAATACACGTAAATACAAGTTGAGGGGAAAAAACCTCCTAAAGAGGGAAAAAAGTGCCCTGGTGGTCGTAGAGTGTTCACACACATCACCACCTAAATATATCAACAAATTCATTGCAGTGAGTCACATAACATCACTTAAATAAACTTCAGTTCTAGTGAGTTTATTAGAGGTCTTATGAAACAAGCTTTCAATAAGCTAAAAATAATTGAAAATGGACATGTGAGCAAAGAGTTGCATGTACTTGAAGTTTCCTAGTTGCTAGGGAGTCATCGATTAGAAACTATGTTAGCAAGGTGCTTTAGAGGATTCTCAAATGACTTTGGGAAGTAGTTTCTTGAAACTTGAGCGATGGAACTGCTGTACAAACTCTAGAGAACACACCTAAGCCAAAAACAATAAATTTGGATAACATATGTTACTTTAAAATGGTGAACAAAGATGCAAGCTTGCATGATATTAATTTTTCTTATAAATGCACTTCCAATGCATCTTTTAAGGTGATCTTTTAATGCATCAAATAAAGCATCAAAGCCATAACCATGATTAATCATGATTCTCATGCCAAATATCAAAAGAGAAAAGAGATGGTACTTCTCTGGTTCATCTATAATGAAGAAAACTCCATTCTCCTTGCTCATGTCCATGATTCAAGATGCTCCTCTTTCTCGTAGATTGATTGCCTTATACTTGAAGTAACCAAAACTCTTCCACGACTCTTTTGTCTCCCTTGCATCTCCATTATAGCTTTGTAATTCTTCTTTTGCATCACTAATCTCAAATCTTCTCTTTGATGATCCTCTTATGAAGCAAGTTGTTTATGGATGATAAGAGAGAATTCATAATCTATAAATTCAAGTTCTTTTATAGTTGCTCCATAATGGATGTAAATAAAGAAGTTGAGGATGCATGCAAAGTTGTTCTTGATAATCATCAACGAACATAAAATGATTGAAATGCTAATGAATGAGAGAAAAGTGATGAATGAGAGAAGACTGGCAATTAATCATAGAGAAAAAAATCCATTTAGAGCATATAAGTTGCCACTATGCATTACTTCTTTCCTCAAAAAGAGAAGGGAATGGAAGTCTATCCCTCACTGTCCACCGCCACTATGAATGCGTGGGTGGAAAACATGACTCCGAGTTATATTTATCTTCACATAATATATTAGAGTATACTCAAAGAAATGGACTTCTTGAATGGTGCAGGTGCCTCCTCTGTAAGAGGTTGTCAGTTCAAATCCTACATTCAACCATGTGGCCATTACGTTTTGCAAGAGTTCCTCTCATAGAGGATGCCACTCACGAGAATATGCACACACACACATACACACACACACACAGAGAGAGAGAGAGAGAGAGAGAGAGAGAGAGAGAGAGAGAGAGAGAGAGAGAGAGAGAGAGAGAGAGAGAGAGAGAGAGAGAGAGAGAGAGAGAGAGAGAGAGAGAGAGAGAGAGAGAGAGAGAGAGAGAGAGAGAGAGAGAGAGAGCTATTTTGTAAAGGTTCAAGAAGATTGACACTCAAGAAAATGGTCAAATAAAGCTATCAATCTCCATTCACGAAAAAGAAGATGGAGCTTCCATAAGGTCTTGATGAAAGCTTGAAGTAGATGATGAGCCATGAAGGTCACCATGAAAGCTGAGCTTTGATATCAATGTTAAGAACCTAGTCTCCACATGAGAGAGAATGACATATGAATCTCCATCCAACTTGCCATTATATAGTTTATGGAAGCAAGGGTGACCTCTAGAGTGATTGGAGTCCACATGTACATATGCAATCTCCACCATTTCTTTTACATCTTCCACTATAGTCAACTAGTGGTAAGTGTACTCACCACTTGATTTAAGTCCCACTCCGCTTAAGTCAATTCACATTAGCTTGATAGGACACTTCTACAAGGCCCTAGAGAGTTTTTAAGCAGAAAACTCCTAAAGCACTCATGGGGATTGAACCCAACACCTCCTCCTTCCCATCCAATGGACTTAACCGCTAAACTAAGCTTATGAGTTGTGTAATTCTCTACAAGTACCAAATGTTATTATTTGAGGCTTGCCAAGCAATTTTTGTCCAATGCAAATCAAGAGCATGTTTAGAGGAGAAGCTATTTCTAAGCTAGAAAGGTATGCAAGGATATTAAAAAAAAAAACCTAATCAAACCATTCAAATGAAGCATGCATGAATCCTTTGCTATGCTAGGTAGCAAGTTTAAAATCAAATGGATCCTCCATCCTCGTGTGAAGACCCAAAGGTTCATTTGTGTGGTTGTGTTTTTAGAATCATTTTCTCTAATTAATATGGATTTTTCTTTCTAAAAGGGAGGCAATAACCATGTTGAATATGCTTTGAAAATATTTATGACTTGTCTACATGTGGGGATAAAGAAGATCCCCACATTGGAGGTGCATGGTGTAGTCGTAAACACCTTGTCTCTTAGATAGAAGTACCCTCAAAATGCAAGAGTTTTTTTTTCCAAATTTTAAACTCAATGGAAAACTAAGTAGAGGACCGAACTTCCAATAAAAAAGTTGTCTGGGTCATGTATTCTTTAAACCTTTGGTTGAAGCGAGAGTAGGTCGACGACCGAACTTCCTGTAATGGAAAAAAAATCATTAACAGAGGAAATTCAGTTAGCTTATATGTTAAGAATACTGTCGGTGAATAATCCCGTGCTGCGTAGTTCGTTGTTCCGATTTCTAATCAATAGAAGCCGATCCTCTGGATTGCTCCTTCCAGTATCGTGATTTTACTATAAACCCACGGGATTGATCGAGGCACTGCTATGTCCAAATGGGCAGACAAAGTAGCAGTAGAGATTTGTAAGTGGGACGCGTATTGCCTTTCAGAAGCTTTTCACTATACGTTAGAGGGTACTTTTGATTGATGGGAAAACATGCTCTTTCAACAACAGAAGGTGTACCAGATGTATTGCGAAAAGATTTGTCGAGTTCACAAATGGAAGAAAAGACTGGAAACTCGGCGTCTGTCTGGTCTTTCATCACAAATCATGCACATACATTTTGCCGGAGCAATTCTTCTTCCAATATTCATTGTGGATTCAGAAAGAACATGCGTGTACGCTGGAATGCGGCATGGAGGAGGGCTATAATCATAGATCCAGTACGTTGCTTGCAGGAGCGTGTTTCTGGTTGTCATAAGGCCTTATCATCCTCAACATCTAAGCAGCCTATCTGGCTTCTTGGGGTATGCTACAATTGTTCCAGTTCAGAAGGGCATGCGTCAAACAATGAAATATACAAGCAGTTTGAAACAGATATTCACTCTCGCATTTGGGTGACTTACAGAAGAGGTGTAAAATCTGTATGGATTGCTTCTGTCTTGTTTAGTTGGCTGTTCTGCCGTCATATAGCTATTCCTTTTTGAATGGTCTGGTTACTTGAAAAAAATTCCAGGCTTCCAAGTAATCATGGGTACTAATATAACAACGGATGTTGGGTGGGGTTGCATGATACGAAGTGCTCAAATGCTTCTTGCACAGGTAGTCATCATAGGCTGCAGGTATCAATGTCTCGTTTTCCTAATTCTGGATGACATTTTAAATTAATGATTTAAGAATTTCTCTTGACAGGCTCTCATTTGCCATCGATTTGGCAGGAGCTGGCGAAGGTCTGATGTCAACAATACAACACATGTAATGCATTTATATGGATATCACTATTCTCAAGCACATTATCCTGATCTGATTTGTGAAGTTATGTTGCGCCAGTAGCACTCATAGGTGGGGGTAGAAGTAGGTGGGAAGCTCGGAGAGGGAGTGATGTTTGGTGTTCTGAATGCTTGCAGGGATGATTTTAAAAGAATTGGTCAAATGTTGGTTATGCAGTCGAGTATGCGCGGTTATTTGGAAATTTTGCAATGCTTTGGAGATACGCCAAACTGCCCTATTTCAATACACAATATGGTGAAGAGTGGAGGTCCATATGGATTAGTACCTGGATCGTGGATGGGCCCTTTTGCCATCTGCCGTACTTTAGAGTCTCTTCTTGTTACATACGGAAGATCTTGTCTCATTTCCAACAACAAGCCTGCTTTTCCTATAGCTGTCCATGTTGTTGCTGGTGAAGCTGAGTGTGGAAGAGGTGGCGCTCCATGCATATGCATTGAGGCTATCTTGGAAACTTGCAATGACTTCAAAGATATTTTTGAAGAAGGTTGTGGTTTGATGCTACTTGTTCCACTTGTTCTTGGCATAAACAAACTTAACCAAAGGTAGAACATGTAACATTCATATCTGTCGTTGGAGTGTCCATGATGATGTTCTAAGTTGCCAAACACTACTAACACACTACTTTCTCCTCGTAGATACCTTTCATCGTTGTTTGAGACTTTTACTTTTCCACAAAGCCTTGGGATTCTTGGTGGAAAACCAGGAGCATCTACTTATTTGGTCGGTGTGCAAGGAGATCAAGTGCTGTATATGGATCCTCACCATACACAACAGGTTTTATTGAAGCATTCACTAAATTAAAAAGAAAAGCTTGCTCTGATGTCTAAAAGAAGAGTTTATTATTCATTTTCAATATTCACAATGAGTAGCATTCCATGTTTGAAGTATCGATACCTTCTTTTCGTACTCTATATGCTTATTCCAATGTCAAGTAAATGTTAGACTTTTGGCAAGATTGGTACACGTTTGTGGGGAGGAGGGTTGATTAGGACCAAGGTTCCATGCTCAAGGGAGCGATGGCCTACATACAGGTCCTTAAGGATTTCTCTTCATGCGTCCTGCATGAAGTGTTGCTAGCCTTAGAGAGGGTTCTAGAGGTATGAGGAAAAGTGAGATATATGGATGAAAGTTGAGAACAGCAGCCTGAACGTAGTGCTGTCCCTGTTGGGAGGGGGATTCCCAGCAAGCACACCCAAAATCATCCACACATGCAGGTAAAAGCAGGGTGCTGTCTGTTTCATCTCTATAAGCATGTGAAAAACCTTCTATTTGATAGGAAAAGTTAAGTAAAAAAAAAAAATTCAGTCAATTATAGCTGCCAAAAGCTTTGTGGCTAAAAGTTTCAATTTCAAGGAATAGTGTGGCTTATATGTAGAGGACGTGCCCAGAAAATAGGGGAGGCAAAAGGGTTATCTTTTTTGGGGGTGGGAATTTTTAGCACATGAAGTTTTCCTCAAGTGAAGCATGGTATTAAGGGCTTCACATAGCACATAAAAGAAAACTTCCATAATTCCTTAACTTGCATTGAATGCACATTAGGCACATTTATCCATAGGTGTCCATGAATACCTTGCATAGAGGCTGAGGATTATAGATCCTCTACCCATTACTTCTTATTAAGCTTTTGAAATTTGGAGTTCTTGTTTTGGTCTTATTTTACAATGTAGAATTGATGAGATACTTCAACTTGTGGGGTCCCCGTGGGAGTTTGTCACCATCTATTCATTGGTTTGCAACATTACTCCATTTTTACTTCAAAAGCACGAGATTATGGAGTCAGGGATCACTCTTGCATATGAAAAAGGGGAAAAAAGAAATAAAAATAAATAAATTAAATAAATAAATAAAAATAAATAAATTAAAAAAAAATATATATATATGTATATACACACACATATATATATATACACATATATATATATATATATATATATATATATATATATATATATATATATATATATATATATATATATACATATATATATACATATACATATCCATATATATATATATAGATATAGATATACATATACATATACATATATATATATATATATATATATATATATATATATATATATATATATATATATATATATATGTGGAGAGAGAGAGAGAGAGAGAGAGAGAGAGAGAGAGAGAGAGAGAGAGAGAGAGAGAGAGAGAGAGAGAGAGAGAGAGAGAGAGAGAGAGAGAGAGAGAGAGAGAGAGCAGATTGTTTTTAATAGTGAATTGCATATATGGGAAGCATCGCCATAGCATATGCACGTTCTACTTCTTTGTGGTCGGATGATAAATCTGATCCGCAAGAGTGGTGGAACCATTATGGCTATGGACACCCCACGATTGCTTCATATGCATTACAAATCTTATCTTAGGTATTTTTCTATGTTTTGAGCTTTATTGTATTCACTGATTTAATTTAGTTGACATTATAAAAATTGATATCATTTTTTAAACTGTTCGACGAGCCCATGTGAACGTAATTGGAGCAAATTCTCATTGGTGCATACCAAATTATGCAATGGTCTTTGTGTAACGTGGGTATATTGCAAAGCGAATCTTTGGCTTTTGCGATCATTTCAAACTCTTAAAGGTCCAAGAGATGTATTATGTATATAAATATTTTTTGGATCTTATGACCTATAAGTGTTGAAATTTAAAGCTATAAAATGTCATTTTAATCAATTTGTAAGTTTCTCATATTACATTTGAAGAGAGTTTTACATGGAGCGAGGATGTAGGAGGATCTACACAGGACGATGAGGGGATTTATTGCATGCTCCATACAGAGCTTGAGGTGATGTGAGAAGTGGAGAATGACATGCCTGGGACTCACCTCCAAGTCTATTTATAGCCCTTGCCTAGTGACCATCTAGAGTTCTCTCTAAGGTTACTCTACTCATCTTGCCATCATGAGTAGGTACCTCGTATGAACTCTCTGGCTTTTGGCCTCAGCTATCCCCCGCGCAAGGAACTTCTCGTTCCTCCAAGCATGTACATCTCTGGAATATAACTCTCCCCCTTCTAAAGATCATTATCCTCAATGATATAGAAGGAGCTATAAACCTAGGAATCGAAATCTGTGATTCCAAATAATAAGAGTAGATTGTACTAGATGTCTGAAATACTAGATAATCAAAAAGTGGACAACTCATCTCTCTGCTTCCTATCTAGCATTTCCATCCATAAATAGTAGTCCTTGCCTTGGGCATACTATAGGAATCCCTATGAGGCCCAATGAGTGCATATGTGCGTAGCATAAGTACTCGGAATATCCTCAGACTCCCTATGCCTAGACCTTGACCACTAACTTGTGACGGCTTGTCACCTGTAGAGACCTTGGAAGCTTGCTTTTGTCTCCCTGGAATACCCATTGACAACTTGTCATATGGTATAATCATGAAAAATCTCTTACTCCACTGGAGTAATAAAATACTATGCTCATCTAAAATAATCTGACTAAGTCCTAGTCTCTGTGGAAAAATACTAAGAATAAATGGAAATCTTTTCCAAATATTGCTTAATCTCTAAGCTCGAGTAAATTTGCTTGATTTACTCATTGTAATGAAAATGAAACTCAAGAAAGTCTCATCATGATCCAAACTATGAATCCAAGATGACATTCTGTCAATGATCCAGACTATGGACCAAGATATCAATATGTCAATGATCCAAACTATGGACCAGGATCTCAATCTGTCTCATCTAAACTATGGATCCAAATCTCAATCTATCATATATAATAATCCCAACTATGAACCAAAATATGTCTCATATAAAGTAAATCCCAATCCACTCTTTGGAACTCCGTCCATCATGCCAAGTGAAGATGTGCTAAGAAAGTATAGCAACTAGTGGAACTACCATCACCTTCTCAATAGTAACATGCAAGATGTTCCAAGTGGATGAAACTTACTTTATTCATGACCACCATCTGAGCACCACTATGATCATATCATTCCTAACTAGGAATGAGGTATCTCAAGTAAACTACTGTAATAATCTGGCACTCCCAGATATAATGAGGACCATAACATGAGTCCACTAAATACTCTGAAAAATGGTAAGTAGATGTGTGCACACTCATAGCCCACTAGGCTAAGCATCTAGCTCACCTCATACACACTATGTATGATTCATTGCCTATTCTCAGGCATATCAAATAAAATATTACGTACTCTGTGAATTTCTTATCAATGCAATTGCCTATTCATAGTTCTTATGTGCAAACCTTGCCTTTCCGCTTCTAGGCTATTTGCCTACGGACTTGCCTTGTTTGCGATCACATACAAAGTGATTGCCTCAACCGCTCCTCCGTTATCTAATGATAAGAAGATCATCTGAATGAACTCCAAATTATATAAAAAATACCATCTCAGAGACTTCTCTCTCATACCATGTAGAATACAAAGTTTGATGTCCCATACCACCAAACTTTATACCCCATATAGATGCGTGTATGAGATTAAAGTCGAACACTTCTCTCAAAATGATTAGAATAAACCGATGAGTACTCACAACCATAAATAATAGTAATGAAATCATGAAGTGTTCCTGAAGTGTTTCCTTTCCTCGTTGGAAAGAACAGAGTCATTCCTATGACTCTATCACTCATAACTATATGTAACATCAACTCATCTTGAGTTTAGAACTGAGAAACTATTTGATAAATCAACTCAACTAGAGTTGTGAAGGATGCATCTTGCATCAAATATCAAGTCATGCGACTTGAATCAAATATTAAATGACAATAAATTGGAATTTATACAACTTGTATGAATCCAATTATATGAAATGAGAACAACTAGGAAAGTTCTCCTTCTCCATGCTCTCATGGCACTATATATATTTATGAAAATTTCGACAGAGTTTCCTCTGTCCTACTAAGAATGGTCACTATAAACCAATGATCAATAAAAACATATCTAGGGCATAGCTAGCCCATGGGGATCACACCATATAAAAAAAAATCTCATAAAAAAAACCTATGAAAAATCTTTTCCTTTCAACAACATCTCCTGCATAAACAATTTCCAACAGCAGCAGATTAAAGCTTAATTTTAACTAACTTTTACTCATACAAAAAGTATGAAATTTTTCAGCCTTATGTAGCTTTGCTCAAGCTTTCATTAGGCATAAAAATCACTTGATTTGGATATTTGCTTAGAGTTCTATAACCATTTTATCGAAAGGGTCGAACACTTGATGACCAACTCTGAAAATGTACAGGGTCATCTTCTTGAAGCCCTTAGACTGAGCAAAAAAACTCCAAATTCTATATTCTTTGAGCCCAAATCTAGATCAACTTATCTAGTTTGGTCTCATAAAATTTCAATTCAAAATGAAATCAAATCAAAGTCACATGGGGACGCGTCCCCGGGCCCTAGGGACGCCGGGACGCAGTCCCCAAGATGGATGGGCAAGGGACGGGCAGCCGGGACGGAAGCCGTCCCTCCAAGTCACTCTGTAACAGCGATCCGTCCTCGGGACGTTTTTATGTGACAGTCCAGATCCGGGACGGGACGAAACGGAGACATTTTGGACTTTGAAAATCAGTTTTTTTTTTTTTCCGATTCTTTTAGGCTAGTTTTGGTGCTTCCTTAATGGCTTCTAGAGCCTCCTTTTAGCCCCACACACAAGCATAAGTAGAGCCATTTCAGCCTATGAAGCTCACAAGTCCACTTGGAGCTTTCATTGCAAGCATCCTATGGGCATGAGGGCATTGCAAGCATCCTCTCAACCCTTTGTTCACTCTTGTCTTTTCTCCTCTCCTGATAGTATTATCTTCCTATATGGCTTTTTTACTGTGAACAAGTGGATCCAACAACAAGAGGAGGCATGCTACAAGCGAATGGGCATGCTAGGAAGAGGTGGACTCGTTTGTATCCGTCGAAGAAGAAGGTAGAGTAAGGGCCATGGAGTTGCAAGCTATGTGGCTATAAAAGAATCAATGCTGCAAACATCTTTTTGCTCTCATAATTTAACATCTTCTTTATGTAATGATGATGATTTATCCACACTATTTGGCATGGTACATCATACAATACATATGACTTGTCTTTGAGTAACTCTGAATGTTCAAACTTCAACCATCAACGTGCTTCGTACATGTTCAGTGTTTATACTTAAAGGACACCTTTTTTTCCAAGGTTTTCTTCTTATGGTCATTTTAGATGGTAACAGGTTCATTGTACATTACTTTTATTTTATCATTTTGGAAAAAGCTTCATTTTTTTAGTGCCGTCCCGGGACACCCAAGGCTCCGTCCCCGTCCCGGGGACACCACCGTTCTCGGGACCCGTCCCCGTCCCCTGGTGACTTTGAATCAAATACTCATTCAAAAGTATAATTCTATCTCTGCGACACCTTCGCTTAGGTGAGCCGAGAAACAATGCTTCTGCACCTTTAAAATATCTTCTAACTATGAAGATAAATTCCAAAATCCTTGAATTTTGAGTATATCATAGGGTCTATACTGGAGTAGCTTCTGCAGCAAAAATTTTTGAAATTGGAGTTTCCAATATGAAAATATCATATACTCATCAGACACATGTACCATTCTTTGGTATGAGAAGAATAGATCATTTGACCTATCAAATAATGTCCAATTTCTTCCAAATTTTTATAGCATATAGCTACTACAATCTAATTGTATTGATATAAGTTTCATAGTATTTGGACATTTGGATCTTTCACAATGACAAAAATACTAAGCCTCTATACCTGCAAAATTTTAAAAGTTTGCAGAGGCCAATTTTTACTCTTTTCTTTATATCTCCTAAATGGAGAAACATTTCATCTTGAAATTTTGTACACACCATCTGAATGTGTTTAGCTAATGTTAGAAACAAAAATCATTCAATTTGAGTAAATAAGCTAAGAGAACCAATCACCTCCAGGTGACATGGTCTCTGATCATTTCATAAATTCTAGAGATTGCACTTTGATGTGTAGAGATTATTTGACCTTCCAAATAATCTCCAAAAATAATGAAAATTAGTATGCAGCAAAGGTCAAATAATCTCCAAAAATAATGAAAATTAGTATGCACCAAGTGCCTCTATCAAGCTTTCATTGTAAACAAAAATCATTTCGTTTGGATCTACCAATTAAGAGAAATGCCCTTTGTGACAGGCCTATGTCACTTGTTTCAGGCCTCTACCTCTACTAGCAACACTTTTAGTGCAGAGGTTATTTGACCTATCTAAAAGGTCCAAATTACTTGAAAAATTTTCGGCTTAAAGAAAAGCTTATGAGCTACTTTCCCTCCAAATTTCAATAAATTTGGGCATTCCCTCAAAGAGTAGCATCCAAATCTCTATGAGGTTGCTACCTCACTAACTATTTCCTCAATTATTTTTCAAATCTAAAAAAAAATGACGAGACATATTAATCCTTATGATTAAACATACTCATTCATTTTCTTGGATGGATTATGACATGGAGACATATCCATGCATATAGTGATCATCTAGATCACTGCAAACCAATTAACCATCCAATTCGTCTCGTGGAAAAATCAACTCTTTACATAGTATCCACTTTTCAGTGAAAGTGAATATCTATGGACGTCATTCGATTCATTGTGCTTCTTGCACATTCATTAATCTCATCATAATCAATCACGTACAAACACTTAATACTTGTATTGGTGATCATAACCATAGCACTCTTGTGCGGACTCGAGATAAGCATCTATATCAAGTACATAGACTCACATGAAAAAACAATTCATGTGCTCACGTGTTACTAGTCAAAAACACATCTTAGTTGTTCTTGATGTATATTCCTTGTTCTTTACTCTCTAAAGGCACAATTAGCCTATGCATGGTACCTCTATCACATATGTCATGCTCACCCTAACTCATCGTGACGATACATAAAAGTGATCTTCTATAGACAGAAAATGCATCATGCATTTCAACTTTATAGCACATGCATCCACTCATGCATCTTCTTCTCTACTTCATATGCTTTTAACCATGCATAGATAAGACTTCCTTTCTCTCACAACACATCACTCTAGTTCTCACATGGTATATAATGCCATGTGGCTGCAAAATTTTCGGCAGCATTTCCCCAGGAAAATGAAGGCCATTACAATGATAGGCTTCAACCTAGTGGTTACAAACCTCTCTCTTTACTCCAGAAACGTGCAAATAAAAAACTTTTCCACAATGTGTTATTGGGCACTACATGCCCGCATAACCAGATCTTTTGTTGCTCCAATACTTGCACAAAGATCTTGAAACACACAACAATAACCTGTGCATGCTTTTATGAATCAACATAAGTTAGTTTAACTTCATGTACATAGATAAATTCATGTAAAAACTAACTTTAATGCACATTCCCATGTTAGTTTCATAACATCGGAAGAAAATACAAAAATTATAAACTTTGATGCGAGAAGTATTCAAATGAATATATTTGAGAGAAAAACTATGATGCAAAGGTATGAAAATTAGTCCATTCCTATCCAAAATGATTCAAAATATTATTAGAAATTTCTAATTGCCATAGTTGGACACTCAATTCACTCAAAAAGGGTTTCTCGCCAGTCAACAGCCATCTAAAAGCTTGTGCATAGATGGCTTACAATGGTCAAAATATATCACGTCACATATCAAAGTGTAGAATCTATATCAAGTTGAATTTCTTGATTTGGAGCTTCCATTAAGAAGTTATGGCCAAAACAATGAAGCTAAGTGAGTGGCAGCATACCTCCTTGAAGAGATATGCAGAGAATTAAATGCTCTCTACAGGTGGTTTTTGATTATCCAATAATAGTTTCGAGCCACTCATTGGAAAGCTCTTGAAGTCTACTTTCTATACCAAGTGGAATCATCCAATTTCGATTTCATATAAGAGAGTTATGTCCATTTTTGTAGAGGTAGTTATGCGAACCGTGCATTTTCTTTACTCTTCACTCTCTTTTTAATCTTTTCCTTCTCTCTCTAATCTTCACTTTCTCTCACTCAAGATTTCCCTCTTCTTCTATCTTTGTCTTCTTTCATCCTTTCTCTTTCTCCTCCAAATGCTTTCATCTCTTTCTCTCTACCTCTCTTTCATAATTTATCATTCATCCTTCCTCTTTATCTTTGCTTTTCTCTCTCTTTCTACTTCCTCTCTATTTCTTTCTCTCTTCTTATCTCTCTCTTTTTTTGTCTCTTCTTTCTCTCTTTATCTACTCTTCTCTTTCTCCTCTTTCTTAGTTTCTCTTTCTTCGCTTTCTTTTTCTTTCCCTTTCTCTTTCTTTCTCTTTCTTTCTCTTTCTTTCTATCTCTACTTCTTCTCTTTCTCTCTTCTCTTTCTTTCTTTCTTCTCTTTTTTTCTTTCTTTCTTTCTCTCTCTTTCTTTCTCTCTTCTTTTCTCTTTCTCTCTTTCCTTCTTCCCCTCTCTATCTGTTTATTGCGTCAAGATTTTAGAGCCCCCCAAAAAAAAAGAAAACGGAAGTATATACTATACCATAGTACAAATACGCAGGCGTTCTTGTACACAAGAAGTCGTGAGGATAGTTGGATAGAGCAAAGAATTCTCAATCTGCAAACGAGGGTTCAAATCCTGATTCCGTCAATCTTCTGTTCTTGAGCTTCGCGATCTCATGAGTACTTTGTATTGTATTTATTAAATCTCCTTTTACACCGCCCAAGGATGCTCGAAGTTCGTGCTTCACGCAAGCCTCCAACGATCCTCCCTACATCAATGCTCGATGCTAGTCTTTTCGCGCGGATGATGGAGATGCCTCCCAAATCATTAGTATGAGCTCCCTTCGTCTCCTTGCCCAAGGTCTCTCTCTCCCTCAAGCTCTGATACCAAATGTGAGAAGTGGAGAATGACATGCCTGGGACTCATCTCAAAGTCTATTTATAGCCCTTGCATAGTCACCATCTACAGTTCTCTCTAAGGTTCCTCTACTCATCTGGCCATCATGAGTAGGTACCTCGTATGAACTCTCTGGCTTTTGGCCTTGGCTATCCCCCGAGCAAGGAACTTCTCGTTCCTCCAAGCATGTACGTCTCTGGAATATAACAGGTGATCAATTGGAGGATTACTAGGGCATGTTCATATGCTTCCTAGCATTGTGAGGTCTATCGGCCATCTACTATTGAAGCTCCAGTGAGAGGTAGGAGGCGCAAAATGCGCCCTCAACTCCGGCACCCTCAAGTCATCACGAGAAGTCTATTGCAGAGGGGATTCTTATTATGGAACTAGAGCTTGATGACGATGGGAATGTCATTACATCAAGAGATATTTCACTCTCTTCTCCAGATTCTTCTTCATATGACCATTCTATGGGCATGGATTAAAAAGAGTGATCATGATTCATATCACAGATAATAGACATACACTTATAATGGCATAGGCACTGGACTATTGAGTACTTTTTATATTTTTATGTCTCTTTTTGTATCAAGATTTCATTGTTTCAAGTTGGAAAGTGGCAGGACCTATATCCATTTTGTTTTGCCATATTTGGTATGACATTATCATATATCAGTATATGTGACGTGCCATGTGCATTATTCCTATGTCAAAATGTTATTCTTGTCTAGTCTTTTCATATGAATAATGGTATATTGAAGTTTAAACTTTTAAGTTCAAAGTCACGATTTAATTAAAATGTATTGAAGTAATGAATCTATGATTTGATCATTCATTAAATCATGTGAACAATGACATCTATGATGTATCATGTGACACGATTTACAAATGAGAATCATGAATGTACATGTATGATATATGTATGTATGAATAATTATATATATCATAGTACAAAGTAGAGATTTAAATCGTTTAAATCGTAGATGTTAAAAAATAAAAAAGAAAATCGAGATTTTTATTCATCAAGAGAGATTTTTATTTTTTCTTATATTTAAGGTTTGCACAATCCTTATTCAAATCATGTATACATTATAGTGCCAAAAACACATAAAATACCTACTCTAGAATCCCTTCCCATTACATCATTACATCGATGAGCCACGATTGTAGTTACTAGTGATACATGATACATCATAGAAATTTAATGAATGATAAATCATGAACCTCATATCCACATTGCAAATCACAATTTACACCATAAATGAGATAGTGATCAATGACATTTCATTACATGAATGATGAAAAGTAAAAGATATACATGAATCATGAATGTCAGTAGCTGGTGGCACAAAAACCACGTAATAAGTGCCAAGTGGCAATGTCATACAAAAAAACATAGAGTGATTACTATCAAAGACTAGAGTATCACTAAGTCACTGAAAATTGTCAACATTATAATCTAAGATGAATCATGACTCCCCAATGTCATCCATGGAGTCATCATCTATGGATCCTCATTAAATGTATAGCCCATGATGATGTACTATTCGACTCTGAATGTCCAAATTGAGCTTCAAGTGTTGCAGCACCTTGGCCACCCTCATGGATTTTGGGCAGAGGCTTTGAAAACTTCCGTTCATGTTTGCAATCGATCCCCTCATATGTCCTTAAAAGGTGGCATTCTGGAAGTGGTTTGGTTTGGCAAACAAGCTTCATATGGCCATCTACTCATCTTTGGTTGCGATGCTTTTGTGCATATAAGGCCTGAGTTGAGAAGCAAGTTAGATGCAAAGTCCATAATGTTGGTATTCTAAGGTCTGAATACCATATGTTGGAAGTGGTAGTGGGCCACAATAACAATATATCGCAGGTTTACAAGATCTTCCAACAAATGTACCTTAACATACAAACCTTAAGACTCAAAAATGGATGAGTGAGAGATAGAGAGAATAGACTAGATTTCTAGTGTAACGGTAAGCTATGAGGCTCACCTACATTATCTATATTCCAATGTCAAAATACAATGTGTGAATATGATACGAACTGACAATATCTTTATCTAGGCAGAAATAGGAACTAGATACAAGAGATTGTGTGCCTAAGAGGTATGAAGAGTGTGTGTGTGTGTGAAAATATGGAGAATATGAACAATTTAGAACTGTTTTACAACAGATCCAAATTCTGATCAACCTAAATAAAAAAAGAGTGACCTAACAAGTAAGAACGGAAATAGACTTGCTGCTCACATTAACTCAACAATTGATGTTGATGGTAAGCTTCCAGAATCTTCTCCAAATAATCACCAAGATGTAGACCACAACTCCTCCAAGGGTTTGAGAACTCCACCCCCAAGATGGCCTCTAAAGATCTCCAAGATCTTGATCACCTCCTTCTCTTTAGCCTTGAGCACTTGAGAGACTTGAGTGATAATTCATAATGAACCAAGGGCTCTTCTTATATAGCTTTGATTGAAGCTCTAAAAGCATATCTTCGTAAAAGCACCACGAAAAAAAAAAAACTAATTCATCGTTGCCGTTGTTCGCTATTGAAAAGTATGCGATCACTAGATTTAGAGAATTCGAAATCGGTGCCAAAATTTAAATCTTGCTTTTGCTTTTCAAAATATAGTTCACGTCGCTGCGGCTACTAGGGATCGAACTCGGGTGGGCTCTTTGAGAGCGATTTCATCTAGCCAGCGTGCCAAATGACTTTCTTGTGTTAAATCTTCTAAAGAAACACTACATATGCTGTTGAAGCCGTTTGGGAATTGAAGAGAGAAAGCTTCTAATGAAGCTATTGTTGGACCATATTGACATTGATTCTAACAATTCCCCCTTCAATGTCACAATGGTACAAGGTTCAATAACATGCAAAACTTTTGATATCTGTAAATATTTTTTCATTGATTTCCACTGAATCTTGAGCTTACTGTGCATGAACCTGTATACTTGAGAAACTGCATACTGAATGTCCGGATGTATATTACATAGATATATCAAGAAACCCACTGCTTGACTATATGATCTAGCACCAAATGGTTGTGAATCTACTTTTGACTGTAATAACACCTTAATATCCATAGGTGTCTGCATAGGCTTGGAATCTGTCATCTCAAACCTTTCCAATAATTTCTCAATGTATTTCTGCTGTCTCATGTAGATACACTCATCTCTGTATTTGAACTCAATCTTGGGACTTGTGATGATCATATTACTTTGTAGTGCACCTTGAACACTAGCTAGTTCATTTTAAACTCAAGTAAGAGCTAAACTATTATGACTATCAAAATGTTCTGCATAATTTACTTGATCTTCTTGTTGTCTTCTAGATTGACTTTTGGTTCTTCCAGTGTAGTATTCCTTTACACCACTATCCTTCCAAGTTTGATATAACCACTTTGGTGTATTCCTGAAAAGTGGTGGTATCTCTTCTCGTTCTTCAATATCTCTTTCTTCTGGAACTTTGGAGCCTTCTCCAACTTCATGAGTCGGAACTTCAAGAGGTACTTATGATGGACTAGGTACTGATGTAGTAATGAAATTCTCTCTTCACATGTATCTTGTAGGCTTCGAGTAGGTTCATCACCCCCCTTGTATGGCTGAATGTAAGTATCCAAATTCCTTTTGAAAAATGCATAGTCGTCTACCTTTATGAAATCTGGAATCTCTTCATTCTTATCATAAATCTGACTTTCTGAAACATATGCATTGTGTGAGAGTAGGATATCACCTGTATCTGGAACATAGAATCTGTATCCTTTGCTTTCAATTGCATAACAAATAAAGACCACTTTAATGGCTTTTACATCAAGCTTACCACGATCCTTCTTCTCAGTGTGAACATAAGCTGGGGAACCAAAAGTTTTGAAATAACTCACATTGGGTTTCTTCCCATAATAAGCTTCATAAGGTGTAAGAACATTTAAAGCTTTTGTGAAAGGCCTATTCAGAATGTGATTAGCTTTATGTATTGCATCAAACCAAAACTTGGGAGAAAGCCTTTTGGATGATATCATACTTCGCATCATCTCAACAAGTATCCTATTCTTTCTCTCTGCAACACCATTTTGTTTTGGCGTGTAAGCAATAGTGAGTTTATGAGAGATATCTTTGTCTTCTAAAAAAGACTTAAAGTCTTTAGACATGTACTCTCCTCCTCTATCACTTCTCAAAATCTGGATCTTTGACTGACTTTGATTTTCAACCATAGCTAAGAACTTCTTAAAAGTAGGAAAAAACTCTGACTTCACTTTAAGACCGTAAATCCATGAATATCTTGAGAAATCATCTATGAACATAACAAAGTACCTGAAACCTTGAATAGAATTTGTTCTCATCGGACCATTCACATCTGAATGTATGATCTATAACTTCCTTGTGGCCGTGATAAGTCCACGTCTCTTGAAAGGTAGTTTGTGAAGCTTTCCTTCAAGACATCCTTCACATGACTTTGCATCATCTGGTAAAGCAAAAGTAGGCAAACTCTCCACCATACCTTGATCTTTGATACACTTGAGAGCTCTGTAACTGATATGACCAAATCTAGCATGCCATAACTTCATGTTCTCCTTAGGTGTAGTAGACGTAGCAACATTAGCATGATTAATTTTGGATAACACAAACATGCCACTTCTATTTTCACCTTGAAGTAGACAATGCTCCTGATCAGGTGAGAGGATCTGACATGAATCTTTCTTAAAAACTACTTTATAACCATCTGACAAGATCTGGACTTAAGGTTCACTTCTCCAAACCAACAACATCCAAATCATGACCATCTGCTATGGTCACTCTTCTACGTGAAGAGTTTGAAAGGGAAGAAAATACCTTTCTGCAACCTGTTATATGCTTAGTAGCTCTAGAATAAAAAAATCCAAGGATTAACTGAGATTGCATTTAACGCTGCCTGATCAAAATCTATCTCTTCAATAGTAGCACATGCATCTGAATCTACCTTTGAAGATTTAGGTTTTGGATCATCTTCAACACTATTACTTGATGTTTTCTTATTCTCGTTAAAAATCCTTTCTCTGCATTCTGCTACGTAATGACCTGGTTTCTTACAGTAATTGCATACTCTTCTCTTTGAATTAGATGTAGTCAAAGAATTTTCTTTGGGTGTAGAGGAAGCATTAAGAAAAGAATTGGAAGACTTAGGATTAAAAGACTCACTTTTCTTCTTGGATTGCTTATTCTTCTTCTCCTTCTTTGTCTCCATCTTCTTCTTACCCTTCGATGATGATAACATAGCTTCATCATTCTCTTCCATACCCATTTGTTGATCTTCATCTTGAAATTTCTCTATCTCTTGTAGAGAGGGATAAAGAAGTAACAAAAGCACAATATGTAGATGGAAGTGAGTTTAGAAGTGTGTTTACCATCTCTTCGTCTGAAATGTTGACTCCAACATTCAGTAACTGATCTCGTAAATCTTTAAGCTTCAAAATATGCGTCTGAACTGATTCACCAACTTTCATCCTTGTGTTGGTTAGCTGTCTCCTTAGATGAGCTTTCCTAGTAGGGTTTCTTTTCTGATAGAGATTTTCTAACTCCCCAAGCTTGACGAGAGGTTCTGCAAGACCTGATTTGGGGTATAATATGCCTCTTAACTCCCATAGCAATATATGAAAGTGCTAGTGCATCCCTTGAATCCCATTTGGATTGCTCTTCTGTAGGAAGTAATCTGGTAGTAGTACGTACTCCTGATGATGAAATAATTTCTTCTTCTTCACTAACCTCCTGTTGAGCAAAAATAGGAACAAGGGGTCTTCTAGAAGATGAAGTAGCCTGCTCTCTGACTTGTCTTGGCCTTGGATAAGTGCCATTGACAATATTCCATAAGTCCTTTGTTACTAATAGATTCATCATCATAAAACTCCACATTGGATAATTAGACATGCCCTCAAGCTTGTCTTCATTCTCAAGTCTATAGTCACTAATCTTGTTAAGGGTGTATGTAAACTATGCTACGATACCAAATGTTGGTATTCTAAGCTCTGAATACCATATGTTGGAAGTGGTAGTGGGCCACAATAACAATATATCACAGGTTTACAGGATCTTCCAACAAATGAACCTTAACATACACACCTTAAGACTCAAAAATAGATGAGTGAGAGATAGAGAGAATAGACGAGATTTCAAGTGTAACGGTAAGCTATGAGGCTGCACTATCTATATTCCAATGTCAAAATACAATGTGTGAATATGATACAAATTGACAATATCTTTATCTAGGCAGAAATAGGAACTAGATACAAGAGATTGTGTGCGTAAGAGGTATGAAGAGTCTGTGTGTGAGAATATGGAGAATACAAACAATTTAGAACTGTTTTACAGCAAACCCAAATTCTGATCAACCTAAATCAGAAACGAGTGACCTATCAAGTAAGAACGGAAATAGACTTGCTACTCACAGTAACTCAGCAAGTGATGTTGATGACCATAACTCCTCCAAGATCACCTCCTTCTCCTTAGCCTTGGGCACTTGAGAGACTTGAGTGATAATTCATAATGAACCAAGGGCTCTTCTTATATAGCTTTGATTGAAGCTCCAAAAGCAATTCATCGCTGCCGTTGTTCGCTATTGAAAAGTATCGGATTGCTAGATTTAGCGAATTCGAAATTGGCGCCAAAATTTAAATCTTGCTTTTGCTTTTCAAAATATAGTTCACGTCTCTGCGGCTACTAGGGATCGAACCCGGGCTCGTTGAGAGCGATTTCATCTAGCCAACGTGCCAAATGACTTTCTTGTGTTAAATCTTCTAAAGAAACGCTACATATGCTGTTGCAGCCATCTGGGAATTGAAGAGAGAAAGCTTCTAATGAAGCTATTGTTAGACCATATTGACATTGATTCTAACACATAAAATGAATCTTCATGGGTTATAGAGATGAAGGTGAAATGGGCTATAAGATTTGGCCACCTCAACTCAAGAAGGTAATACAGAGTCGGGATGTTGTATTTAATGAGGCAAGGCTTCTCAAAAATGATTGTGCTTCTAAAAATGACCATAAAAAGGTTAAATTTCAGCATGTACAGCCACATGTTAAATCTGATATGAACCCTCGAGATGCACCACATTTGGTTGGAAATGAAAATGAGCCAGTGGTTATTGAGCTATATGATGTTGGAATTTGGACAACAAAATGAGGCTCCTGATGGGCATATGCAGCCATCTATTCATGTTGAAAACAGGGCTGGAAATGATGTACAGCAGCCCATTAACAATGAAAAAGTTGATATACCTCTTGGTGTAGATCCATTGCAAGATAATGTGGATCACTAGGTAAGAAGATCTACACGTACTAGGAGGCCTGTGAACAGATATGACCCCTCTGTACATTAGATTATGTTATGAGATTAGTGTGAGCCTCTCACTTATAAAGAGACAAAGCTATGTGAGCACAAGAAGAAGTGGGAGTTAGCCATGCAGGAAGAGATAAAGGCCTTGCCTGCAAATGATACTTGGGCTTTAGTTGAGTTGCCCAAAGGTAGGAAGGCCATTCCCAACAAGTGGGTATACAAAATCAAAACTGTTGATGGCAAACCCAAGTGTAAGGCAAGGCTGGTTGCTAAGGGATATGCCCAAAAAGAGGGCCTTGATTTCCAAGAGGTGTTCTCTCCGGTGGTTAAAATGACCACATTACGTGTGTTATTTGCTCTCACAACTGCCTTGGATTTGGAGTTATTCCAAATGGATGTTAAAACAGCCTTTTTGCATGGTGATTTAGATGAAGAGCTGTACATGAAATAACCAGAAGGATATGCTATTCCTGGAAAAGAGCATCTGGTATGCAAGCTGAAAAGGAGCTTATATGGGCTGAAACAGACCCCCAAACAATGGTACAAGAAGTTTGATGCATTTATGCTCAAATGTGCTTCTAAAGAAGCCATGCATACCACTTTTTGTATCCTTTTAGACCACTGTTATTCCTGTACATGAAACAACCAGAAGGATATGCTATTCCTGGAAAAGAGCATGAAACAACCAGAAGGATATGCTATTCCTGGAAAAGAGCATCTGGTATGCAAGCTGAAAAGGAGCTTATATGGGCTGAAACAGGCCCCCAAACAATGGTACAAGAGTATCCTTTTTGCTGTACATGAAACAACCAGAAGGATATGCTATTCCTGGAAAAGAGCATCTGGTATGCAAGCTGAAAAGGAGCTTATATGGGCTGAAACAGGCCCCCAAACAATGGTACAAGAAGTTTGATGCATTTATGCTCAAATGTGCTTCTAAAGAAGCCATGCATACCACTTTTTGTATCCTTTTAGACCACTGTTTGTACACTAAAAAGGATGAAGATGGCAGCCCAATCATTCTTGGTGCTGTATGTACATGATATGCTGCTGGCTGGGAAGAAAAAGAGCACTCTAAATTCTCTAAAACAGCAGCTGAACTCTGCATTCTCATTGAAAGACCTTGAGGAAGCTGATCATATTCTTGGTATGTACTATGCAAATAAAAAATGATAGACAACAGCATACTTTGCATTTATCCCAAGAAAAGTAATTGAAAAGTGCTGGACAGATTTAATGTGGCTGTTGCTAAGCTTCTTGGAGTGCCATCATGGCCACATGTTAAGCTTTCCAAGAATGACTCTTCCAAAGATGATGATGCAGCCAACTACATGAAGAGTGTTCCATATGCATCAACTTGTGGTTCACTTCTATATGCTACGGTTGCTACTCGGCCAGACATTGCTCATGCAGTGGGAGTTGCTAGCAGGTTCATGGCTAATCTTGGCAAAGCTCATTGGGAGGAAGTCAAACCTATCTTGAGATATTTGAAAGGGACCACAGATAAATGCCTATGTTATGGAAAGGGTCCATTGGTGATAGAAAAGGATTTTGTGATTCAGACATGGAAGGTGATGTGGACACTCGCAAGTCCACAAGTGGCTATGTATAGACACTTGGAGATGGAGCCATTTCATGGTGCTCTAGACTTCAGAGGATAGTTGCACTATCTATTGTAGAGGCTGAGTATATTTCAGCCACAGAGGCTTCCAAAGAAGCCATTTAGTTAACCCGCTTGTGAAGTGAGTTTGGGATGCTTGAAAAGGCACATGTTCTTGGATGCAATAGCGAGAGTGCCATATGTTTGGCAAAGAATCCCATGTTCCATGCTCGAGCCTCGGGCAAAGCATATTGATGTGAGATACCACTTCATAGGAGAGGTCTTAGAGAATGGCAGGATCACTTTGATCAAGGTCAATATTTCAAAGAATCCTGCAGATGCTCTCACAAAGTGTCTACCCAAGGCACAACATCAACTATGTATACAGATGGTGGGAGTTACTTAACTTAAAGGATCCTCCTAGGTTCTTTAAGTGGGAGGTTGTTGGGGATAAAGGCCCCAAGGACTCTCCTTTTGTATATTTTGACCCTTCCATGTGAAAGCTCTTTTCGAGAGTTTTCCATACATATTTTTGTTATATTTTTTGGATCCCAAATTGGAGAGTTATAGGAATTTACATTATTTTTATGACTTTTGGTCATTGGCCATGTATGAACATGTCCAAATGATCTAAAAGTCATTTATCCATAAGACTTGGTCCCAAATCTCTAATAACTTTATTGGACTTCTTCAACTTCAGCTTCTCTATCTTCTTCTCTAAATTTTTGTGCAGGTTTCTCTCTCTACTTTCTGTCTCCTCACGCAGAAGCCCACTCCCTTAGCGTTCGGAGCAACCGAGCATACCACAAGTAGCTCTCCGTGGCCTCTTTCATGCACAAGTGAAAAACTAGTCTAGTTTCGTTCACACGGACCGGCTCATTCACACAGACTCGCTCATTCACACAGACTTGCTGATGGATCCTGAATAATAAACAATATAGTGTTCACTCAAAAATCATTGATCAATGATCATAAGTTAATACATATTACAAATTAAAATGTACTAGAAAATGGAAATTACCTTTGATAATACTCAAAGTGCATAACGTGCCATAGCCTGATGCCCATAACGATAATGGTTCCACCATAGTACCGTCGATATCACATCGTCACATAAAGAAGTGGTCCTCGCATATACGATGCAAATATTTTCATATAAGCAGAGATCGGCATCAAATGCTACCTGTTGATCATGTGTCATAATCTTCTCCATATATAGGTCCTTCACGTGGTTCTTCCGACCAAAACTCAAGACTCTTGAAGTACGGATGTAATAGTGTTGTGAAGCTGTGGATGGGACGTGATAGGAAATCCCATCTTGAATCCACAACACGTAGAACATCATTTTTCCTGTTTATATAAAAAAGAAAAAATGTTTCATCAATAATATAAAAAACATAAATATGATTAAAGACATTTGCATAAAAAAACGCAATACGTGGAGCTCGATAGACATGTAACTGAAACAATGGCTTGTCACATATGCATATATAAGTGATAAACAAGACCCATCATAGATCCCTCTATGTCAAAGACACGAATCGAAGAAATATGAATGAACTTCAAGACAAGGATAAGAGTTTTTATCTCTGTCCAAAAGTCCATCTCAAGAATCTTTCGTTGAACGTACGTTTCAGCGTCTTTCTGACCTCTTGGCATGTTACTCCATCTCCTATCTATAGCGGAATCCATGCAATCGTAGAGATGAGTCAATGCATAAAAAATATAGCCTAATCGTGTCTTTGATATGCGGACCAATTCTTTTTCATTATAATTGCGGAAAAGATTGAGTGCGTGTTGGTTCTTACGTATGAACGAGATAATACATTTGCTATCAACAAGGATAGGAGAGACCCATGTGAGCTTACCAATATCCTCAAATAAAAGGTCTAATGAGTGGGTCATGCACGGGTTCATACTATGGATGGGTACTCACTCTCAACTAACTCTCCGATCCTTTTACAGTTGAAAGCATTGTCTCTGATAACTTGTACCACATTCTCTGCTCCGACCTCTTCTATGGCACTTTTTAAGGCCATGAGAAAATAGGTGCCGACACACAAAGATACCATAATATTGATGATATGAAAACATTTAATGTCACTACAACCATCAGATAGGATGGATGCACATCTTCCATCCTATTCGGATGGGCTCTAAAAGGACATCTATCCCTACTTTCTCTTCAAGTAGCATAGATCCACATAACTTGGTACTCCACGCCGTACCAATCGTCACATGGACCTAGTTGAGCTATGGATCTCATCATTATTTTCCAAGCATCTGTACGAACTACATTGCAAGAGAGGTTGCATTCTAAGATGCAACGTGATATCACTATCTGAGCACCCTTTTGTTGTTGCTTGTGCAAATCTACAGTAAAAAAAAGAAGAGTGAAGAGATCCTGACCCAGGCCTTTGAGTGGAGGCTCCTCTCTGGTAGGCTCAGAAGACTCACTCTCAATGTCACGTTGAGAACAAGTCCTACCCTTTCGTGATGTACCAATGGGCTTAGAGGCACTAGACGTACCAAGAGTAGGATCCATTTCCTTTAACATATCTAATGAACAGGATCCAAGCTCATGATGACGTGCTTCTATTTGTGACCGTGCAAAGTTATGCTCATTTCTTACTGATTGTGCAGTCGTTGAGGGGACCTGTGGACATGCACTAATTCCAATTCCTCCTAAGCTTGACACATGGCGAATGACACGAGTGGTGGTAGTGAAAAATGTCTGACCGCAATATTTGCACACGCATCTCCGTGTGCTTGAATCAGAACCACTAGTGTTGGCCAATGCATGGCTCGAAGTGTGAGTATCTCACACGGAAGATCTTCCTCGAAGCATGATACTTGAAATATAAAACCCATAAAACATTAATCATCTTAGTGTCCACTGTCAACTGAATTTTTATGACTTCAAACTGAGAGAAAAGTGTGTGTGCACTGTGTTATTGTTACCATAATGCATATAATGCATAATGCATAACTGATTGATGTAACATCTTAAAACATGATCCTTCATGTGCCATGCATAATGATATCAATAATCAGATGAATGAGCAATTTGTTATTGTGCAATATGTAATATGTAACATTGGGTATGTGTGGCACAGTGCTGAGTGCACTGCGTATGTGTGACTGCCCAGTGCCACTGACTTGTCAGTGGATCACTGAATGTGAATGACTGTCGACTGAGAATGTGTGTGACTGAGTACGTACTATGTGCGTGTGTGACATATATGATCAATGAGCATTGATTTCACATGTGTGCGCAATCAAAAGTGTGCTGTGACCACCAACTTGTAATTTATTACTGTCCAGTGTCAAGTTGTGTCAACTGAATAATTAATGATCAATGTTCAATGTTCACTGTCCAGACTCCAATGTCCATTGTCCACTGGTCACTCAGCACTGGCAACTGAATATTGAGATGCATAATTATTAATTACACACACTGTACACACATGTCACAGTTGTCAGTCACACACACACTACACTTGTATATGTGTGTGCAGTGACCTCTGACCAGTCACCAGTGTGCCACTGTGCAGTGTGCTGTGACTACCAAATTACCAACTGGTCACTGTCAAGTTGTGTCAACTGAATAATTAATGATTAATGTTCAAGGTTGAAGGTTCACTGTCCACTGGTCACTGTCAAGTTTAAACTGAATATTTAGATGCATAATTATTAGTCACACACACACCACAGTTGCCAGTCACACACACTCTACACTTGTACATGTGTGTGACTGTGTACTAAGTAGTCTGTGTGTGACTCGTCACTGTAGTCTACTATCTGTGTGACTGTTGACTGTTGAGTCTCTCACTGACATCACACATGAATCATGGCAGTTGAAACTTGACTGTTGACATTGGACAACTAACAGATTAACAGATGAAGCATAGAATCAAAACTCCAGATTCCATCATTCTAGAGTCCAGACATCATCATACTATAGAGACATGCATGAAATAGAGACTTGAACAGTGAACCCTGATTCCTGATTCCTGAGACATATTACAGTCATACATGTATGATGCTATGATCTAACTACTAACTACTAACTGGCAGAGAATCGAGATTAGAATCCAGATGCATGATACATATAATGCAAAATTCAAATTGCAATGTGCTGCGTGCATATTACTGTTACATAATGTATATACTATAAATTATGAATTTATAAATTATGATACAAGATGGTTTTAGCTTTAAAGTTTACATAATTATGCTTGTAGTAGACTGTAGTTACTAGTGTGTGACATCAATGATCATTATCATCATACATGTGTGTGCGTGGGACTGTGCCATGTGGACAATGGACATTTATGTATGTGTGTCACATGTGTGTCGACTGTCGAATCTTGATGTCCAACAGTGGCAAGAGCTGAGTTAACTACCTTTTGTCTCTCTTTCTTTCTTTCTTTCTCTCTTTCTCTCTCTCTCTCTCTCTCTCTCTCTCTCTCCCCCCCCCCCTCCCTCCCCCCCCCCCTCTTCCTCCCCCCCCCCCCCCCCCCCAATCTCTCTCTCTCTCTCTCTCTCTCTCTCTCTCTCTCTCTCTCTCTCTCTCGATGCACATGCAACTTGCACTGTTGCAGCAGGGCTCAAGTCTCGATGGTGCCCAGGGCTCTTTAGTCGATGTGATGTATAATCACATGACCTAAAAAACTCCAACGCACCATATATATACAACGAGCAGAATGGTACCTTTCAGAACGAACCGAACCAAATCGTACGGTTCGGTTTGATGCAAAAAATCCAAAGAATCGATTGCCTTTTATATGTACAAATCGCACCGTATTGGATGTACCCTTACATGGGTACGGTATGCGAACGGGATCAACACTAGTGAAAACATAAATTCAATGTGAAAAGGTAATTGATAAATTTAAAAAAAGATTCATGTACATGGCAAAAAAAAAAGAAGAAGGCATATGCATACTCCACAAAAGCACCTACACTAAAATTTCGAGGCTAACATTTGTTTAGCAGAGATCTTTTGCGCCAAAGCATTATTTTAGCTTTTCATTGGTTGAGTTATGTGGGCTGCTATGTCTATATAAGCATTAGGTTGAGGAGCTTTTTGTATCACTTTTGGAGCTCTCTCTTCTTACACATGAGCTTGGATTACTTCATCAACTTGGTGAGAGTAGCATCTTCGTCAACAACTTCAAGTGTGCTGTATGGTCTATTTTTTTTTCCTTACTTGGAGGAGGTTGGAGGAGATATATTTCAGCCATAAAAGATTTATGGACTTATATTTCAAGATAACTATTATCTTGTAACATCAAACTTTGTAGTGTAATGAAATATGTGGAGCTTTGTCTTACATCTCTTATGCATGCTCTCTATTCTCTTTCGATCTCTATATCAATTGTGGCTTATTTGCTAACAACATGTTAGTATGTATGCCTTTGCGTTGTCATGCATAGGACCTTGGTCCATTGGGACCCTTGTCCTCATAGGCATACATGGCAACTTGCCTAATGCCTAACATTCTCTTCCCCTTCCAAAGATCGTTGTCCTTAGAGGTTGAGGAGGGAAAGAACGTGCAAACTAGAGCTTTTGATTCCCAACTAGTATCTATGAGTGGTAACCCTCTCCAAGATACTAGATAATGTAGTATGATTCCTTAGCTCTCTCTCTCTCTCTCTCTCTCTCCCCCCCCCCCTCTTCCCCCCCCCCCCTCTTTTTCCCCCCCCCCCCCCCCCCCCCCTCTTTCCCCCCCCCCCCCCTCCCATCCAATATCTTCTTTAGAGAATGGCCTAAAGTTCCCCTTGCAAAGAAAATGAGTATTATCGTTGGAAATATATCGATACAACTTGCTAATATGAAAAATTGGGTGAATTTGAAGTGTGGAGGTAACCCTATCTTATAAGCAATGCATTGAGTTTCTTGGCTATCTTCCAAGGACCATAATACCTAGGAGAGAACTTTGCACACTTTCCTATGGAAAGTGTCGACCTCGCTAGAAACACCCTCTTATTTTATGAGCTCTAAGAGATCTATGCTCATCTAGATAGGCCTTGGCCTTATCAATGACTTGTTGCCTTTTGGCCCTTGCTATGTGTAAGTTCACTTGAATGTCTATTAGGAAACGAGGAGACTTTTTAGGCATAATGGGTGCATTAGGAGTTTTTACATAAACTACCTTGGAAGGAGACATACTTGTCTCTCTTTGAGGCCAACTAGTATAAGCTTAATGAGAGGTAGGAAACCATCCCAATCACTTTGCTTTTCTAAGACATAAGCTTTAAGCAAGTCCCCTAGAATTCGGCTCACTTATTTTTGTATGACCATCTAACCCTAGATGGTCTCCAGTGCTCCACCATTGATCTTGAGAGAAATCTTGGTTTGTCAAAGACAAATCTTTAGAAGTTCCTTGTGAGCTTCAGATCTTAATTTAAAACTAGGGATCATGATAGCCCTTAAATTATCACATTGTGTTGAAGTAACAAAGTAACATTGTGTGGAGCTTCCAATGTCTCCTACATGGGAATAAAATTACCCATCTTACTCGATCTATCCATCACCATTAAGGGAAAATCTTTCTTCCCTGTGTCTTGGGCCATCCCACAATAAAATCCTTTGAAATGCTCTCTAGAAGAGATCTAAGACTTCAAAGGCTTCAACAAGCCTATTGTTTTCACCCTTTTTGCTTTCCTTTCTAGGTGAAGCTACACCTAAGTATATGAAAGCTTTGTTTGCGGATTAACACCTTGGACGGATCCTCTTCTGAGGAAATGATGTCATTCTCCTATCTGATCCCTTTGGTTTTTCACGTGTTCGCTTTTGGGTTAAGGGAAATGAGGATTCTAGGGATGAATCACATGGTTTTCATAAGACACATGTCAATCCTATCAAAAGTTGAAAAAAAGCTGTTTTTTCTTAGGAAAGCCCATGCAAGGCTAAATTCTATATAAAGGTGGTCATATTAGTGTTTTTTATCAGCTTACCATCAGGCTTGGCATTGAGCTTCAAGGAGGATGTGCTACAACACATGGGGGTGCTTTAGGAGTGTATGCTCATACACTTGAAGGTCTCTCTACTCTTGTGAGAGTTTCTCTTGGAGATCTTAATTTAGCCAATTCATGCTATCCCTTAATGTCACCAGCTCTCTTTGGTATTGATGGGTTGTGACTCGTGAGTATTTCATGTTATCATGTTACCATGTATATATGATTTGGAGCATATCATCATCTTGTACATGTATTATCATTAATTGTAGTATATGACTTTTTGTCTACATCGTGTATCCTCTTTAGCCATGTGTGTATTTTCTCTCATATGTGGTACTGTTTCTTTATCTTGGGCTGTTATTTGCTAATATTGCTATGTCCAACTCGAAATCAGGCCATATTGATGCATAAGAAGGAATTGCATCAGGATCTAGTGGAGGATCTTGGAATTGTTCTGGGAAGGGTGGTTCTTGGTCATGCAACTCATTCCATTTTTGCTTCAGAACTTTTTCTCAGAATTTTACTTGTTCATGGCTCTCCATGTCTAAGTCTGGAATTGCCTCTTTATAAATCGTGCTGGCCAGTGGCATCCTAAGACTTTGGTGGACTGTTGCATTTCTCAGAAATGTGGAATCATGAATAAGCTTAGGGGATTGCTAGAGCTGAAGAGGAGAGGTAGAATTGCTTTCTGTGCTAGGACGACCAGGCTATATGCTTTATGATAGGAATGCACCAGGTTGAGGTAGCATTATGCGTTTCCATGGTGGTTTGTGTTACACATATCCTAAAGGCATCATCGAACCATTTGTATAGGGGATAGCGTATACCATTCACAGGCTTTCATCTATCATAGAGTGTACTCACTAATTTCTCTCCTTGAAAAAAAGGGGAATGATGGGATTCTTATGGAATCAATAAAAAAATTAAAATGATAAAAGAACACAAAGACTTGTTTTTCTATGTTGTTACATCTCTTAGTATTAGTTAGATTGCATCATGGGAGCTTGCGTTTATTACTCAGTGATGCGATAGTAGAGATGGTCCATCTTTCACTGAATAATTCTAAATGATAAAAGAAAGTGCTGCTTAGATTGAATTATTGGATTACATATCTTTAGTGCTACTCGGATTGGATAAATTGGAGTGTGCCTTTATATTAGAGTGATGTGTAGCAGGGCTGATTCGTTGTCATTGTATATGGCACTTCGTATGATAGATCTTATTTACATTCAATTTTTGATGTACATATTGCAGACTTGCATCATATCACCCGATAATCCAAAGGCTGATACAAGCACATACCATTGCAGGTTGTGTACTGTATGATACTGCTGTTTTGATTATTAGTCAATGCAGGAGCTAAAACATTGATCATGAGTGTGCTATGTTGTGTAGCAATTTGAAACGAATGCCATTAAGAACCATTGATCCATCACTGGCTCTTGGCTTCTATTGTCGAGATGAAGGTGGTTAAATGCTTTTCAGATGTTCTGGTTTTTACATGCAGTTGTATCTTGTCTTAGTATTGAGATTGTAAATGATTTGCAGAGGATTTCAAGGACCTATGTGGAAGGGCTGTGGCTTTGGAGAGGAAGGGTAATGGGGCACCAATCTTTACTGTTGTACAAAGCAAAGACGAACTATCAATAAAAGATAGCCACAAAGTGACATGCCCACAAAATGAATCGATTAAAGACATAAATGAAGCAGAGGAAGGATGGCAGATTCTGTAATGTCGATGATTGACGATGGTCAAATTTCTTCATTCCCTTGCTGTCCTCAATAGTTGGGATGTACAGCCATACGCAATAAAAAGAAAAAAAAAAAAGTATTGTGTTTCAATCAATTGTTAGTATCCATGTGCTCAGTCCCATTATTCCCGATGTTTGTGTCGTGTTGCTGGGTCAGTCTCTCTCTCTCTCGCGCGCGCGCGCGCGCGTCATGCCAATATTCCTATTCCGAAGCCTCAGGATTAGCCACAAGCAGATATTACAGAGGGTTGGAGAAACATCTCTTCATGGGTTATCGTTGCCGTGGCTTGCCACTTGCTTTAGTCTTCTAGCAAGTGAAGGCGCTAGCTTCTACTCTCTAGGTGCCCACTCTCTTGCCCTTCTTTCCTTCTCTCTATCCTCTCTTCCTTTTTTCTTTCCTTTTTATGCACTATTCCCATTTTTTCTCTTTTCCCATCTAATGAGAGATGAAGCTTGAATGTGAGATTTTAGGACTCAATAGGACTCTTTAAATATATTTATTCACTTTGTTTTTGAAATGATGGGAGGAAATCCTTGTGAATTTGATGATGTTGAAAGAAGTACAAGTACTTAGTCAAAGTACCTATAAATTAAGGTTAACTTTGGGTCTTTATGATAATGAGTGATAATTGTTCATTTGGGCATTGTATTGAACTCACCATCAATAATTCATTATGAAGATTAAAGAGTTTCCATATCATTGTATTTCAATGGTATGCATGATTTTGCAAGGTATGAATTCATACAAATATGCTTTTGGATTTGTTGTTTAATCTGATCTCTTTGTTTCTTTCCAATTCTCATAAATCTGAGAGAATTAAGTAAAGATGACCCTTTAATCAATTGGAGAGCAAATATTGTAAAGTTGATTATTAGATTCTTGATATGTTTGCTTATGACTCGAATACTATGGGTGATATCAAATCATTTTTTTTAGGAATTTGCAAGTAGAAAATCTTTACTTTGATGGAAGAGTTTAGCGAAGAACTCAAATGCCAACACACATTTACAAGACTAGAGAGAGCCAAATTTAAGATATAAAGATTGTCTATGAAGAGGTATTATTGGTCCCATATATGTTTCATTGGCAATCGTAGATGATGGTCATATTAAAGAAGTTTGAAAAAGGAAACTTTTGAACACGGAAGCTCAAAATGGACTATCTCAACTTTAAATATGTGTTTGAGCTTTACAACAAATATGGAATTTGACATTGCAGTTTCGAATGTAGAAGCCAAGGAGATCAAGAAAGATGCTTCAAAGAATAGAATGATAGAGATTGAAAGGTGATTTTCATAGTTTAATGTAATTCCAACATTGTGACATGTCATATAGAACTGTGAAACATGAACAACTTTGCTACATCTTAGAGAGGGTATACTGTACTTTTATTAAGGCAAGGAAGATCAAGATATAAAAGATGTGAGGGGAAATACCAAGATTTTCAATGATTTTTTTTTTTTTTTTTTTTAAAATTTTTATTTTTAATGGAGGTTCAGCCGAGGCCTACTCCCCCGGACTTTAACTTTGAAATTACAACTGTACAAGGAAGGGCATAGTACCCATGGGACCCCCCTTATCCCACAAGAACAGGGGTTAGACTCAGACCGGGAAGGACTTACAACATCACGCCCGAAGGCAGCATCACGCCCGAAGGCAGTATCACGCCCGAAGGCTCAGGTAAACGGCCCGAAGGCAGCATCACACCCGAAGGCGCAGGTGTCCTGCAGCACAGGGGGGTTGAACCCACGCCCCTGCCTCAAGAGGCGAGGGATTCAACCACTAAACCAGGCTTCTGGGACTAGAGATTGATATGCATTGAAGACTAGAGAATTAGTTCATGCATTTATTTCTATACATACATTTGTATATGCGTGTTTCAATGAATAGTGGCTTAATTAGCCATACATTGTGTTAAAATTGAAACTTCCACATTTGCATATTTTGAGTTTTGTTTTTATGTATTTTTTGAAGATTTGTGCATGGTTATGTGTAAATGGCATTGCAAAGAGAAAGTTGGAAGAGAATGAAGCTCTCCTTTATTGATATAGCAATCTTTTTTGTTGCATTGTGCAACATAACTTCTATCAATAGTTATTTCGAAGTAATGGTTAAAGTGATGTCTAAAGCATATATTTTAGAATTAACTTTTTTCCATCCTTTTTGTCATTGCCAAGGCATATATTTTAGAATTATCTTGTCATTTCCTTTCCATCCTTACCATTATCGCCAACATTGGCTACACATGAGGGAGGACTTCAGCGGTGAAGGATCATGAAAGAAAGACTTGTTGAGAGATCACTCATCATAGTTTTTCTTTCATTGGAGGTCACTTATGTGGTAGTTTCCCATCACTAAGCCATGTTTGGTTGGTGGCTTAGAAGGAAAGATATGGTATTTGTATATTACTTTGATTATAGGTTTCTTGCTCTGGCTCTGCATTCTAAAACTTGAGAGCATTTTAAAACATTTTTGTACTAGACATTGGAGACAATCTTTGAGATTTCAATACATGTTTGAAGGCTTTCCAAAAGATCATTCATCTTGCAACACATACTTTGGGATAGTGCTATTTTCTCAATGGATCTTCAAACTTTTGGGCTTCTTTTATCCATTCTTCCACCTACACATTTATTTTTTTGGACAAGTTCAATTTGTGATGTGAATGCTTACTATGTAGAAAGACAATCTCTTCCATCCATGAAGGTTGTCTAGAGTTAATAAAAACACACATTTCTACATATGGAGACAATCTCTTCCATCCATTAATCAACACACACACACATGCATGAGAGAGCGTGCACACACACACACTCTCTCTCTCTCTCTCTCACACACACACACACACTCTCTCTCACACACACATGCACACACACACATATGCATGCATATAGTCAAGTAAAATGTCTAAACAAGTTTTTTCTTCTTCTAACACATTGGGGTATATGATACCTTTTATCATTGATGGTGATTCCATGGGAAGTTGATCCATTCCCATGTCTATCTTAAGATTAGGTGGCCATGATAGACAATATTTGTTAGTCACTCATAAATGCATATATAAATGTCAAAATAATGAAAGAAGTATATCAAATGGAAATAATCACTTTGTTTATCCAATCCTATACAATAACTTGACCTATCTATGCTAAGATCATGATAAAATCACCTTTGAAGTTGATGCTCTTTCTCTCTCACTCTCACACATGAAATCACACAATGAACAAAATAACAAAATTTTAGAAGTGTTAGGCTCCTACAAAAGTCTTTAGGTAGGAATCCAATTTTTCACAAAAGTACTAATTAATGATGAAAACAAATATTGATAATCGTGTATGTAATATGATGACAAAACATTTGGTACTTATAACCACCCTTCCATCTAAAGCACTATCCAACAATGAATGAATTGTTACAAAGCATGTGACTCCTACAACCAAGTACTAACATCCAAATCGGTAGGCATATGTTACATAAAGAACACGGTTGAAGTGCAGAAGGAGGATAGTCTTTTTAATTTCCAAGTCAAGTTGTTGTCACTGTAAGAATATAATTATATTGTAATCCTGAGTGTAATTGAGCGATCTCTAAAATAATCATATCTATTGGTGTACACAACATTGTAACTTTTGTGGGTTAATAAATACCTTTTTGGTCTTCCCAACTTATTTTGCTAGTCTATATGACTTTTGTATTCACAAGAGATTTTGTACTTTGCAAGTAATTCTATATAACCTTTAAGTTTTCAAGCCATATAATACCTTAGTAGGCATGCTATCATTACATGCAAATAGAAAATTAGTTGCTATTGACAATGATTAGACAATCACACATTTGCACGAAATTAATGTTTTGTAGTATTGATGCATGTGAAAATTATTATAGGTGGATGTATGGATGAAGGTAGGAAGTATCCAAAAGTCATATAGAGATAGCCTTCCAATTCACAAGCTTTGATGGTTGCATGAATAAAGACTGAGATCCGAATGTTTGTATACAAAATGAGGCTTCTTTTCTTGTAGACTTTAAACACAAGGTTCTACCATATTAATGAGTTGTAGGGGGGCAATCCTTGTTCAGTTAGTTCTTAAGTTGTAATAGGATTCTTTTGAATCATACTGAGATTAGTATTATTTTGACTAAAAGAGGGAGCAAACACCAATGAAGATTCAGTAGGAGGCAACCCAACTCACCTAGTAGCATGGTTCATCACCTCACTAGGAAGTGGCCAGCCTCCTGAAACAATCTTGGTGATGTTTTTGATGCGGTGAATTAGATAGTCATTGGTTCATGTGTGGACAAATAAGTGAGCTAAAAACAATAAACATGGATGAGTTGTGCATATAGGAACACTCTAGTATTAATCATATTTAGTTTCAACAACAATAACATTATAGGTTGTAGACAATTATAGAATTGAACACTTTCCACAATAGAGCACTTGTACAAAATAGGAAGAAATGATTACCAAGTAGGTCAAATAACCATTATTAGAGGTAGGCCAAATGGACCAATATTGTAGGTAGGCCAAATGGACCACTACTGGAAGCATGCCAAATGGATCAGTACTAGAGGTAGGCCAAATTTACCACTACTAGAAGTAGACTGCATGGAGCACTATTGGAAGTAGGCCAAATGGGCCATTCTCGTGCTAGGCCAAATGGACCACTATAAGAGGTAGGCCAAATGGAACACTAATGGAAGTAGGCCAAATGTACTAGTCAATAAGCCAAATTCTTGACTGATGGAGATAGACCAAATGGTCCAAAATGGTTCACGAACGGAGGTAGAAAAAATGGTCCATCGGTGCAATTGTTTAAAGAACTATTCAGTTGAGGGTTGAATTCTTAAGAGTGTACTTGCAAACTTCGAGGGAGATCTTCTAGATCATAAAGATCCAACATTGCAAAATAATCTTGATTTGAGTATCTAGAAGATGCTAAGTGCTTGATATACAAGGAAAGAGAAAAGCCTTATAATATCACCACCATGAATTTCTCTCATGGACCACACCTCATAGCTTACAAGAGGGCCAATAGTGCCTCACACTCATGAGAATCTTTCCACCACCCTTTTGAAATTTCACATGTGCAACCTTCCTTCTTCGAATCTTGAATAGTATCTTAAGCTAGCCTTCTCTTCACTTCTTTTAAAATGGTAGGATCACACAATTGCAACTTCTTTGCGTGGTCTACTTACAAATTCAACATAGAGAAATATCACCCGAACCTCTCATATGGAAAGAAACTATATCTCATAACCTTAGTGTAGTTCCTTCTTGCTCTCTTCTCCCCTTTTACATATAGCTTCATCCAAGTATCTTGTGGCTCTAAACAATCTTAGTCAAGGAGTGGTGGGATGGATGATTTTGTGGTTCTACATATGATAATGGTGGAGTGGTTGTGTAAATTCAGGAGCCACCATGAGTAAATGGAACATATGCAAAAGAGAGTGGTTCTGCATCACCTGCAGACGCTAATGGCACCCCTTATTGGAATCTTGTCGATTGCAACCATGTCTATTACACTGGATAGTTATCTTCGTGTCATATTGGGTGGATGAAGAGATGTACCACATGGACTAGGTGGATGAAATTGCCCAAGTGGACCCAATGGCTCAGTGGACCACACAACCCAATGGAGAAAATGTTGATGGCCATTGATGCAAGAAATAGGTGAGCCCGGATTGTTGAAAGTTCCATCATTGTATCCTTGCCTTGCATGTTCATGCCCTTTCCTCTTTGCATGAAATTTGTAGACATTCTAACCCTCCAAATGTGAGTTTTTAAGGCTAACTTCTCTTCATGCAATGTAGTATTTTTCCATGTGAAATATATATAAAAAAATGGCCATGTGTTTGTCCATATGAAAGAAAGGCTAAAATGGCTAATCCTAGGGTTTATTGAAAGCTTGACCCAAGTTTGACTAAAATGATCGACTCTAAGGTCGAACAAGTGGTTGATCACATAGATGAAAAAGTTGGTTGACCAAGTTGATCAACCTCAAAGGTTGAGCAAATAGTTGAAAAAGTTGGTCAACCTTAAGATGGAACATATACAATTTTTTGTTGCTGCATGGACCAAGCCTAAGAGCTTGTTCAATGCTCATAATAATTCTCTCTAATTGTTTTGCATAAATATATATCTAGTTAATTATATTTCTTGAAAACTTCAAAGGTCAAACCTTTGAGTTTATCTTAGTCAAAGCTGAAAGTAAGAGATGGGTAGAATCTTCTGACTTAATGACCTCCAACCCAAATTGAGGATACTAAAGGTGTATATATACACTATCATTTGTGTCGCTGGGAAGAGAAGTGATTAGAGTTGATGATTGTGCTCATCTTTAGTGAGTTTGTACTACATTGAAGTGAGAGGAGTCCTCACAACTCCTTTGTATCATATGTTCATTAGCAATACACATTGTCATTCATTTCTAGTGATTTGTCAATCTCTGACTATTGCTACAATACCTTGTGCAACTCTGCCATCTTCTCAGAGTTATTCCTCAGTATGTAGGCACTCATTGTCAAAAATTCATTAACTGGACATTTTTTAGCTTGCATACAAATGCTTCTTCATCATTGGAGCATAGATCTCAACATATGAGTGATTGTGTATGATTGTGCCTGTGTATCATCTAGTTCCTGAAAAGTCGGGGTGAGCCCCCAAGCTTCTTATATTCATTTTTGAGTGCATGGTGAGTCTAAATTTATGAAAAAACTTCTTTTGATTAGCTTAACACTTCAGTTGAAGGTGTGCAAAACCTCTCTTGACAATTCCTAATAGGTTGTGAGCACTAAACAAAATACTGAGTGATTCTCTTCCAGAAATAGAAAGTTTCTCAAATATTTTGAACTCACAACTCATCTCTTTTGATACAAAAGTTTATGATTGATGATGCAAAGTACTTAAGTGGTCTAAATGCATATTATGGAAGCTTAGGGAGTGTACTTGTTGGGGATGTAAGGGTCATGTGACCTTACCCCCATATTCATATATATACATCATATATAGAGCATTGCCTCAAGAGAGATCATTATGTGGGTTTCGAGGTTCCCACGCATGTCCACGCGTCGTTCCTCTTTTCTCTCTCCCTCCATTTCCTCCTTCCTCCTCTTGTTCTGCACACCAAAGCCCTTTCATTGGTATCAGAGCATGCTGAAGGTTGGTGTGCAAGAAGCTTCAATGGAAGCTTAGGTGAGAAGAGGTAGAAGTGCAGGTCGGCATCTTTTGACAGCAGTTCAGTATTTCGGCTGTAACTTGAGCTAGGAAACTCGGATTGTTGCGTTTTAAAGTTCTATGCGTAGCTAACACAAAGAGCTACAACTGCACAGAAGGGCGCAGAACCTGGTTCGGACTTTTGAAGTGCCGAAAATTCGAAAAACGCAGAGAATTGTAGAAGGCGAATCTACATTGAGTAGGACATCAGGTCGGTTTTTTGTCATAACTTGAGTTCTACAGCTCGGAATGCGATGATTCAACTTGCTGCTCGTAGCTTGAAAAGATAGCTACAATTTTGTAGAAGAAGTCAGATTCAGATTCCCAGTACAAGGTCACCGAAATTGCAGAATACAGAGTAGTACTGTTGCAAGTAAAAGTGAAATTGAGAGCAGGTGCTTGTTTTGAGCGTATCTTGAGCTACGCACCTCGGATTGATGTGTTCTTTATCTCGTTACGTAGCTAAGAATAAGATCTTGAAGTTTGCTGAAGAGCAAAAGTTCAGATTCAGAGGTTATCACCTCTGAAACAGCAAAACACAGAGCAGCACATTTTTTGTCATAAGAACCCTAACTGCTCTTGGAGGTTGAATTTGCTTTGGAACTTCTTCGAGAGAGAATTTTTGGTGTGCAAGCTCTTATTTTCAGAGCTTCAAAGCATTGTACATGTATGATCATTGTGGTAGCTCCTCCATATGAGAGTAGAGCATGATCTTCTCATGCGTGTGGCATGTAAGATGACATTGTGGTATACTCTTTTTGAGGTTTATGTCATCATGAGTTTGATCATGGATGTATAGTGGCATTGTGGTCTATATCTTGCTTATGCCACTTGGTTATGGATTTACTTGCCGGTTGCACATACTTTTGTGAGAGTTGACATTGGATCTTAGTTGGTACTTGTATCTTTGTTTTCTTTGCAGGTACGTGATCTAGATTGGAGCCTCAGTTACACGTTTGTTTGTCATCATTATTAGCATTTGGTCATTGATTGATATATATTTGCCAGTGTGATTCTTGGCATATGTGGATGGTGATTCCCACATGGTTATTTTGGTTCTAGAGTCCATTTTACAGAGGAGATGCTGCCGAAATTTCATCGGCTCTTATGCTAGAAAGGAGCTCTAGTGGATCTTGAAGCTTGTGTGATAGCTTTGGATCATTGTTTATCTCCATTCATTTGGACTTGGTCACAGGTTATTTGTGATAGGTTGGACCATCTTGCAGGATTCATTCTTGAGTGGGAGGTGCATCACCATTGTATTGGCATGTATTGCTATCATTTTTTTGGCACATGTAGTTGTCATTATCTTCTTGATTTAATCAGTGACAGGTGGTGACAGGATACTTATTGTTCTTTTGCTATCGGTTATCTTGTTTGATTGCTCAGTTTACAGGGGATACTCTGTCGAAATTTTCCCAAGATTCTTTCACATCTACTTGGTCACTTTGGAGACTTGGTGAGCAGGCTTATGCTCATGGTTTTATGTGCATGCTAGATGCATGGTTATGTGACAGGTGGTTCACATGGTTTCTTCTCCATTGAGACATATGTGATGTGAGTTATGCATATGGATATGCAGGTGTGATCCTATTGAGGATAGAGTATTATTCGAGTCTCTTGTTACATTGCTAGTCTTGGATTGTCAGCATGATGTCTTCTCGATTTGATGGCACTGACTTTCCGAGATGGAAAGCTCAGATGTGGCATACATTGGTTCGTACAGGGTTACATATGTATGTGCATAGAGATGCACAGAGGCCTCGTGACATGCCCGACCATGTATGGATGGATATGGATGCACTGGCCAGCTCCACTATCCGATTACAACTTGTGGATTCTATATATGAGTCTGTTATGTATGAGGAGACGAGTAGTGCATTATGGCAGAGACTACATGACATGTATGCGAGTCCATTGACTCATGTGAGACATAGATCACATTGGCGACTTCGATGTTGGCATTGTGGTCATGAGGGCCATATTCGACGATGTTGCTTCAGGCGGATGCGACGACAACGTCAGAGATATGCACGTGATGCAGGTCAGGTAGTGATTTCAGGAGAGTCTATGGCAGTTGATTATGCCAGTGATGGTGATATCACTTTCTCCTATGGTTCATCTCATGATTCCTCTTGCTCATTAGATAGCACACATATGGCTTGGTTGCTTGATGCATTAGCCAGTTTTCATGTTACTCCACATCGTGAGTGGTTTTGTCGATTCTCAGGTGAGAGTCGTGGATGTGTGCACATGCCTGATGGTATGGCATATGATATTGAGGGTGCAGGAGATGTATGCCTTATGCTACCTAGTGGAGCATCACTTATTCTTAGACATGTACGCTATGTGCCTTCATTCCCTATGAGCTTGATTTCAATTAGCCAGTTACAGGAGAGCAGATGTTATGCATTCCTTGGTGAGGATCATTTTCAGTTGCAGTTGGGACAGCTTATGCTTGTCAGAGGTGCCAGGGTTGGGCACAGGTATCCACTGCAGGTACTTCATGTGAGAGACAGTCTCGTCTCAGTGGGAGTTCAACCTTATGTGCGATGTGAGACTCGTCATGTCTCATTTTGTCTACCTACACATATCTATTGACATTCAGGATGCACATGTATGGCAGGATTCAGATGCTCAGATGGATGCATATGTAGAGCATGTTTCCGATGCTCATGATGCTTATATAGAGCATGATTTTATTGATCATATGGATGCTCTTATGGAGCATACTTTGGATGATCAGTTGGATGCTTTAGAGCATGATATGGATGCTCATGTAGAGCATTGTGATGATACTCAGTTAGAGTGTGATCATCAGTTTGATCTTGATGTTGATGTTGTGCAGTTAGCTCATGTGGAGTATGATGATACACTTGGTGTGGTAGAGCAGGATAGCTCTTATGATACACAGTGTATGCCAGAGCATACTAGCTCTCAGGATGCACAACTAGATATATCCTTGGTTGTGAGCATGGCTGATTTAGATGTTGAGGAGTCAGCAGTTATGCAGTCATTCTTGGATTCGCTCATGCCAGATGTTGACATAGATATATCAGGACATGTTGGTCTTGATGATGGTGCTTTGGATGCCTTGGATACAGGCATGGCTGACATACTTAGGTTAGCCAAGATAGCACATGTTTCGTCAGCATTCGGGAGTCTGATGTACGAGTTGTTATGCTCGAGACCAGACATTGCAGTTGCTATTGGAGCATTTGCACTTGGAGTTGTCAGTCGTTCGATGATTGACATAGGCATAGAGCGAGTGGGAGCTTTGCAGGAACTTCATCAGTTCTTGCATCAGTCATATGTGAGCTCGACTCTTATCGATATGAGTCTAGAGCAGTTTGAGGTGCATGGATACACCTTGTTCGAGGCAGTTGGTGCAGGCTGATCTGATATGGGTAGAGATCGGGACTCTTCCTATACATTATTGTATAGTCCTACATCATTCTTTGTTTATGTTACCACTTATGGTCACATTGACCCTTAAGTGGGAGATTGTTGGGGATGTAAGGGTCATGTGACCTTACCCCCATATTCATATATATACATCATATATAGAGCATTGCCTCAAGAGAGATCATTATGTGGGTTTCGAGGCTCCCATGCATGTCCACGCGTCGTTCCTCTTTTCTCTCTCCCTCCATTTCCTCCTTCCTCCTCTTGTTCTGCACACCAAAGCCCTTCAGTACTAAGCTTCTCTAAAGTTACAAAGGCACTTTTTGAGTATAATTTTTCCAACACAATTGCATCTCTACAACTACATCCATCACCTCTTCACAATGGCATCAGATCAAAGTCAAAGACTAGGAATTATGGGTGATGGATTCTCCTCATCCATTGTCAAGCTGGATTGAAGTAACAACTCAACATGGTCTCTAAGAATGGAGGCCTATCTAAAAGGAAGGAGCTTATATGGATACATCTCAGGAAGATGAGATGATGCCAATACTTAGAAGAAAAGGCCAACCAACACAAGAGGAGCAAGAAAGGTTGAATGCATGGTGTTCAAAGGATGTGTTGGGGTTTGAGGTCTGTAAAAGCACGTGAACAACACAAGGAAGAAGAAGAATCTTGCGGCACAACACACAATACTGAATGTATTACCACTAGAATGTACAAAGATAAGTAACTCGTTAGTGCTATAGGCATATATACAAGGGGGGGGGGGGGGGGGGAACCTCCTAAAGAAAAAAAGTGCCTCGACAGTCCTAGTGTGTTCACACACATCACTACCTAAATATATCTCAACAAATCCCCCCTAGGAGTGATGTGGTGAACAAGGAGCTGACACTCATGTATGAGGAAGTGCCAAGCTATGTGAATCAATCCACAAAAGGAAGTAAGCCTAAGCAGAAAGCTTCAAACTTATCCCTCGGCAGAGCCTTTGTGAAAAGGTCTGCAACTTTCTCGTGCGTGGACACATATGCCAAGCTGATATCTCTAGCAGAGAACCTCTCCCTGAAATAACGATAATGCACCAACACCCAAATCAGCCATAAGACGTCTGAGCCACACACACTCAAGAGTCACTGCGAAAGTTGCCCTATACTCAGCCTCACAACTGGAAGTGGCCACAGTAAGTTGCATCTTGCTCAACCAAGATATACATGAGCCACCAAGCATGAAGCAAAAGCCACTATTGGACACATGAGTGTCATAGCAACCAACCAAGTCAAAGTCAAAAAAGCATGTGAATCTCATGGTAGTAATCCCCCCTTGGGATAAAACAATCCAAGTAGCTTGGTACCACTCAAGTAGCGAAAGATGCGCTTAACTGCCTGCCAATGCTTGACACCTGGGCAATGCATAAACCTGCTCATTTGTGAGACAAAAAACTGAATATTTAGCAGAGTAATGCATAAGTAAATCAAGCATCCAATAGCCTGCTGATAGAGAACTGCATCAAATGCATCTCCACCATCATGAACACTCAATCGTAAACCTGTCTCCATAGGAATGGCAATAGGTTTACAGTCTTCAAGGCCAAAACATTGTAATAATGTGTCAATATATCTCTTTTGACACAAAGCCATTCCACCATCAACTTGCATAAATTGAATGCCCAAATAATGATGCAAATGCCCCAAATCAGACATCTCAAATGAGGCATGCAAATTAGCCTTAAAATCAGCAATATGCTTGTCATGAGGATTGGTGAGAAGCATGTCATCAACATACACAACAATGATCAGAAGCACATCATTAACATGTTTAACATATAGGGTGCTTTCAGTTGGACTATTCTAAAAACCATGTGCAATCAAACAGGCATGTATCTTTTCATACCAAGCATGTGGTGCTTGCTTTAAACCATATAATGGTTTCTTTAACCTACACACCTAGTTTTCATGCCCTTTGTGCACAAAGCCACGGGGCTGAAAAACATACACTTCTTCATGAAAGTCACCATTGAGAAATGTAGTTTTAATGTCCAACTGATGTACATTCCAACCATCATGAGCTCCAAGTGCACAGATGCTATGGACAATAGTCATTTGGCATGTAAGTGCAAAGGTCTCATCAAAATCAATGCCTCTTTCCTCTGCATAACCCTTTGCAACAAGCCTAGCCTTATATCTATCAACTGTTCCATCACGTTTATGCTTCAACTTGTATACCCACTTAGTGCCAAGTCACATAAGGATCAGGTACCATTTTTCATGATAGCATTGTATTCAGAGGCAGCCATAACATAGCAATCTGATGCGAAAGAGGAACTATGAGAGCCTAAATGAGTATGGTATGACAGAGGTGCATGTAATTTTCTCTCATGCAAAGTCTGCACTAGCCATTTTGGCATAGTTTTTGCCTCCTCAATATCAGCTCTCTCATCAACAAGTGCGTCATGCAAATCTGCATTAGAAATGGAATGATCTGCATCATCACATGAAACCTGTAAAGGCTGAGAAGTTGCCTCATTAGGACCAGCACTCCACTGCCCACCTGTGAAGAGAGGAAGCAAAGTATCATACATGTCTTTGGAGCTAACAAATGTCTCCTTGGTACATGAAATCAAAGGCTGAATAACATCTTCCACAAAAACAACATCACGGCTAACCAAAATGCGTTTAGTTTGTGGATGATATAGACAATAACCTTTGCTTTAGAACTGTACCCAACAAAAATACATTTTACTACTTTATCATCCAATTTCTCGCGATGTTGTTCAAGCACTAATTCATATGCCAGACAACGAAAAACATGAAGATGAGCAACAAATGGCTTGCAACCATGCCAAGCCTTGTATGGAGTGATAGAATACAATGCTTTAGTGGGACATCTATTAAGTACATATACTACACATATAACAACCTCAAGCCAGAAACTATGTGGTAAAGCCTAACTCTTGATCATACACCTCGCCATCTCAATGAGTGACCTGTTCTTTTGTTCAAAAAATCCATTCTATTGAGGTGTATATGGCACTATACACTGATGTTTTATCCCACGTTAAGCCAAAAATGCATTAAAGTCAGAAGACATATATTCCCACCCTCGATCATAACGGAGGGTGCCCATTTTACATGCTGATAGATTTTTACCTAAAAATCAGGAACTGTTTGAAGCACATAAATACTTCGGACTTTGCTTTGAGTGGATATACCCATGCATGTCTGGAAAAATCATCAATGAAAGTCACGAAGCAAAGATAGTTCCCAAAAGAAGGTGTCTGCATAGGACCACAGACATCACTGTGAACAAGCTGCAATCTCTAATTAGCTCAAACTAAGCCATCTTTTGGAAAGGAGGAACACTCCATTTTGTTCAAAATACAACCTTCACAAACATGTTTTTCGGGTGTCTCAAGTTTGGGCAAAGAAGACACCATTTTAGATTTCTGCACGCATAGCAAATGAGCAAAATTCAGATGACCAAAGCATGCATGCCAAAGCTTTGCATCTGACATAGCTTGGGAAACATGTACTACACATGCCGAATCATTCACAATTTTTTCATAGTCTACAAGCTTATACAACCCACAACATAAAATGCCAAAAGCAATAATCACATCGCCATTGGATAGATCGTGAACTGTACATCTGTCATCAACAAATTTCACAACCAAGTCAATCTTGGCTAAAGCTGAAAACAATGCTCATGTAATTTATCTACCCTTTTCCCCCCTTTCTCCTAGTATTTCTCATGTATAAGGACTAGGAAACATAGAACTCTAAGAAAGTCATTCGTAGCATTTGTTTTTCGTCCCATAAATTTTGCTACCAACCTCAAATAAATTACAAAACTTCCAATATAAGGAGCTTTTGAAAACATCTAAAATAACTTTCTATTGACCTATTTTGGGTAAGTAATCTAGAAGACATCACCATTTTAATAATTCCACGAGAGGTGAGTTTATGACTAGTTTTGATGAAGAATCTTTTAAGGGGCAATTGGTGAGGGTTAAACCATACATTGGAATCATCTTCTTTATTCTTCTTGAGTCAAACAAAACATGATAGTGGAACTTGAGTGAAGATTTATTGGATCTAAAGGTCCATTTAGAATCTTTTAACCAAACTTCATTAATTTCACATCATATATTTAATCATGTTTTATTCTTAACTTAAGATAAGAATTTGAAATCCTTGAGTCCTAAACTATACTTTGCCCTTGAACTTAGGTGCACATATCTCCAATGCAACCTAATTGAAAAAAATCAAGCTTGCGTCTCTTTGTTCAACTATCTCTACCTTAAAAATGATCCGTAGTATACCGTTGTCATTGTTGAATGTCATAATCTTGACGCTATCAATTACTTTTTCAAACCTCAAATAATATTGCCTACTATAATTTCTTGGACTTAAGTAATATTATTACTATTCATGGATGAATTATCACTCTCAATCCAATGTAACATTTTCTTTTACTGATCCAAAGGGCTTTTAAGAACATATTGAATGTGATTTCCATGAATTAAAATAGGACGTATATCAATTTTCCATTATTTTTACAAATGATTTCTTCTTTGTGAAAATTAATGATGTTCCTCTTTTATTCCCTATATCACTCCTTATTTTTAACTTCATGGGCTCATCCCAAAGCTTTAATTGGAATTCATCTCCATGATATGACTTCAAGCCTTGACACTCATTATATCTTTGTGGTGATTTTCCAATCTCAATCTTTTTTGTTCCAATATTCATGACTAATTACTTTGAATTCTATATAAGAATCTTTTCATAATTGAAAATAAATAAATCCTTGACATATTTATTACCAATAATATGAGTCATCATCCTTATAAAGATACTATGAAGTAATTGAATCTTCTATGATGCTATCTTGCATTTTCCCTCAATATTCTAGTACAAGAATGAGATGAGAAAAATTCCAATCCTTTTTCAACACCAAAATCAATTACATTTCTTAGATTAAAAAAACTAATTATGAAACGAAATCCACTTCAATTAAGTTGCGGTTGCACTAAGAAATGTTCTTTGGAACTTTCTTGGATGATTTACTTATATTAATCACTTTATATCACTAATTCATGTTCCCCATGTCTATGTTTGCATGAACATGGGACCATGTCGATGTATACATGAACATGGGACCATGTCATTGAAACATTTCAAAGAGCTTACTATGATATATCAAGATACTTAGATTAGACATTAAATCTTTTTTTAATGTGATTGCACATATATGTATTACATGCATACACTCATGTTTTAGAATTTTTACTTGTTCCATCAAGTTGGAAAAGGAATATCTCATAGATACTCTATGGTGATCATAACCAATTATAATTTTCACAGCATAAACCTCTAGCATTTTTCATGGGCATGATAAACCTTTCTAAATATGCATAATAAGAATAACTTAGAATATGATATGAATGAGTTTCCTTTGTGATATCATGCATACAAAAGCTTTTTGTGTGTTCGTTTTTAATGCATGATTAATGAAGGTCATGCACATAAATCCTATTAACCTTTCATTAATCATGCATTAAAATAAATTGAATAGATGATTATATGTGCCTACTTTAAGTGAATCGTTCATTGTGCATCTCATCTCATGCATGCACAAGATACATGCTACACACATGTAACATAAAAATTCATGCAAGAATTTTCCTGCGGTGTGCACGCATATAATCAAGTCTTTCATTGTATAAATTTGATCTAATGTTATGTGTTCAAATAGGATGCAATGTGTACTTTGCTTCATGTTCTTTCTTGTAAGCTTCCACATCCTATCTTTGCATAGGCTACATTATCATGTATCTGAACATAAAATGAGGAAGGAACAAAACTAATAAAAAGAAATGAAATAGAATATTTCACAAATTAATTGGTGATGAGATTCCATTTCTTCTTTGCATTTTCATCTTTTTTTGGCTCCTCTTCAATGCTCCTTGAAGTGGGGAAATGATGCATTTTGTGATGAAAGATCGGCTTACCTTCTCTTTATTTAACTTGGTGTTTCTCACACAGGAGATGAAGATTGGGTAATGGATTCTTTGGCTCACCTTATAGAGGTGAAGAGAAAGAGCCAAAGAAAAAAGTAGGCATTGGGGAGTGAATCCCACATATGAGGATAGAAGGATGGTGAGAATATTATATAAAGTGCTCTTGGTCTTCATTTATTTCAACAAGCAAGAAGAAAGGAAGATGAATCTCTCTCTCTCTCTCTCATGCCACACATATGCCTTTCATGTTGGATCAATTCATGGGTGACTCTATTAATTTATTAGAATTTCTTATGGAATTCCTTGGCATGGTTGGAGTTCTTGAAGTACATTCACATGATCAAGCTGCATTGGGGGTCTCTTAACCCTCTTTGGGCTCCAAAACTCCCTTTTTTTTTGTAGCAAGTGACTTCTAAGTGGAGGAATTGAATGCTTAACCATGGTTAAGATTTATGGATACATGACAAGGCATGATAAATACATGAAGAGTATATCAATATAGAAGATGATCTAGGAAATCAAAGGAAGGAAGTTTGAATTTACTAAAAGAATTAAGGAATCTTGAACATCATTCTCATAATGCCATAACTTTGACACATGTGAGAAGAGAAAATGTTGTTCCTTCCAATTCGCCTCCTCTTGATATAGCTCCTCTTGATATACCTAAGTCACAAGCGGGTCCCTCTAGTCAATTCAACACTTGTGCTAGTTCTATTAAGTCAAATATTAGTAGTAAGTCCACCATGTTTCCTAGTATACCTTTGTTAACTTATGTTACTCAAGATGTATTCTTCTAGAAGGCTCTAGAGAGTCTTTGGTAAAACACACTTTCATGCTACTTGTGGGGGTTGAATCCATGAGCTTCTTATTTCCATCAATTGCTTCGCCACTCGGATAAGACATTTCTTGTTTGATATCTCACGGATATTGGTCAAGCTTGAGATTTCTCGAGTTTAACTAGTCATTATAACATAAAGTATTCAGATAGGAATCATGAGGTCACATGTTCAATCCCCTCCAAGGATATTCTAATAGAAGTCTATTCTAATCTTCCAAAAGCTCTCATTTAACTCAATTGAATGAAATTGAACTCAAGTAAACTAGGAAAATTAAGTGGGTTGAATCAAGTGGCCTAGGATTCTTTGACAAGCTAATTTAGGAGACCTAAGACACTTGGAAAGATTAAAGGTGAGACATCACATGCAAAGCCTAGATCAATGATGTATAAAGGAGATAAATTTGTTGGGAGGAGAATCATTGTCATCTCCCTAAGTGGTGGATACACTACTTCATGACAATATGAAAAGAGATGGAGTGAGAGAGAGGGAGATAGATAGATAGATAGATAGATATATAGATAGATAGATAGATAGATAGATAGATAGATAGATAGATAGATAGATAGATAGATAGATAGATAGATAGATAGATAGATAGATAGATAGATAGATAGATAGATAGATAGATAGATAGATAGATAGATAGATAGAGATAGAGAGAGAGAGAGAGAGAGAGAGAGAGAGAGAGAGAGAGAGAGAGAGAGAGAGAGAGAGAGAGAGAGAGAGAGAGAGAGAGAGAGAGAGAGAGAGAGAGAGAGGTTAGTTTTGGCAAAGTATGCTTCTAAATGTGGTGTGCTCACTCAAGTATATACTTGAGGTCCCTCTTGGATTTTGAAACACACCTCTTGAGGAAGCTCGTTTTGTATTTCAAAATGAAATTTATCCTTTGGATTTGCCTTTTGGTGTTGTGAATTCATTTTAGAGCACAAGAAGTGCTTCTTCAAGAAGTGTGTTTCAAAACGTGAGAGGGACCTCAATGGAGTACATGAGAGTCTGCATTGCATTTTTAAACACAACTTTAAGTGTCGAGATGGATGGATGGATAGATAGATAGATCGATATATATATATATATATATATATATATATAGGTAGATAGATAGAGAGAGAACAAACGAGATAAAGAAGAATCTTATAGTTTTCTTTGATTCCAAGCATCAATATTATGAGTGGATTGTCACTCATTTAGAATTGCACAACCCAATGGAGCATACAAAAATTTTATTTTGGGAGTCATAAGTTATGATTGAGGAAAGTAAAATGCAATTTAGTTACCCGTTGGTGCTATTAGGGTCATCCATACCAATGCTGAGAGATGATGATCTAGACAAGAAGCCATTTGACTTCCTAGTAGATCATGGATTGGGGAAGGTGTTCCAAATCTACTATGCTTATATTAGATAGATGTCAATAGTGTAATCATGATTGAGGAAAGTAAAATGCAATTTAGTTACCCATTGGTGCTATTAGGGTCATCCATACCAATGCTGAGAGATGATGATCTAGACAAGAAGCCACTTGACTTCCTAGTAGATCATGGATTGGAGAAGGTGTTCCAAATCTACTATGCTTATTCATTAATGGATTTAGTAGCGATGATCTTTGAGGTTGCAAATGCATTCAATTATGATATGGAAGAGAAGGAGATGCTCAACATGGATTTGATATCATTGAAGTTCAACACGTCTATTTTTCATCTAAGTGCAGATGATCAAATGCTTTTAGAAGAGGAAACATATATACTTTTGATGCCAAACCAAGGGAAGAGATTATGTAGTTATAAGTAACATTCAAAATCCCTTCAATATTAGAGAAGATCATGCTATGAAAATCATTTAATACAAAAAAAAAGTTGGAAAAAGAGCCCAATATGGTAGACAAATCAGATCAAGATAAATAGAAAAGGGTTTTTGTTGGGAAAGATGGATGGACACTCCAAGAAATGAGTAGGTACTGCCAATCCCTTTTTTGTACCAACCCCTTTTTGCTTCAGATTTGAGTTGTAGGACCTTTTAGCTTTCCAATGACACTAAACAAGTGTCTATGTAGTTTGGAAATGATGTGAGAAATGATTGATTCAAAACAGACTACTTCCAAGTTGAAGGATCAATGAAAACCTTCTATTTTTGTTCACACACCTGCTGCTTGTTAAGCTCAGTGCTTCCAATACAATAGGAACTAGAAAAATTCCTTTTGGAGATATGAAATTAGCTTAATGACACTAATGATTCCAAGTGGAATTCCTTAAAATGATGCACTATACATAGAGCAATCAATTTAGCAATCAAATCATTACCCTCAATTTTTTAGGACCTATATAGAGTTTGACTAGTGGGTACTTCGATGCAGAATGAATTATCTTCAAAATTTGTGAGCATGTAGAGGACTTAAAGCTGATTCTGAAAAGCTATAGAACATTGAAAATGGAGAAGAAACGACTCAGATATGAGCAATACAAAATGATTGTTCTGAGTAGCTATGATAGAGAGACCTTAGATGAAAGTATTGATCTATTGTATTAAAAGACAATGTTGTACATGATCATTGGCATGATAATCAATGCCTAATGATAATGAGTAGTGTAGGCTGTGATGTGAGCCTCACTCTCTTACAGAGTAATAAAAAAGAACTTGGAATTGAAGTGATCTATATCGCGAGTTTTTTTCAATCATCTTTCATAGATGAGTCATTTGAATTTTGAATTTGAATTCTTCATTGGCTCTCACTAAAAGTGATCCTCTAATCTAGGAGATATTCTCTCCAAATAAAGTTATGGCTTTTCATCTAAGAAACTCCACGAGTTTAGTGGTAGCTACAAATATTCTTCCAAGTCAAATTGACTTTTACAAATGGTAAAAGGTAAATGCTTCATAGTAATGGTTCCCATGCAGCTTCATTTAGTTGTACATAAACTCTAGCCAAATGTGTAGGCTTGGTATTTGCACCAACAACTCCCCCTGAAGCCAAACATCTTGGCTTGGTCTTCTTCTTCAATCTTCTTGAATATCCTACAATCCAGTCATAGAATTAAAACTTGCAAAGTTTTGTACCATCTAATGCTTTAGTAAATAAGTCCGCACATTGCATATTAGCTGATACATATGCCAACTGAATTTCCTTGCTCAATAGCTTCTCTCTCACATAAATAGTGGACCTCTATGTGCTTGTTCCTAGCATGATAAATAGGATTTGCTGCAAGATGTAATGAGCTTGTATTATCTCCAAAAATCATTGGAGATGTGGTATGCAAACCCAAATTTGTATATAACAATCTGATTCATATGGCCTCTTGAGTAGCATTGGCCAATCCTCTATACTCTACCTCTGTAAAAGATAAAGCAATAGTAGGTTGCTTATTTGAAGACCATGATATAGGTTTGTTACCTGCAAAAGATAGGTAACCTGAGGTACTCCTTCTATCATCTTTGCAACCTACCCAATCTGCATCTGAATATATCTTGATGTCCAAATATGAGGTACAAGAAAACTAATCTCCTCTTCTCTAATGGTTTTATGCTCTCAGGGAATTGTCCAGAAGTGAGAAAATGCAGAATTTCCCCATACCACTCAGTTTGAGTCTCTACCGCAAAGAGACTACTATCGACAATTTCATCATTAATACCTGTCGCCTTTTCACTCATAATCGTCCTTGACACCTGATCCGCCATGTAGTGTTCTTTTCCTGGCCTAATATGAATCTCAAAATCATACTCTTGAAACAGTAGTAGCCAACACCAAATCCTTCCAGCTACCCTAGGCTTATTAATTAAGTACTTGAGGGGCTGATGGTCAGATATGACAATGAAATGCACACCTAGAAGGTAGTGCCTAAACTTTTGGAGTGTGAAAACAATAGCCAAACCTTCCCTTTTCGTAGTGCTATAATTTCTTTTTGCTTTGGTAAGTAGTCTGCTAGCATAAGCTATAGGTTGATCCACCTTGGGCATGTAGGGTTGAGCCAAAACTGCTCCTACTGCATGAAGACTAGCATCTGTATGCACATGAAACTCTAATGACCAGTTAGGAACAGTTAAGAGTGGTGCAGTACATAGCCTCAATTTTAGTTCAAAAAATGCTTTTTCAGCCTCAGGACTCCATGAGAAAGGAATCTTCTTACTTGTAAGCCTTGACAGAGGCTTAGCTATTTCTAAATACATCCATATAAATCTCCTATGGTAGCCTGCATGGCCTAAAAAGCTTTGTACTTCCTTAGGAGTCCGTGGAATGGGCATGGAAAGGATAGCGGTGACCTTTGCTGGATCTACAGTTATCCCATTTGCAGACATGATGTGACCAAGGAGAGTGCCTTTAGTGACCAAAAAATGACATTTAGCAGGATTCAACTTCAAACCTATTTTGAGATAGTGCTCAAAGATTTCCTTCAAATTTTCCAAGTAATCGTGAAAATCTTGGACTACTGCTCTTCTATCTGTGCCTGAGAACACTGGAAAGTCATCCATAAAGTATTTGGGCCCCTCGAAGATACTAACTCACTTTCTGCTGCTTTTTGACCACCAAGACCATTTTGTGAAAAATGCTCAAGTTTGATCTCCAAAGGCCCTTTAATTTGGTTCGATGGCCCAATTCGACTATTTGGGCCTCCCAAAGATACTAACTCACTTTCTGCTAATCTTTTACCACCAAAACCATTTTGTGAAAAATGCCCAAATTTGATCTCCAAAGGCTCTTTCTTTTGGTTTGATGGCCCAATTTGACTATTTGGGCCCCCGAAGATACTAACTCACTTTCTGCTAATTTTTGCTCACTTCTTGCTAATTTTTGCTCACTTCCTGATAATTTTTGACCACCAAAACCATTTTGTGAAAAATGGCCAAATTTGATCTCCAAAGGCTCTTTCTTGACCTCCGTCTCTGTTTTCCTGCAAGGACTCACTTTTTCTCCTTTGTGAGTGATTGAGCCTAAATTTTCATTTTTTGACTCTTTTTCCCTTCCTTGGACTTCTTTTGCAAGTTCTTCATTTATTTCAGTAATCTCAACAGTGCAACACTCTACACCACCCATCATCCAATTTAACAAATTTTCTTCTTCTTGGGGTATAGAAGGCATTACTTGAGTATCTACATATCCAGTTGTCTTGTTGGAGTTGCATCCTTCTTCTAAGGTTATTAGTCTTCGAGGAGATCCACATCTGGTTTCTTCCCCAATCTTGTAGTGCTTTTGCTTGCCTTAACCAAGGCCTTCCGAAAAGCAGAGGATAAGAGCTTTCCTGTGGGAGGGCAATCACAAAAAAGTCCAGGAGGAATTGACAACCTTGTACTGACATGTGTACCTTCTCGATGATGCCGAGGGGCATAACATGATGCTGATCTGCTAATTTGACAGTGAAGGGTACCACCTTGGTTAGGTTCAGCTTGAGTTTCTTCATTGTAAAATCAGGCATCAGATTGATGCCAGAGACTCCATCTATAATGACACTAGTCAGACCTTCATCGTTTATGAAAATAGATAGCCTTGAGCTTTGATAGTCTACCAAGGGTGCGGGTGAAGAGTCAACCATGAAACCTTCTACACTTGGTGGTGGGCTTAAGTAGGTGGAGTGTATAACTTTCAATAAGTCACTTCTTACTTTTGAATCCATTTTTATGAGTTGGTACAAACTAATCTTGTGATGAATACCTTTCAAGATTTCCTCAATCTTAACCTCTTGTGTGTCTTCCTGAGAGCTTGCAGGTTGGTCCTTAAGGGAAGTAGTCACCATATAATAAGCTCCTTCAATGTCTGCTTGGCCCTTCCAACAAGCCTTCTTTTCCTCATCTCTATTTTTGAGTCCTTGTTGTTCCTCTCTACACATTGTTGCCACTTGCCTGGCTCTAGTCATCATGGGCACTGAAGAAGATGAAACAACATAAGATTGAGTGGTCATACCTTCTACTTGTGGAGAGACTGGAATCATGTGAATTGGAGCAGGGCGGCTTCTTGGGCAATCTCTGGTATAGTGATCCTTGGCATCTGGACAATGCTGACAGGGAGGAGCACCTTCTAGTAGAGAACACCTATTCTGCATATGGTCGTACTCACCACAGCGATAACACATCAGTGGCCTATTATATCTAGGCTGAGTTAGATGAGTCTCTTCTCTATTAGGTGCATTTGAAGTACTAGCATAATACGAATCAAGAACAGGAGGGTTACCATGCTATTGTACTCCCTTGAGGTAGTAGCAGTCTCTTGCTTCATGACCATCCTTACCACAGAATTGACAACTCACCTTGTTGGGACAATTAACATTGGAATGTCCACTCTTGCTACATATTGTAAATGAAACCTGCCTTCGTATGTCCTGTGTAGTGCGCAAATCTTTTAACTTACGACGAAGTTGAGCTACTTCATCAACATTGTGGCATGGTGGTGGTGGTATGACCTTCTCTTCTTGTTGACTCTGCTGCATTCTTAAGGCTTCCAACTCCTTCTTGAGTTACCCAATAGGATCTAAGTGTGATGCATAATTTGATTGAGTATCTCCTTCAAAATGTAGCCTAGCTTCCTCAATGCATGATGCAGCTACAACAAAATCATCTAGTGTTGCGTCCAATCTAAGAGATTCATGAAGCTTCTGCTGAGATGACTTGGGCAAAGCTTTCTCTATCCATTTTTTAACCAGGAAATCACCTGGAGCATGTGGTAGACGTGAAACAAGCACTTTTGTCCTAGTGTGAAGTTTGTGAAAGGATTCACCTGGTCTCAGCTTTAGATTCTCTAGCTGATCTAGAGCTCTTTCCGAGGAGTCACTTGGTCTGAATGTTTGCGAGAATGCCATCTTCAGTACCTCCCATGTAGTGAAGTGTCCATCGGCATATTGACTATACCATTTGTCGACAAGGCCTTCCAATGTAGATGGGAAGAGTACCAGCATTGCATCCTCTCGATTCTGTAGACCTCGTCCACGGCATAAGGAAATGAATCTCCTCATGTGATCATCTGCATCCTCATAAGCCAGCCCCTTAAAAGTAGGGAACTTGATATTCAACCTAGAGAGTAAATGAGAAAGATCCTCCATTGGCGCTGGTGCTTCTTTTGAAGTATCTGAGCAAAAATCTAATGTCCTCCTCAACTTCTCTTTTGAGAGTGGGGTTGAAGCCAATTCAATGGACAAATTTAAGGGTAGTGGGGTACTCGTCAAAGGTAGAGCTGACTTCTTGATGCTCCTTTCTACACAAAGAGGTTCTCTATCTACTCGAGTGTGGGTCATGTACCCACTCACAGGATGCAAAAAAAAAAACAAGAAACAATGTGACACAACTCTACACTGCACTAATTTCTTCACAAAAAAATGCAAGGGTCCCACCGTGCATGCCAAACTGTAGAGGGGGTAACCGGGTCTATACTTCCAGTACTCCTTCTACTCAAGGGAGGTTCTACTTAGGGAAGTATACCCTGTAACATCATTGTGTGAGGTACTACTTGAGACGATAAACCAAGAAACGTTCAGAGTGTTACAAAGATGCTCAAAAGGCCAATTCAACCAAGATCGAAAAAAAAATTGCGCAAGTACACAAAAGATAAAATTGTTAATAGTACAAAAGGTCTGATCACCCGAAAGATGAACTAGGACATCTCAACACAAAGAAAGTAATACAAACGCAGAGAAGGTATACAAGTGTGGTATACAATGCTATGAACTCCAGCTTACAAGTGACTATCCTAGTATATGCCACATTGGATGCGTCTTCTCGAGAGCTTTGAAATGAATTCGCTATTCACTATATTCGGAGTTTGGAGCTGAGAGAAAAGCTCGATTTACTGTTGACTTCTGCTCCAAGTGTCATGACACCATAACTGAACCCTGAGACTTGCTTGGAATAGATTTATGCTTGTTTGCACTTTGTCAGAGTTCATTTGCATTGACCATTTTTTGAATGCATGTCTTCATACACTCGGCTAGGTTTTGATACTCCTCGGATTGATAAATAAAGCGTGAATCCCCACTATATGCACTTGAGGGGGATCGAGGTATAGTCTCTTTCTCCACAAGTCCCTAAGTTGGTTCTTAGGTACACACGTTTTTGGCACCATTGCCGCGGAAGTCGAATCAAACCGAGGCATTCGTGTGATGGTAAGTAGCTCTTAGCATTGAAGCGAGTTGAGGAGTTGTGAAGCTCTCTTCTTTGGTAAGTCACGTTCATCCGCACTTACTACTTCTCACTCTCAGAGTGTGTGTAGTGAGTTGATAGTCACATATCGAGTATCGTTGGGTTTCTCACGATACTTGTCACATATCGAGTATCATTGGGATTCTCATGATACTTGACACATATCGAATATCGTTGGGTTTCTCACAATACTTGACACATATCGAGTATCGTTGGGTTTCTCACGATACTTGACACATATCGGAGTATCGCCAAATTTTCCTTGCAACCTTTGTTGGTTGTCGTGTATCGTTGAGTTGCTCGCGATACCAAACCAATATCGTGTATCGTGTTGTAGCCTCGTGACATCTACCTGATATCGAGTATCATGAAGTTCTTTTTGTGATACTTGTCGGATATTGGGTATCATGACTTTTCTAGGGTGTCAAATATCGAGTATCATGAGTGTAGCCAATATCAGGAGATTTTCAAATACTTCAGTGTGAACCTCCAAGTCAGCCAAGTATTTCATACAATTGTGGGATTCCACAAAGAGCATTAAGAGCTAAGGGGTGTCAACACTCGACTGAAGCTTTTAAGCGAATGAACCTAAGACCGGAAAGAACCCTAAGGACCCGAAAAAGTGTAATCTCATCAGTAGGAAGTGTAGCCGAGCCAAGTAGTCGTTCACACTACTCTGAAACTTCGAGTGAGTCTGAGGAAGAAACTCATATGGCCTCAGAGGACATGCAGAATTCGGTACCCATCATTGGCATGATGTCACTTATTGAGGGAGAATATCGAACATCTTTAGAATATGTGAACACCAATCAACACGGTTTACCCATCTACCTAGATGGGCTAAATAGATCAGTGGCTAGGTTGAAGAAAGCTAAAGACGCTTACATAGTACCTAGGCCAACTGTTAAGTATGAAGGAGGATTCTACATGGACAAAAGGGATATTCAATACTTAGTCACACAACATCCTGAAAACATCAATGAACAAGGGGAAGAAGGCAATGCCCACAACCCTAATGAAGAGGGACATGAAGAACAGGTGTCTAAACCTAGAGGGAAATCCATTGTGATTAGGGTGTGGAGAGGAGACCTAGTTCCCCAAGATGATTCCCTAATGGATGTCTATTTAGTCAATGGAATGGAACATCTTCTGAGAGCACACTCTTCATTGTGGGAAGAGGCCACCAACCCAGCCACCATCTATGAGTTACAAGACCCTGAATTCCCCGCCATTATTACGTATTTGGACAAAAACTAGAGGAGGTGCTGGCCCTTAACGGAGTTGGAAAGAGTAGGGTTGAAATATCAGAACATCCCAGTGTTCCCACCTAGGGATCAAGCCACAACTTCACAAAACCCCAAGGAACCTATCAAGATAATTCATATCAGCATTCGGGACAGACACAACAAACGCACATTCTAGTCAGACCACATGTGCAATTTGCTACACCGGGCCATAACCCTAAGTATCGGCCTCACCCACCAGTTGAACCAAGGATTAGAATCCCTATTCAGGAGAGACCACAAGCAGGAAGAGGACCAGGAATACCAATAGGACGACCAGTATTCCCTGTAATGCCTAGACCACCTGAACCAGGAAGAAGATTAAGACCGATCCAAGTTGCCAAGTGCATGAGAAACCACTATGATGGCTCTAGCGAACCCTACAACCACATAGCTGAATTCAAGCAAGTGATAAGAGCCGAACAAGTGGAAGACTTCTTGATTCAATATGAATCCTTTGGACTAACCCTGATGGATACAACCTTAGCATGATTCCAGCCATTAGACTCGAATAACTTTCAAAACATGGAACAAGTCTATCAAGAATTGATTGAAGAATTCACCAAATCTGGAATAAAAAACAACTCTTCCTCATTGATCCATAGTTTTAAACAAGCTCCTACGGAGTCGGTGAGATTGGCAGCAAGAAGATTTAAGCAATATGTGGATAGATGCTCTGTTGAAGAGAGACCCACTCAACACAAAATGGTGTCATTGTTTTTGGAAGGATTAGTCAATGGATCAGTGAGAACATTGGTATATGTGAAAAGAGTTCAAAATTTGCAAGAATGCATGAAAGAGTGTATTGACCTAGAGGACAATCTAGCAGAAGATTTGAAAATACCTCAAGGTAGTGTGAAAAGTGAAGAAACCGCTAGCAGCATGTCAAACTCTAGGAATAATGTAGAAGAAATAGCTAATTTAGTGGCGAAGAAATTGAATGTTCAAGGGCAGAGGAACTACCCAAAAAATCCGATGAGAGTACCCATGCTTAGAAGATGTGTGCACTATGGAGGTGCCCTCTCATTTGTGTAATAGGGGAGTAGTCCCACCACCTGCTTATGCTTACAATAGACCACCCACCCCGGGTCCTATGCATTATTGTAGCATAGAACAAAAGTACACAAATCACAGCACAGGAAATTGTCCTTACAATCGGCAGTCAAGACTGGTACAACATCCCATGAGACCTTATGGATACCCTCAGAGAGATCAAGGAGGAGAAGCCTTCAGATATCCCACATATCAGCAACAAGCACTAGCACCACGACCTTATGCTTACCAAGGGTACACTCAACCACAACCTGTGTTAGGACAACAACCGCCCCACCCTCAGAATGTTGTCCCAGTAAAAATAGCTCAACCTGAAGAGAACCCAGAGAGAGCAATAGTCCCAGCCACGCCTTTGGCTAGTAACGACCTGTATGATCCATCTTATGACCATGGTCATGGAAATTATTCTGCATATGAGGGTACCATAGTTGAATACGGACAATCTTACGAGCCATATGTTTATGGGATGGAAGGATCTGATAGCTCTTATGAGTATGAGAAGGATTATGTATCATTAATGTACACAACTCCCAGAGCACCCTTACCCTCGCGACCAATGAATAGACCACCCACACCTAGAAGACCATGTTATAGGTGCAGAGGAGATCATTTCATTAGAGAATGTACATTACCCAACCCCCCACCACCACAACGAATTTGGGAAGGATACTGTAGTGATTGTGGTAAAGAACATATTTTTAGAGATTGCCCCAAGAACCCCAACAAAGTTAAATCGAACATGTAGATCAATGTGATAGAAGTGATAGAGTCATCAGGGAGTGATAAGGAGTACACAATACCATTTAAAGCAAAAACAAGAGCTAAGGCTAGAGAAACCCCAGAAAAAACCAAAGAGAATGATGAGGTCGATGAAGAATTGAATAAACCCACACCTCAAGTAGTTGGAGACTCGGAAGAGTCTGGGAAGAGTATTACAAGCAAACAGACCCAAAGATGGAAGAAAAATATGGTTGCTTTGTTTGCTGCCCTAGGTTTTCAGAGGCTCTAAAGTTAGCCATTGGGATGAATTCCTCTCCTTGTCGACACCTTTGATTCCTCTCTCTCATCCATTCCTTTCTTTTCTTGATTCGCTCTAGAGCTTCCTATCTTGCTTCCTCTCGTATTCTTTCGTCTTCTTCTCATCTATGTTTAGCCATTAGAATACGTGACATTATTTCCTCTATCAATGGCTGTTGGTGCATTACAAGCCTTCACACTTGGCTTGGAACTTTGGAAGAGGGGCTTGGAACCCTTGAAAGATATCTTTATGAGAAGCAAGAACCATAGGAACCTAGTCCTATGTGTTATTACTTTTTACCCATTGTAAAAGTCCTTAGTGACTTGGCATTTTCTTGTAATCACACCAACTTCATTAGTCGTGGATTCTTAGTTGAGTTAATGGAGAGAATATCTCCCTACTTTTAGTAGAGATATTCTAGGGAGCCTACATTTGAATTTCAAATTCAAATGATGGCTCAACTCATATAAAAATGGAGAGAAAAAACTCGCAGTCAGCCCGGTCACTTCAGCTCACTCCTCAAGGCACTTTTTCATTGTAACTGTGTGTGTGTTAGTGCTACTCCATAGCCTACACCACCACACCTCAATTAGCTATGCTTGTCATGCTAATGAGCTTGTATATTCATATCAATCAATAGATATATACACATTCATCATATCTGGTTCTCTGTGTTTTTCTACTTCAAGTCTGTCACCTTCCAAGAAGCATTTCTCAGTGCTCACTGAACCAAATCAAGAGCTTAATGGCTTGTTGGAACCAGCTCAAGGTCTTCTACAAGCATACAAAATTTCAGAAGATTTCATTCAGCCACTTGGGAGAAATCGCACTCGAAGCAGCCACTGGTATTGTTCTGCACAACTCCTAAAAAGTCGGGAGTGTCCCTAAATTTGCTAAATCAATTTCTCTGGATGTGGTTTATCATTTCTTCTCATTCCACTTGCAAATGGTAGCTTATTAAGGTAATTTAATACTCCCAAAAGGAATTGTTTCAATTGCAAGTGTGCTGGTCACATTGAGCATAACACTGAGCAGGTATCATTACAAAAATAGCAAGTTTTTTGGGTTTGTGAAGGAACCAAGTTATCTGTTTTGGTTTGATCATTACACAAACCATTTGCAAGGTACATATATGGTTTCTTTGTGTCATTTGGAAGCTAAGCAAGTGTACTAAGCATATTTGGAAGCAAAGGAGGGCTGGTGTGAAGCAGGTATAGCAGCACCAACTCATTTCTTGAGTGCATCCAACCATCACTCCCAACAGTGGTATCAGAGCAAAGAAGGTAAATATGGGTGATGGATTTCCTTCATTCATTGACAAATTGGATAGGAACAAATATCAAGCTTGGTCATTGAGAATGAAGACCTATCTACAAGGAAGGAGCTTGTTTGGATATATATCAGGAGATGAGGAATTGCCCTCATTCAAGACCAGAGGACTACCCACAAAGGATGAACATGAAAGACTCAACCAATGGTGTGCAAAAGATGCTTTGGCAAGGTCTTATCTCTTAAACTCTATATCTGATTTTCTTTTACCTCATGTAAGGAATTGTAAGACTTCCCAAGAGACTTGGGAAACCTTGTCAAACTACTTTTCTTCCAACACAAGGGCTAGGAAGAATCAATTGTGGATTGAGTTCACAACCCTTAGGAAGCAGCCCAAGCAATCAGTCTCAGAGTATGTGACAAAGATCAAAGATGTGGCAGACCAATTAGCAAGCATTGGAGAGGAGATTGAAGAGGAGCAAATAGTCAGGCAAGTAACAAATGGACTCAAGGCAGATGATAAGTGGGAAAGTTTCACCACTGCAATGGACCTCTATATGGACATGCATACACCAGATCTCACAACACTCATGGGCCAACTATTTACACATGAAGCAAAGTTTACAAAGGCAGGAGATCAATCAAAAGGTAACAACCCCTCTGCTCTCTATACTGATAAGAAAGTTAAAGATAAAGGTAAAGGGAAGAAACAGGATGAAGAAGGCTCTACCTCTCAAGCTAATTATGCAGGGAGAGGTAGGTCATCTAGAGGAAGAGGCAGAGGAGGTAAGTCAGGTAGGGGGAGACCCTACAACTCATCACCATGCAACATTTGTGGATTATCCAATCATACCACAGATGAATGCTACAAGAACTACAAAAATCAGAGAGGAAGAGGCTACTCAAGAGGTGGATACTCTCAAGGTAGAGGCAGGTTCAATCAACACCAAGGCTACAATGGATACAACAATCAATACAACAACAATTACAACCACAACCACAATGGTAATTACCAAGGTGGATACAGAAATAGAAGAGACTTCAACAATTACACAGAGGAGGAAGATGACTCCCTATTGATCATGAATATGACCTCCAAGGCAGGTACAAATGATGATCATTTATTTTATATTGACTCAGGATGTTCTAACCATGTAGCTGGCAATGTGGCACTACTTTCTGATTTGGAAGAGCCCAAGGGCAAACATCAGGTACAAACAGGTGATGACACTAAACATTCTGTTGTTAAGATTGGAAATGTGAAGACATGTGATGGTAACCAGAACCTATTGAGCAGGGTACTCTATGTACCAACCATCACCAAGAATCTAATGAGTGTTGGTCAGATTGTGGAGAAAGGGTTGCAGGTCAGATTCACACAACATGGAGCATATGTGGAGGACCCAAGACATGGATTCAGAAGGATAGCCAAAGGGGAGAAATCAGGTAGATTATTTACATTTGAGCTAGAAGATACAAAAAACATTGCTTTGTATAATTACAAGGATCAGACACTTTCAGAGTTAGAAATATGGCACAAGAGATTAGGGCACATAGGTGAAAGAACCCTAAAGCAAATGTGCAGGGATCAATGTGTGCTTGGGATACCTAATGTGTCCAAGCAACACATGATATACAAGTGTGGATCATGTCAATTTGGTAAGTCTCACAGGTTACCCTATGCAAGGAAAGGTTTCATGCATAAAGACTACCTAGACTTGGTACACACAGATGTTTGGGGACCTAGCAAGGACCCTTCTATCTCAGGTTCAAGGTATTATGTGTCCTTCATTGATGACTATAGCAGGTGGACCATTTTATACTTTATGAAGCATAAAGATGAAGTGTTTAATTGTTTCAAGAGGTATCTTGCACTTGTTGAAAATCAAACAGGAAGAAGCTTGAAGAGGCTAAGGTCAGATGGTGGAGGAGAGTACTTCTCCAATGAGTTTGAAGATTTCTTGCAGGAAAGAGGCATCAAGAGGGAGATTACTACAAGGTACTCACCTGAACAAAATGGGGTAGCTGAAAGAAGGAATAGACTCATAGTAGAGACAGCTAGGTCTATGCTTAATGAGAAAAAGTTACCAAATTATCTTTGGGTAGAGAGTGTATCCACTGCCACCTATCTCATAAACAGGTTGCCATCCAAATCACTTGATGGCATGACACCATATGAAGCTTGGCATGGTAAGAGACCCTCTCTGGATCATTGTAAAATCTTTGGTTGTGTTGCATATGTGCATATTCCCTCACAGGTAAGGGGAAAGCTAGACCCCAAGGCTGAAACATGTATTTTCATTGGTTATGATTTGAACCAAAAGGGATACAGATTCTACAACCCAACAAACAAAGGTTTCAGGGTAAGCAGAGATGTCATCTTTGATGAGAATGACTCATGGTATGAGAATGCGTGCAGGAAAGTTAGTCTACCCTATGACATGGAAGAAGATTTTCCAAAGCTCACCAAGGAGGAACCAATTCAGCAAGAAGATTCAAGCTCAGATGATGATGATACAATAAATCTTGAAGAGTTCAAGGCTTGGAAGTCCAAAGGGAAGATGAAGATAAAGCAACTAGAAGATAAATCAGAATCCTCAACTCAAGCAATGAGGAGATCTTCAAGAGAAAAGAAGAAGCCTATCAGATTTGGGTATGACACATCACTTGTAACTAAACATTCTGTATATCTTGCAAAGGACTTGTTGAATGAAGAACGAGGTACCTATGAAGAAGCAATTACAAAACCAGAATGGAAAGAAGCCATGGATGAAGAGATGGAAGCTCTCAAGGAAAGTGATACTTGGGACTTGGTACCCAAGAAAGACTCTATGAAGGTAATAGGATCCAGATGGATCTACAAACTAAAGAAGAATTCAGATGGAACAATAAACAGGTACAAAGCTAGGTTGGTAGCCAAGGGTTTTGCACAAACCCAAGGCATTGATTATGAGGAGACATTTTCTCCTGTGGCCAAGATGCCCACTATCAGAATTTTGGTGAGTGTAGCTGCATCCAAGAATTGGAATATGTACCAATTAGATGTCAAGAATGCTTTCTTGAATGGATGGATATCTGAAGAAGTCTACATGTCACAACCACCTGGCTATGAAGATCCAAAAAAGGTACATTATGCTTGCAAATTAAAGAAGGCTCTGTATGGTTTAAAGCAGGCACCTAGAGCATGGAATTACAGGTTGACAACCTACCTCCTAGACCAAGGATTTGTGATGAGTAAAGCAGACACTTCTCTGTTCATAAAGAGAAGTAGTACAGAGGTAATCTACTTATGTGTTTATGTTGATGACATCATCATTACAGGTAATGATGTCAATGGGATTAGACACATCAAAGGACAGATGATGAAAGAATTCAAGATTAGTGATCTTGGATTATTGAAGTACTTCTTAGGTCTTGAGTTAGTCTACACCAACTCAGGTATATATATCACTCAAAAGAAGTATGTACAGGATATGGTCAAGAAGTTTGGCTTGCAGGATGCTAAGGTATCTACTACTCCAATGGAGGTCAACCTAAAGCTAAGTGCTCATGAAGGAGAAGAAGTCCAAGACATCACAGGGTATCAAAGTATGGTAGGTAGTTTGAACTATGCTACCTTGACAAGAATTGACATAGCATATGGAGTTAGTGTGCTTAGTCAATTCATGCACAAACCAAGGGTACCTCACCTAGAGGCAGCAAAGAAGATCTTGAAGTATCTGAAGGGAACTCAAAATCATGGTTTGTACTTTCCTTATACATCAGATATTGACATTAAAGTTTACTCAGATGCAGATTGGGCAGGATGCAAGGATGATAGGAGAAGCACCTCAGGATACATTTGTTTTGCAGGAGATAAGCCTATTTCTTGGTCAGCCAAGAAGCAACCTACAGTGGCATTGTCATCCACTGAAGCAGAGTATAGAGGGCTTGCCAATGCCACTCAAGAAGCTATCTGGTTGAAGCTTCTATATACAGAGTTAGGTCTACACACAAGACCACCAATCATCTTTGGAGACAACACTAGTTCTCTTCACCTTGCAGCTAATCCAATTTATCATGCTAGAACCAAACACATAGAGGTTCATTACCACTATGTGAGAGAGAAGTTGCTTAGCAAAGAAATTCAATTGACTTATGTGTCAACAAATATGCAATGTGCAGATTTACTCACTAAAGCATTGGATGGAAACAAGTTATGCAGATTTAAATCCATGATTGGATTGCAGGATGTGATTGAAGACTAAAGATGAAGAAGATGAAGACTTAAGCCAAAGTGTTTGGCTTGAGGGGGAGCTGTTGGTGCATTACAAGCCTTCACACTTGGCTTGGAACTTTGGAAGAGGGGCTTGGAACCCTTGAAAGATATCTTTATGAGAAGCAAGAACCATAGGAACCTAATCCTATGTGTTATTACTTTTTACCCATTGTAAAAGTCCTTAGTGACTTGGCATTTTCTTGTAATCACACCAACTTGATTAGTCGTGGATTCTTAGTTGAGTTAATGGAGAGAATATCTCCCTACTTTTAGTAGAGATATTCTAGGGAGCCTACATTTGAATTTCAAATTCAAATGATGACTCAACTCATATAAAAATGGAGAGAAAAAACTCGCGGTCAGCCCGGTCACTTCAGCTCACTCCCCGAGGCACTTTTTCATTGTAACTGTGTGTGTGTTAGTGCTACTCCATAGCCTACACCACCACACCTCAATTAGCTATGCTTGTCATGCAAACTTGTATATTCATATCAATCAATAGATATATACACATTCATCATATCTGGTTCTCTGTGTTTTTCTACTTCAAGTCTGTCAACTTCCAAGAAGCATTTCTCAGTGCTCACTGAACCAAATCAAGAGCTTAAGGGCTTGTTGGAACCAGCTCAAGGTCTTCTACAAGCATACAAAATTTCAGAAGATTTCATTCAGCCACTTGGGAGAAATCGCACTCGAAGCAGCCACTGGTATTGTTCTGCACAACTCCTAAAAAGTCGAGAGTGTCCCTAAATTTGCTAAATCAATTTCTCTGGATGTGGTTTATCATTTCTTCTCATTCCACTTGCAAATGGTAGCTTATTAAGGTACTTTAATACTCCCAAAAGGAATTGTTTCAATTGCAAGTGTGCTGGTCACACTGAGCATAACACTAAGCAGGTATCATTACAAAAATAGCAAGTTTTTTGGGTTTGTGAAGGAACCAAGTTATCTGTTTTGGTTTGATCATTACACAAACCATTTGCAAAGTACATATATGGTTTCTTTGTGTCATTTGGAAGCTAAGCAAGTGTACTAAGCATATCTGGAAGCAAAGGAGGGCTGGTGTGAAGCAGGTATAGCAGCACCAACTCATTTCTTGAGTGCATCCAACCATCACTCCCAACAATGGCTCTAAATACTTTTTTACTCGGCAACCATTGATATAATTTGGCAATACTTCTCTATCTAGGGTTGCTAAGCTGATGGCTCCACTGGTAGATATACGATTGATAATCAGTGGGCCATATCCTCTTTTTTGTAGTTTCTTTGCATGTTGCTTCAAAGTATAGACCAAGACCAAAGCTCCTTCCTTCAAGTTTTTATCTTTAATATGAGCATCAAAATATGCCTTCTATCACCTTTTTGCAGTGTAAATACCTGCTACAGCTTGTAATCTTGTTTCGTGTAACTTTTCGATCTGATCCAATTGAGTTGATAACTCACGCCTGGTCCATTCGTAATTTGCAGCTACTCTGAGAGTAGGTACCAAGAAATCAATTGGCAAGATGGCATTCTGTCCGTACACTAGGTTAAAGGGAGTAGTTCCTATGGCTATTTTGTAGGCTACTCGGAATGCCCATAAAGTGTGATGTAATTGCTTATCCCAGTCAGATCTACCATTGTTAACAATTTTAGTCAGGACTGTGCATAAGATTTTGTTTGAACTTTCAGCCTGCATGTTGGCTTGTGGGTGATAAGGGGCTGATTTCTTATGAGTCACTAAGAATTCATTCATTAGGGCTTCTATTACTTCATTGACAAAATGTGTGCCCCTATCACTCACAATTTCAATAGGCAATCCAAATCTAGTGAATATGTTCTCGAAGAGAAACTTAGCCGTAGTCCTCGCATCGTTTTTCTTGGTTGCTTTGGCCTCTACCCATTTGGTCAAATAATCCGTTGCTACAATTATATATTCTGCATGAGAACCTCTAGCGGGTGGGCTAATTGGTCCTACAAAATCTATCCCCCATTTGATAAATGCTCTGGCACTCATCATATGTTTTAGTGGCATTTCATCTCTCCTCATAGGATACTTTGTTCGTTGACAGGTGTCACATCTTTGAACGTAAGTGGCTGCATCTTGATGTAGAGTTGGCCACCACATTCCTGCGAAGAGAATCAGTTTTGCAGTTTTATCTGCCGAAAAATGTCCTCTAGCCGCTCCTATGTGTGCCATTTCTAATACAGAAAGATACTCGTCTTCATGAATGCACATTCGTAGATAATTGTCCCTTCCTCTCTTGAAGAGTTGTTTTCCTATAAGAACATAGTCTTTACTTTGTTCTGTGAGTGCACGTTTTCTTGCTAGAGTAGCTCCTTCTGGGTACTCCTGGGTATTCAAGAATTTTACTAGAGGCATACTCCATCTTGGTGCTACGGTGGAGTAACATAAAGTCGAGATCTCTTCTGGTCTTCGTTCTTGACAAGTTGGGCAGGTTGATACATAGTTATGTGTATCCCTCTGCATGGTTGGCCAGTATATGCCTAATCTCTTCAGTGTTTGCCATGTTCCATTTGCATTTAACTGAGTTTTCCATTGATTTACATGTGCTTTCTGAAGCCACATCTCTTGTTCCTCTTCCTCCATGCATCTCATGAGTAACCCACTTGGATCTTGGTGGTATAAGCTTCCAGCAATGATGTGGATATTTTTAGTCTTCCAGAGTGCCTGACTTCTGTTGGTAGTGATCCCATGTTTAGGTCCATATGTGAGAATAGGGATCAACTTTTCTGCCCATTGGGGACTACTTCGAGATTAAAAAGATAAGTATCAGGCAGATCATCTGGTACTCCTATGGGGGGCTCTCCATGTGTCATTCTTGATAAGTGATCTGCTCCGATATGTGTATTCCCTTTCTTGACTACTACTTCAAAATCAAATTCCATCAATAGTAGAAACCATCGTACTAGTCGTCCTGTATTACAAGGCTTGTTGACTAAGTACAGTAGCGCTTGATGATCGATGAAGAATTTGAATTTGTTTGCCAATAAGTAATGTCGAAACTTCTTCACTGCATACACCATCCCTAAACCCTCTCGCTCCGTCGTGGTATAATTGCATTCTGCTTGATTTAATTGTCTACTGGCATAGGCTATGGGGTGTTCTAACTTTCTTGTATCTACTGGCTGCGCTAAGATGCACCCAATGGCAAGCTTGGAAGCATCTACATAAATATGAAATGGTTTCTTCCAATCAAGAACTCTAAGGATTGGTTCTGAACTCAAATGACTCTTCAATTTGTTGAATGCCTTTTCACATTCTTCAGTCCAAATAAACTGAGATAGTAATGCATAAAGGGTCTTGCAATTATGGCATACATGTGGATAAACCTACGGTAATATCCACAACGTCCCATAAATGCTTGTAATTCTTTAGCAGTTTTTGGTCTAGGCAAATCCAAAATCACTTTGATTTTGTCTTCATCTGTGGAAATTCCATTTTTTGAGACAATGCGCCCTAATATCTTTCCTTGTTGAACCATGAATACACACTTCTCGGGATTAAGACACACTCTATATTGTCGACATTTGGCAAAAATCTTTCCACGTTTTGGGATATGTTCTGATCGTATAGCTGAATAGGTACATAAATCGTCCACATATACTTCCATGCTCTTCCTTAAGAACTCCTTGAACACGTGACACATCAACCTTTGAAAAGTGGTTGGGGCATTAGTTAGACCAAAAGGCATCACCCTAAATGTGTACACTCCCCATTCAGCTGTAAAGGCTATCTTATGTTGGTCCTCAGGAGCAATCGCTACCTGATTATATCCTGAAAAGCTGTCCAGAAAACTATAGACTTCCTTTCTTGCAACCCTTTCCAAAAGATGGTCGGTGATAGGTAATTGGTAACTATCTCGTATGGTGGCATCATTTACTTTCTTTAAATTAATACATACCCTTAACTTGCCATTCTTTTTAGGCACAACCACCAAAGGTGATACCCATTCCGTGTGTTCAATCTCATAAATGAAGCCTGCGTCCAACAACTTATCTATCTCCTCCTTAATTTTTGCTGAGTAGACATCATTATATGTGTATGGTCTTTGTTTGGAAGGTTTGGCTTCTGATGTCATAGGGATTCTATGGGCACAAATAGAGGGATCTACTCCTTTTAAATCCTTATATGTCCAAGCAAAGACATCTCTCAGATGGCGTCTTCAAATTCTGAGGCTACGCAAGAGGAAGAGGTCCTACTTCTTCCCTTGCAATCAATTTCTAAAGCAAGAGGCCATTGGTTCTTTGAAGACCAGCCGGTGTCAGAACTTCTTTTCATGGCCACCATTAAAATTATGGATAGGGATCACTACTTCCCAATTATGTCATAAGATTTCCAAACTATAATACAGGGACTACCTCGCATCACATATGTTTGGAAAAGTGTTGGACTTGATGCATTCCTGCGACTTCCTATATATTTGCCAGATTTTCAAAGATGCACACAAGTCATGAACACACTCCAGTCTACAACAGATAAGCCGTCAATCCCAGAAGCAAAAGTGCTCGATATAGTTGGTGCATGGAAGACTGTTCGATTCACACATGAACTGATCAACAAAGCTTTCAAATGGAGTCAAGATGGCATCACTAATGTTAAAGTTGAATGTCATGATCCAAAAAAGAGAACCTTTCTGGAAATAAACAGGGCAGATATAGAAGAATTAGTTTGATTAGTGCATCAACATTTTTTTTTCCCCAGTATGCACAGATATACAGCATCTCAAAAAATTGTAGTTCAATTGCTTTCCCATGCAATGAGGCAAATTGGAAATAAAGTAAATCTGACTCCATATATTCAAGACCGCCTATTCGAAGCTAAGAAGAAGTGGAGTCAGAAGAAGTTTTTGAATGGAAGTTTGGCATTGACTTTGCTAATCTATGAGGCACTTGAGATGAAAGAATGTCTACGTGTGAGGCACAGAAATGGAAAAATATGGAAAGTCGGCTACTGTTCCAAAGAAAAAGAAAACCGTCATCTCCACAGAGGAAGTGGGAACAAGTTCCAATCAACCAATGAGAGGGACTAAGCGTGCTAGGGAGGACGCAGCACAAGAAACACCACAATCCAAGTGGACACACATACTACCAAAGATCCCCCTGACACAACAACCCATCACAAAAAGGGATCTATCGGCGGCTCTAGACGAAACGCATACATATATGCGAGGGCAAGTGAATTCAAATGTCGAAGGACATCAATATAGACAAGCAAGACAAAGTCAGCAACAAAAAGATAAAGAACATACCCTAGAATTAGCTGCCAAATACAAAGAATTGGGACTGGAGGATTCTAGTTCTAATGAGGAATCTAGTCAAGAACAAGACACCTTGGACACTGACATAAGAGCAGAAACAAACAATGAGGAGTTGACAGAAATAAACCAGATTGAGGTTAATCAACAATCGTGCATACACAACCAGGAAGCATCCACGGAACCAACACATCTCATTCAGTTAAACGAAAAGTCACAAATCAGCATAAAAGAAGCTCCAATCTCACACAAAGATGTAGTACCACCCATAAAAGAAGAAATACAGCCAAGCATGGAAAAAGAAAGAGGTCTACAACAAAATCTGGAACAAATTGTGATTGAGATTCCTGATGACAAGACCCAAGGTAAGCCAGTAAGTAAAGAGGTTGTGCCAAAGATACAACTTCATATTCGGCAGCCACAAGATATAACATTGCATGTGGCACAAGGAAAAGATGTTACCACAGGGGAAGAACCTAACATCCCAACAACATGGTTAAACGTGGATGTCACTCAACTAAAACCAATAGTCAAACAAATGATACAAAGGGCCATGGATACGCAGCAGCAAATGATGGAACCGACGCAGATTACGACAAGGCCATGAGAGAAAAGAATCAGTTTCAAGTGATGAGCGAAGAACTCTCTGCGCAACTAATACAAGTTCAACATCTGGTTTCAGCTAAAGAAACAGAAATAACCAATATCAAAGGACAATGCACTACATTAATGGAGCAGAATCACACGCTTCAGGAATAGCTGATAGAGCTACACAGACAACATGAAGCAAGAAGCGGACAAAGAAAGAATGAAAACCCGAAGAAATCTACTAGAAACATAGCTCAAGGTATATATGGAAGAAAACGATAATCTATGCAACAGGAATAAAGAACTGATGAAGGCCTTGATATATGACCAACCAATAGAGACACACAAGATAAAGGCAATCGGCCAAAAAGAATGGACAGACCAGGTGGCAAAGTATGAAAATGTGCTAAAATAGGAGCAAATCTTAAAAGAGGAATGGGAACAAAAGTACATACAAGACACAAATCAATTGAGGAAACAGCTCAAAGCGGCTGAAGAAAAACCCCTAGTAATCTACAGTGAAGGTGCAGATCAAATAGTAGAGATCGATAATGAGCTTCTCGCGGCTACTAAACGTCTTGCACAACTAGAAGCTCAAACAAAACAAAAGGCAAACATCGGGACACCAGTAGAGCCACAACCAGAGAATCCTACTGACGAGGTAGAGGTATGTCCTCTATCTCCCCCGATCTATCATTCTCCAATAAAAGAGCAGATGGCGGAACCATGCGATGATCATCCCATGCCATATACTGTAGAAATAGGTCAGAAGGAACGGGCACTATTGGTGTCCCGATTGATAGAAAATTTTGAAAATGAAGTTGTCAAGGTCATGAAAGAAGCCAAAATAAAAGGAAAAGACTTGGATACAATAATGAAGGCTTTCAATATTCCGTATGGACTCTTGAAAGAGAAAACACGACAACATATAAAGAAGATCACACAAAAGGATCCATATGAGCAGCTGTACTTCAAAGACAATACATTCAATTGCACTCAAAAAGAATTTGAAGCTGCCCAACCTGTATGGCGGAGAAAATTTTTGGAAAGAAATCCTACTTTGCGGGTGCACTGGCATGCAACACCATACTTATTACAGGTAAATCCTTCTTTTTGCCCAACACCATGTCGCAGAGAAGCACGAGAATTTTTGGATGTGCAAAAGAGTGGTGTGATCAATAAATAGTGGCTGAATTACCTGCTACTTCCAAGTCCACCTCACAATTACTTACCGACTGAGGAGTATATGGTGAAAACCATTGAATTTTGGCTACATCGATATGCAACAATACCAGACCTAACTATCAAGATGACTAATAAAATCCTCAGCATGATACTTACAGTTTTGAAAGTGTTCAAACATGAAGCATATACATTTTTAAATTTTATTGGCATTAATCAGGGCACAGATATCCTTATTTTTTATCTATCAGTTATGCCCAGCCAACCAATCATCATGGCATATTATTCAAGACTCATGTTCTTACCAAGTATATATATGAAAAACTTCGAAGAAGCCTTCTTCACTGGATTTTTTGAAATTGATTATGAAATTTTCTTAAAAATGTCAACGAATTTGAACGCTAGAATGGTGGCATATGAATTGAGCTTCTTTGCAGATCACAAACAGCCACCACATGACGGTGTAAAAGCAGAACAATGTAAGCAACTCATGATACGTGAAGCTAATCTGCTTAATGAGATAGAGCAAAAGGTATACCGGACATACTCCCGTCGCATCCCAAGGCCTGTCGGGGACGATAGAGCTCAGGAGGGGGGTAGTGTTGAGGGAGAGTCCAACAAAAAGAAGAAAAGAAGAAGACAAAGAAAGAAGCTTCACTAAAGGTATTATATCTGAAGACATATCTCTGCAGGAAGCTCGTAGGGGCACGCAACACCCATCTCTGCACAGAGCCCCGTAGGGGCATACATCAGGGGAATGTACGCCAGTGACAAGGGCAGATCAAGGCCAACAACTATCCATGAAGAAGTGCAAGAAGATATCTGGCAGATCCTGATCCTTAAGGAGGTCCTTCAACATTTGGGTCTTCAGAAGGTCAAGATCGAAGGCTGAAGAACCACAGCTTCATACCTTCCACTGGTGGCGTGTGTGGCAGCCCAACTTAACACAGCAACCCAGATTTAAAGAGGTTATTGGTGAGCTAGACTACAAATCTCAGGTAGTCCATCTCCACGGGTTGTGTACGGGGAAACAAGAAGAAGAGGACATGACTAATGCAATAGGTCCCCAGTTATGATCAGTTCCTTGCCCATTGGTAAAACAATATCATTACAACTTCCACAGAAGCGGGCAGTGGTCGACTACAAGCACATCACCAAAGACAAGAAGTAAAGCCTATCAAGGGACAACAGAGACAAAGAAGGGGAGGGTGTTGTAGAGCTAAGAAGAGCAAAGAGGTAGAGATAAAAGAGGGGCCCCAAAATTTTTCTGATTTGGACATTTTATTCTTTTATTATAGTCATTTTGTAATATATTTTCCGATGTAAATGCACTAGAGGGGTCATCTAGATGCATGCCCATAAGGATTTATATCTTACCCTTGTAAATTAGTAGGAAATTAGCCTTCTAGTTAATAAAGTGCCGGTCTCTTGTGTGAAAAGGTCATTTTTAGGGCACATGTATATAAGTCAATTTGTGACTCTTTGTAGAGACTTTTGCCATTGTGAGAATCAAGAGCACAGAATTTTGAATGTGTGTCTTCCCCTCTCTGTATCTTCTTCTTTGTGAGCTTGTATGCATGTGTGATGCTTAGAAGAGTGCTTGGAAGTGTTGTCTACCCATGAAAGTTTTTGTTTATTGTTGGTAAGGTATGTGCGAAGTGTAGGGAGTGCTGAAGTCTGGGAAGGTCATTCTCGTGACTCAGTATTTTGCTCATAACTTGAAGCAAGAGCGTCAGAATCAACGGAAAAGACCACCCTTGGATGCGTCTTCTCGAGAACGTCAAAATGAACCACTATTCACTATATTCAGAGTTTGGAGCTGAGAGAAAAGCTTGATTTACTATTGACTGCTGCTCCAAGTATCATGACACCATAACTGAACCCTGAGACTTGTTTGGAATAGATTTATGCTTGTTTTCACTTTGTGAGAGTTCATTTGCATTGAACATTTTTTTAATGCATGTCTTCATACACTCGGCTAGGTTTTGATACTCCTCGGATTGACAAATAAAGCGTGAATCCCCACTATATGCAGTTGAGGGGGATCGAGGTATAGTCTCTTTGTCCACAAGTCCCTAAGTTGGTTCTTAGGTACACACTCTCACTCTGTATATTCTCTAACAGATAAGCCTCTTCTACAGTGGGCAAAATCACATTAGTGAGCAGAGAATAATCAAGGAGAAGCCTGATTAGAACACTCTCAAAATACCACAGTAACACAAGTAGACCCAAATTGACAAAAGCTAGAATCACAGAGAGATGACAGTGAGTGTATCCCTCAGCTTCCTAAATCTCTGTATATCCTTCCGAATGGACCCTTCACTAACATATATTTCTGACCGTCTGTACATACCCCAAACGAGTGCAAACTGCTTCTTATATAGATCTCGAGGCCAAGAGAGTGACTTCCGCTGGATTCCATCATTTAAGGCTCATCGAATGGCTCAGATAGACTCCAAAAAAGCTCTCAGCTTGGATCTACACTAGTGGATGTATGCCTCATCGAATGGCTCAGATAGACTCCAAAAATGCTCTCAGCTTGGATTGCATGTGGCTATTGAATTTTAGCAAATCTAAGGGTTATAAGCACTCCAAAAATGATCTCAACTTCAATTTTGGGTGTCCGCTAGATTTGGGGGAAATCTAATGGTTGTAAATGACTACACAAAAAGATCTCAACCCCATTCATGCTATGCCCTTGGATATCCAAAATCTAAGGGCTCATAAATCTACATAGAGTGTGTAAAACACATACATGATTTTCTCCTAAATTCAATGAATTCTAGACACACTCTCTCTCTAGATTTATATCCCTTTTAGCCATTAGATTGAAGCCTCCAAAGGTCATGAATTTTCATTTTTAGAATTCAACAAGAAAATTGTATCAAATATTATTTTATTAGAGAAAACTACTAGTTGTTTTATATGCCCACTTAATCCTCTAGATTAAGCATTTTAATCCCTAAAAATTAGGAATCCTTACAAGGCCTATGCAGGGTTCATTTTTCCCTTAATGATGGAGTAGCCAAAAGAATGATTTGCAATTTCATGGAAATGGCATGCACTATTCTTCACAGCAAAGCCTTACCATTCAAGTTTTGGGTTGAAGCTATACACACTACAATTTGCATCATCAATAGAGGCTTCAAAAGTTCACTACATAACAAGACTACACTTGAAGCCTACTATGGATGCAAGCCCAATTTCAACTACTTTTGAGTTTTTGTAAGTGAAGCATTTGTACATACACCCAAGGAGTAGTGATGTGTGCGAACACAATAGGACTGTTGTGGTACTTTTTTCCCTCTTCTTCCTTGACTTGTATATATGCCTATAACCCTAGCGGGTCACTTATCTTTGTACATTATCTTGTTAATACATTCAGTATTGTGTGTTGTGCTCCAAGCTTTCTCTTCTTCCCTGTGTTGTTTGCATGCTTCTGTAGACCTCAAACCCAACAAAAAGAACAATACTTGGCTCTTGCTCCAAAGCCTACTAATAATCATGTTATTAATGCTAAGGGGCTATATAAATTCAAGTACCAATTAGATGGCACTTTGGAGAAGTAAAAAGCAAGACTAGTAGCTAAGGATTATACAAAAAATTGAGGCATTGATTATGAAGAAACCTTTGCCCCTACTACAAGTTTTATAGCTATAAGAATATTCTTGCATTAAGTGCACACTTCAAATGTCCCATCTATTAGCTTGATGTCGAAAGTGCTTTTCTCAACTATGATCTTCAAGAAGTGGTATATGCACAACAACTTGAAGGGTTCAAAATCAAAGGCAACAAAGATAAGGTATACAAACTTCACAAAGCAGCAAGCTACTAAGGCTTGATTTGAAAAGATCCACAAGCTCTTCGAAGCTAAAGGATTTCAAAGGAGCATTGTTGATGCTAACTTATACATATGCCGGAAAGAGTCCTTAGTTGTAATAATCATCCTTTATCTAAATGACTTAATTTTGATAGGTTCATATGACAAATGCATCCAATTTATCATTACACAGCTTCATCTTGAGTAATCCATGATAGATCTTGGCTTGCTTCATTGTTTCTTAGGCATGGAAGGTTGGTAGATGAAAGATGGTATATTTCTCTCCCAGAAGAAGTACTACTATTATCTTATTTTCGGATATAACATGGGCTAGTGTCGCTTAGTATCTACAACACTTGATCCAAAAATCAAGCTCACACTGGATGATTCATCATCACTAGTGGATGTGCATGCTTATTCATAGCTTGTTGGCTCTTTACTTCACTTGGCCAACACAAGACCAGATATTGCCTATGCTATTGGTATACTCAATCAATTTTCACAACAGCCTTGTTAGACACATCATGATCTTGTTAAGAGATTGCTTTGATACCTTGCCCTCACCCAACAACATGGTCTTTGGTACAAAGGGGGCATTGATCTCATAGGGGATTCATATTTAGATTGAGTTGGTGATCATGATTCCCAATGATCTACTTTTAGATAAACATTCTTGCTTGGCTCGAGACCTATCTCTTGGGAAAATACGAATCAGCTTACAATTTCTCTATCATTCCTTGAGGCTAAGTATCAAGCATCTAGATTTGTACCATGTGAGGCCATCTGGCTTCTATGTTTATTATCTGACATTGGTATGTTGTAGAATACTCTGATATGCATTCGTACCCATAGCCAATCAGCCTTGGCCATTGCCAAAAATCCAATGTTCCATGTTCGGGCCAAGAACAACAAGATCCAATACCATTTCATCCATGAGAAGCTTGTATCATAGGAGATTACTCTAGATCAGTCTACCTCTCAAGAAAACTCAGGAGACATGTTCATGAAGACTTTACCTCAAGTTCCACTCTTCTCTTAGGATCTAGTCCTTGTCTTTTCCCTTCCTATGGGGTGTATAATGATCACTTCTAGTCGTTCTTTTGATTTCTCCTTCCAAGTTCCTAAGACATGTGAAGATCATGCTCCGGTATGGCTATGGGTAGGAGTGGACTTATATGAAGGAAGTATTCATTCAAACTTCCATGTATAGGTGTGTGTGTGTTGTGTTCGGTGACCACGTACATCTGCTCTGAAGTGTTATCCAAGTAGATGATCTTACTTGAAATCTCTAGGTCTTTGAATTCATAAAGAATGACTCTAGTGATGCTGCTAGCTTTGTCGGGTCTAAACCTCCAAAAGGCTTCATGAGTGTCTTTGTTAACAAAGATTTTTATGCTTGTGTTATCGTGAGGTAGCTAGTGAGGTGATTCTTGATAGGATTGATTTACCTTGAGGAGTTTTAGTTTCTCGTTCCTTGCCTTCATGATCTAGGTCTCATATGTCTGATTCATGTGCAATGTATCCAAACTCATACGTCTTATCAGGTAAGCTAGACACCACATACATGGCTTCTTGCTTATCTATGTACAACCCATTTTCAAATTTGACCATCGGGTGCTCAATTCAGAAGGATTTCTCTGGATTCCTCAGTTGAGCTATGGACCTTCATAGGCCATCCTCATAGATGTGAGCACCTAGGTGGTTGGTCCTAATTTACTTAAGTTGAGTCTTATTGGGACCCTCTAGTGTCTGTAGATGGGCAGCCCACATTTCACATATGGGTTTTTCCATGCTAAATGACATTTCTATCTCACTAGTGTGTGATCTTGCTACGTAGGCGTAGTCGCTCAACTATTGAGCCCATGATCTCGCCATGTGATTAACAGTGGCCTCAAATGATCTCATGCTTTGTCGATTTGATTTGCCTATATGTCTTCTTGACCTAAGGTTCATGAATTTAGCTTCCCTTTTCTAACTCAATGTACACACACATTGCAATGTTCCTTTATGTACCAATTACTTGTTCTTTTTAATACTCTTTGATGTTTTTCTTGTCACAATTATGCTCGTCAGGGATAAATTTTTGTTTCTTTGGTTGGTTCTCATTGCGTCAATTTAGATCCTTTCTCTTATAGTTATCACGGTTATGATATATCACTATCTTGCAGTTGAGTTCTATTAATGCCCTTGAACTTACACTCTTGACGTCACCCTAAGCTTATGGTTTAGAATTATGTATTAGCATAAGCTTGAATTGACAAAGGAGTTGTAGTGAATTTCCAACCTTATGTCAAGCTCCTTGTAAGCCCTTAGTATGCTCCCAATTGCTCAGGAGCCTTCCCAAACAATGCATATTGCCTTGGTTTCTAGGGGTACCCACATATGTTTGCCTTGGAAACCTTGCAATCAATGAAAATATGTCAAAAATTTGCAAAGAAATTGCCCTAATTTCTATCGAATAGGGGGACTATCATGATGGCATGAGGCTCTTGCAATGGATGAGGCTATCTCAATAGGCTCGGACCGTCAGGATGGCTTGGGCCATCGTGATGGCATGACCTGTTGTGATGGGGTTGGGGCTATCATGATGGCTTGGGCTGTTGTGATGGCATGGGTTGTCACAATGGCATGACCAATCACGATGGCCTGGGACTATCACGATAAGCTAAACCATCATGATAGGTTGGACCATCATGATAGGCTAGACCATCCTGATAGGTTGGGGCTATTGCAATGGCATAGCCATATGTGATGGCCTAGGACTATCGTGATGGGCTGAACCATCATGATAGGTTGGACCATTGTGATAGGCTTGGGCTATCATGATGGTGTCAGACGATTGCCATAGGCTGGACCGTCATGATGGATTCACCATGTTGCAATGGTGTGGAGATTGTGGAATTTTGCAAATCTAGCTATGCATCTTGGGAGGCGCTTGGGATCCCTTGCCACTTTTGTAGATGCGTACTGAAGAATTGCACTTCAATGGCCTATCACAATAGGCTGAACCAACGAACAAGATGATGGAAGAATTAGAGATTTTGTTCACTTGCACGAGCTACTAAGCTTGTTGTGGTGGGAAATCCTGCATAGTAACTCATGAGTGCAGAAACTAGATACTCTCTCACTCTCGCTTGCTCTCACATGCAAAGGAGGGAAATGAGGTGAATGTGGGTGGATGTGGAAAAAATAAAAAAAATTTGATGATGTTGATGATGTCTGGCTATGGAAGATAGAGGTATGGGAAGTGATATGAAGCAAAACAAAACACAAAAATAAGTAAAAATTCTTGCCAAAAACTCTAACTACTTATCTTCCAATGTCTATCTCTTAACACTCTTACCATCACATGTTCATCCTTGAGCACATCCTCGACAGTGGCACCAAATTTGATGTTGCTCTGGACAAGGATAAGTATCACATCAAGGAGCTCCACCTCCTTAATTGTCAATCCATTGAGATGTAAGGATGATATGAAGATCGTGAATGAGTTATGTGCATGAAGGTGAAGGTAAGAAACACATTAGTGCACCCGCACATACACACACACACACAAGTAAGAGACAATAGGAGAGAACATGGAAGAAGAGAAAAAACACTATTCATTATTCTATGATCTCTTACAAGCTCTCCGCAACAAGCCAACCCCAAAAATGAGCTCTCTAGCTCTATTTATATTTTGTTGAGGTGAAGTGATGAATTTCACATCTAACGATTGGCCTAGTTAAAAATTATGTCCTAAGATACATTTGGGGTATCAAACGATGTGCAAAAAATATGAAAATTGGTAGGTACATTCTACATAAGCTCCTCAAGCTTGAGGACTCCTTGGCTTTACAAAATGGAGCATTACATGGAAAAATTGGGTGTTTGTATGTTACAGATTAAAAATCACTATTGTTGCTCTTGATGAGGTTTGATAATTGTAAATCAATAGTGACAGTGGAAAATTTGAGGGTAGGGTCCCCTTTGTTCTCATGAATTTGCTCTCTACATGCTCCCTCTTCTTCTGTATCATGATCTGCTATCGACAAGATCAGATATCTCCTATGTTGTTGGAGCAGAAAGCATGTTCTCCTTGCCAATTCCATTAGAAGGCAAGTATGTGGATAGTTAGGTATGTGAAAGGAACCATTGATTATAATATTCTCTATGAAGAAGTATCATCTCTTGTTGGATATTGTGATTCAGATTGGGCAAGAGATATTGATTCCAAAAAATTGATTTTTGGATATTGTTTTTCTTTAGGATTTGGAAAATTCTCTTAGATCAATAAGGAGCAACGGAATGTAGCTTTATCTTCTATGGAAGCTGATTCCAAAGCATCATGTGTTGCAACATGTAATTCAATATGTGCTATTCCAGCCATCTTCTTCTCCGTGTGTCTTGTTGCGTTTGTGCTCCTTGTGTGTGCTTCTTGTGTGTCTCTCACACTTCTACACACACCCGATAGTGGTATCTGAGCAAGTTCAACTCCTTCTCAAGTTTTGGTTTTTTGCATCGCGGCGTGCGTGCACTTTTAACAGTGCAAATAGACTTCGGAGCATAGAACTGTGAATTTCAGCAGCCAAGAAACATTTCCACCAGGTGCGCTGGGGTTTTACCTCCATTTCAAAGCCATTCGTGCAGTCTGAATCGCCATCAGAGTGACGGTTTGTGAGATGAAATTTCAACATTCATTTCAGCTTTCATCAAAGTGAAGATTTTGTCCCATTCTTGTTCCTTAGCGAAATGGTGGGCAGCAATGGCTTGTTTGGCATGCTTCAAGCTGAAGATAAGCTTGATGGGACCAACTATCCGATGTGGTCTTACATGATGAAGCATGTTCTTGTTGCAAAAAAACTTTGGAACATAGTGGCAGATGTAGATCAAAGACCCACAGGTTCTTCTACTTCACAATCTATTGTTACAGATGGAGCTTCTTCTTCAAGTACAGTGGTTTCTCCTTCTCCACCTACACAGGAGCAAACTAGATGGGATGGAAAAGATGCTCAAGCTCATGCATTGATTGCACTTTCTATGAAGCATCATATAGTTCCACACATTCGGTCATGTTCTACATCGAGATAGGCATGGGACACTCTTGCTTCTTTGCATGTTGTGCGTAATGAAGCACGTGTTGCATACGTGAGGAAGCAACTTGAGGATGTATGTATGGATGAAAATGAGTCGGTGGATGTGTATGTGACATGCATCAAGGACTTGAAAGAGCAATTGGCAAACATAGATGAGATCATTCCGGATGCATCACTCATTTCTACATTGTTGAAAGTATTACCAGAATCTTTTCAAAGATTTGCTACTACACTCCGTTTGGTTGCAAAAGGAAATTCTAATATGTATGCATTTGATGAGGTTGTGTCTCTTCTTTTGCAAGAAGAGCAATCTAGAGTGAATAGGAGTGGTTTGATTGAGGGAACACAAACACTTACTATCTCACAAAAGGGAAAAAACAAGTATGGTTTAGCTTTGGGTTCATCAAAACCAAAGCCTCAACCTTCCTCTTCCACTCATTCCTCTAATGATGCTGATTTGCAAAAGAATAAGAGATGCAAATATTGCCGGAAGGTTGTTCATACTATTGGAGTGTAAAAAGCTTGCTAAACGCAATGAAAAGAAGAAGGAATCTGGCATGTCTATTGCTGAAAATTCAGCAAATGCAAAGAATGATGAAGCTAACATGGCTCAAGATTTTTGGGCATGTGTTGTTACATGTCATTATGATGCATCTTTGCATTCTAAATGTATGGTTGTGAGTGAAACTGATTCGGATTGGTTCTTTGATAGTGGTGCTTCAAAACACATAACGTCATGTAAAAGATTTTTTGCCTCTTTGAAAGATGCACCCAAAGGAGGACATGTGGTGTGTGCAAACAATGCTTCTTATCCTATCATTGGAGTAGGAGAAATTGAGCTTACGACTGCAAATGGAGGTGTGATTCTCTTAAAAAATGCATTGTATGTGCTCGGTATCAAGAAGAACTCAATTTCAGTTCCGTTGATTGCCAAAGTTGGACTTCATGTACACTTTGTTGATGATAAGTGAATGGTTCATGATTTCAGCAATGGTGATGTTATTGTGATGTCCGGTACATTATGTAATGGTTTGTATCGCATGGATACATACAAGAGGGCTGCCTCAAATGCCTTGGTTGCTCATACTTCTTCCATGGCTGAAATGGACCTTTGGCATGCTCGTTTTGGTCAATTGAACTTCAATAGTTTGCTCTACTTGCAAAAGAAGGACATGGTTACTGGCTTGCCTACACTTGATTCCATTGAAAAGCATGCATTTGAAGGTTGCATTCTTGGAAAAATGCATCATGCTTCTTTTCCAAAAGATAGTCATACACACACTATAAGAAAATTGTAGCTTGTTCATAGTGATGTATGTGGTCCCGTCAAGACTCCATCTTTTGGGAACCATGTATACTTTGTTACCTTCATTGATGATGCTACTTGCCATACATGGGTGTATCATATGAAAGCAAAGAATGAGGTATTTTCTTGCTTCAAAGCATTTTTAGCTATGGCTGAAAATTTTTCTTCACAAAAGCTTTTGACTCTACGCACGGATCGTGGTGGTGAATACATGTCACATGAGTTTAATGCTTTTCTTTGTGAAAGAGGTATTTCACACCAATGTATGGTGCCATATACACCTCATCAAAATGGTGTTGCCAAGCATAAAAATAGAACTCTACTTGAAATGACACGATGTATGGTTAAAGGAAAGCATCTTCCTAATAAGTTTTGGATGGAAGCGGTCATGTGTGCAAACTATGTGTTGAATCGCTGCCCTACAAAAGCATTGAGAGTCATCACTCTTTATGAGGCTTGGAATGGTCATAAGCCTATGATTAGTCATATGTGTATGTTTGGTTGTTTGGCATATTATGCTCTTGTGCCATCACAACAATGTCACAAACTTGATGAAAAGGCAACGAAATGTATTGTTGGTTACAGTGCTGAAAGTAAGGGATATCGTTTGTATCATCCATTGACAAACACAATTATTGTGAGTCGAGATGTGGTATTTGCTGAAAATTCAGTTTTCCCTCTACTTGAATGCAAAAAACAGCCAATAGTTAGAAATGTGTTCGATACACTCATGCCTTTGTTCCAAAATGGTGCGCTTGACTATGGCCATGTAGAGCAGCCAACTGAGGCTCAAAGGGATGAAAAATTCTAGCCAAATAGGGCTGAAAATGCAAAGAATTTCCAGCTAAACATGGCTGAAAAATTTCAGCCAAAAATTATCAAAACTACTAGAAATTTCTAGCCACATATGGCTGAACATTTGCATCAAAATATGGCTGAAAATGAGCATGAAATTCAGCCCACTCATGATGTACATGTTGAAGATGTATTACATAATGAACGCATGTCTATCAAGAGTGCACAATCTATGCCAAAGTGGTTGAAACAAACTTTGCAGGACAACAAATTGAGTGCACCTTTACTTGGTAGAACAAGATCAAGCTCTCACCATGCATCAAGTAATTTTGTGGATTATTCTCTTATTGCTACAACATGTAATGAAGAGCCGCTTTCTTTTGAAGATGCATGTGACGATCCAAAATGGATGAGTGCTATGCAATAAAAAATGGATTCCATACATAGGAATGGTACTTGGGAGTTATGTGAATTGACAAAAGGAAAGAATGCCATTGGTACAAAGTGGGTTTACAAGATTAAGAGAAAATCTGATGGTAGCATTGATCGCTACAGATTGGTTTCCAAAGGATATGCGCAACAATATGGCATTGACTATGAGGAAACTTTTGCACCTACTTCACGCATGATTACCATTTGTACCGTGGTTGCATTGGTTGCCCATCAAGGTTGGAACGTGCATCAATTGGACATAAAAACAGCCTTCTTGAATGGTGATTTGCAAGAAGAGGTTTATGTGAAGCAACCTCTTGGATTTGCTATGAAAGGGAAAGAACATATGGTTTGTCGCTTGCATAAAGCCTTCTATGGTCTCAAGCAAGCTCCACATGCATGGTATGACAAAATCCATAAGCACTTGATTGCTATTGGCTTCACATGTAGTCCGATTGAAAGCACACTCTATGTACACAAAAATGGGGTTGATTTTATAGTGCTTGTTCTTTATGTCAATGACATACTCTTGACTAGGTCATATCATGCAAAACTTGACATTCTTATGGCTGATTTGCAGCATACTTTTGATGTCACTTATCTTAGTCTTTTGAGCTACTAACTTGGCATCCAGTTTGTATCGGTTGAGGGGGGAATTGTTATGCATCAAGCAAAGTAAGTTGAAAAACTACTTCAGCGTTTTGACTTTGAGGATTGCAAGCCAGCTTCCACACCAGTTGAGACAGGATTTAGGTTCTCAGTTGAGGATTCCAAATGATGCATTTGACACTTCTCTTTATCAGCAAGCTGTGGGATGTCTTATATATGCATGCAACACAAGGCCTGATATACAGTATGCAGTTTCCCACTTGAGTAGATTCATGCATAGCCCTGACACTAAGCATTAACAAGCGGTAAAACATGTGTTTAGATATCTCAGAGGCACTTTGAGCTTAGGTCTCTTTTATGACACAGATGTTCAGCCATGTTTGCATGCTTTTAGACATAGTGATTGGGCTAGTTGTTATGATACTTGCATGTCCACTAGTGGTAATTGCTTTTTCCTTGGAGACTCATGCATATCTTGGTTGAGTAAGAAGCAACCTACAATGGCGACATTGAGTTGTGAAGCTGAGTACAGGGTAGTTTTCACAGCTACGATGGAGTGTATATGGCTGAGATGCCTATTGATGGAGCTTTGCATGGAGATTGATGCTTCTACGCATATTCTCATTGATAGTCAGAGTGCTTTGGTTGCTGCACAAAACCTAGTGTTTCATGCACGGATCAAACATATTGAGGTGCATTATCACTATGTGAGAGAGCACCTTCATGTAAGAGATATTGATTTGGTATATGTACCTACACAAGATAATGTGGTAGACATATTCACCAAAGCTCTTCCATGAGAAACGTTTGAAGCTTTTTGCAAAGATTTAGGTTTAATACCTTGTGGGGGCTGATATGTCACTCCCTGTATGTGTTCACATCATTTGCTCCAGGGGGGTTTGTTACACTTATGTGTTCCTCGAGTAGCTTTGATGTGAACCTTTTCCCTATACATGGGCACTTTTTACTCTAGTGCTAGCTAGAGGGTTTTCCCCCATGTTACCACATACTTGATACTCTCATATGTGGTGGTACTTTGTACTTAGGGATATTATTTAGCTCTTACTTCAGTTTAGTTCATAGTCAATAGAGAGAGCTATTCCAGCCATCGTCTTCTCCATGTGTCTTGTTGCGTTTGTGCTCCTTGTGTGTGCTTCTTGCATGTCTCTCACACTTCCACACACACCCAACATTTAGGAGGAATATACTAAGAGAAATGTGCATAAGAAGCCAAGGGGCTAATCCCACCTTTTTAGGGAGATGAAGATACACAGACACAGTCACATTGTTTTGATCATAAATCAAGATCTATCATTCTATTGACTTTGAAACTTTGTAGCTATGCTTATCACATTCCTAAATTCCTATCAGATGATAACACTATAAACATAGATAAATAACTCAGAGAACTTGACAAACTTTACTCAATGTGATGCACCAATATAGAGAGATAAATATAGCTATGCAAATGAAGTGCAAATGTATTTTTATCTAAGATATGATACAATGAGAGTGTGGGACTTCTATATCAACAAAAGCCATATTAGACTAAAAAACAAGAGCTTCCATCACCATAAAAGAGCTTTGGGATAAATGGGTTAAATCTACCTGAAGGTCCACACAAATGAAATTACAATTACCAAATGGTCACATAGAGCATCGTCTTGAACTATTGGAAGGATTACCAATTTTGATATGTAGAGTATAATTTGAGCATAGACTAGATATCTCTGAATTTGGAAAGGTTGGAGGCTATGAGACAATTTTAGGAATGCCTTTCATGCACCATCTCAAAGTGATCCGAATCTCACCCACCTATCTACACTTTAGAGAGACTAGAGTTCTCTCTAAGTCAAGCTTAGAGTCTAGCACTTATAAAAAACTAAGTGCTTATGAAAAGAAACAAAGAGAGAAACTTCACTTGGTCAATTATGCACTTATGCACGAAATTCAAGAGATATCTAAGACTTCCTCGTATAAAGAAGTTAAAGGAAAATCTCAATGGGAAAAATCTATGAAATAAGAGATCTAATCCATTGAAGACAAGAAAACTTGGACTCTTACTCTTGATCATCTAGTCAAAAAGTTATTGTAGTCTGAATCTATAAGGTCAAGTATAAATCCATGGATCCATAGACAATTATAAACCTCACTTAGTATGTAAGGGATAAAAAAAAACACAAGGCATCGACTATGAAGAAATTTTGCCCCAACAATGAGGTTTATGACCATTTGCACAATGTTTGGATTGGACACCCACTTAAAGTGGTTAATATATCAGTTAGATGTTAAAAGTGTTTATGTAAATGTTGATTTTCAAGAATAAGTGTACATTGAACAACCAAAAGGTTTCAAAGTTAAAGGCAAAGAAGATCAATTGTATCTACTTCACAGAGCACTCAATGGACCAAAGCAAGCACCCCAATTGGAAGTTCCAATTCTCCTAGGCATACACTAGATATGATTCTCCCAATTTGAGAGATATGATTCACTTGGGAAAAAGAATTCATGCAAGTTTTTTGAACCATGGAAATTCGTATAATGTTGGCTGAGGCTTTTGGATCTAAAGGGATCGTATAGATCCAAACTTCAATTCTTCTAAGTCCTATTTGAACACACTTTGTTTGTTGAGAAGGGGTTTTAACAATCCACATCCTCTACTAATTCAAAAGGTATCTCTTCCCAAAGTGCACTTAAAATGAATATGTCATATCCTTCAACACCCCACATTCTACCATGTGCTGATTATTCATGAATACATTGAGCATGGTTAACATTTGCATTCAATTTTATGGTTTGAAATCTTTTTCATTGAAGACTCTAGGCATGTAAGCTGAATCCTCGATTGGTCTAGACATGCGTTTGTGTATACCTTCCTTCCCTTTGTTTCTTCTTTCATCTTCTCATATATCTGCCTTGCAAACCCACAATTGGTTATACCTTGCATCCAAGAGTGATTCTCTAAATGTATACTATGTATAAAGGTCGTCTCTTCATCTTGATAAATGGCATTCCATTGTAATGGAATGATGTCCTTAAAAGAAAAGCTTTAAAGCTTTATCTTAGTGGTCACACCTAAGTGTTAAAAGTATAAGGAATTAGAACCCCAATCTTAATTAGGCTTTGGAATTCTCAGTATCCAATAAAAATATGGTTCTTTGACTTAGAAGCAAGCTTTTGTTGATCTTCTGTGGATATTTGCACATATGAATCACTGCTAAAGACACAAAAGTATCTGAGATTGGGCTTCCATCCATGGTAAGCCTCAAAATGTGACATGCTCGACTACCCTCTGATGTTGCCTTTGAAGTTGTAGGGCCAGAAATCTCCATAGTTTCTTGGTCTTCTACATGTCTTCTGTCAGCATCATGTATGTCTTCAACCTGCAATGAATCTTTCACACCATACCATGGTAATAATTCATCAAAGGTAACATCTCTAGATACCTTCAAATCTTTAATTTTAGGATCATAGCATCAAAAACCATTTTTTTCACTTGAATATCCAATAAATATACACCTTTCAACTTTTGATTCAAGTTTATGCCTCAATTCATAAGGCACGTGCACATAACGTACACAACCAAAAATCTTGAGATGAGATAGATCTAGTTTCTTACCATACCATGCTTCATATGGACTTAAAGAATGTACACCTAAATTTGGGCGCCTATTCATGATGTGGATGGTTTTACTTGCTACATTTGGCCAATAGCAATTGGACACATTCATCTCATTGAGCATTGATCTTGCCACTTCAAATATGTGTCTATTTTTCCTGCCTGTAGCCTCATTTTTTTGGGGTCTATACCTACTCGTATATTTCTTTTTGATGCCATTATGGCTTAAAAATTCACAAAAACTCCTTGGAGAGGTATTCTCCCCCTCCATCAGATCTAAAAATCTTTATGTACTTGCAGGGGGAGGGAGGGAGGGGAGGGAGGGAGGGGGGGAGGGGGGGGGGGGGGGGGGAGGGAGGGAGGGGGGGAAGGGGGGGGAGGGGGGGGAAGGGAGGGAGGGGGGGGGAGCGGGGGAGGGGGGGAAGGGGGGGGGGGGGGCGGGGAGGAAGGTAGGGAGGGAGGGGGGGAGGGGAGGGGGAAAGGGAGGGAGGTTCATCTTCATCTCGGAGGTTTTTGAGAGAAGAAGAGGTAGCAAAGAGAGAGTTGAAGCATAGGAGCAAGGAGAAAGAAAGAGCTGAAGATCACCACCTTCATCAAAAGCAAGTAGTGAACTCTAGCTCGTGCTTTGCTACAACTGAAGGAGATCATTGGAGGGGCAAGAAGTGGCAAGCACAATCTTTCCAAACCCAAGACAGAGAGAAAAAAAAAATCCATCTGGAGCTCTGGTGGAAGCATGAGAGTGCAATATCTTGAGATAAGTGCTTTCGATTTGTTTGTAAAATGCAATTAGGACAAACATTCAACCATTTCCTAAAACCAAGATTAGCCTTTTTCTTATTTCAAGCATATAAAAATACAGTCATAGTAAGACGAAAGCAGTCACACAAAATCAATTTAGAGGTGGACATGAAGCTGCTAGTTTATCCCAAACTTTACATCAAAAATCCATGAAGGCTCATTACATATAATGAAAGTGTGTTTTTCACATTATAATAAAATTTATTTGTAACTGGGTTAGATTTAGTCATCTAGATTACCTTTGTAAACAAGCACCACATGCAACAAGGATCTATGAGAATTGTGTACTTAAGAGATACGAAGTGATTGGTTCTTGAAATTTACAAATGACAAATAAGTACATATTTTTAATTTTATAATATTTGATACTGTTTTTATTTGAATTTCTATCGCTTTGAAGTTGTTTAGGTCCCTTGAATCATCTTTATAACTATAACTAAGTATTGCAAAGATAAAATTTGCATGCGAACATAGGACTCTTTTTTTGATCTTTTTCTTACAGTTTAGGAAAGTGGTGTATTAACTTCATAAATCGGCTAGTGTAAGTGCTCCTAGTGGATGGACTTTGGCATTTTTGCATTATGCTCAACTTACTTTGGACCATATGAAGGTCTATCTCATATGAAGCTTTGGGTTGAATAGGAGTTTGGTGAAAACTTCAACTTTTGCTCGAAGAACCCCGTGAAGAATGCCTCTAATCAATCAAGAAAAGTAAGCCACCAAACATTCTCGATCCAATGCTTCACTTAAGTCAAATGTAAGTACCTTTTCTCTATAATGAAGTCGTGACAAGTGCAATGTTGTATGCTGTACATTCAAAAGAGAGATCAACCATGTTTTGATCATTGTGAGTAGCTAGATGATCATTAGACAAGTTGGGTCACTGACTTCTAGCTAGATTTTGAGAAGTTTAGATGTATTTAGGATATATCTCTCTATTGTCCATGCATCATTGGTAGATCTTACTATTTCAAGAAATTCAACTACTTTTTTGTATTATTCCCTGCTACCTTTGTCCCTAGAACTCTTGCCATTTGATGCACAATTGGGCAGTATACAAGGTTGAGTTGTAGGGATTGGGGACTATTTATCCAGATTCCTTGGCAATGCTTCTTATATACTAGGAAGGCATTTTGGAATTGGGCGTTCATTTGTTCCTAGTCCATATGCTAGATATCCATCTCAATATATTCGAGATATTCATTGGATTTGATCTCAAGGAATTTCAGTCGATATTCCCTCATTTAATTTCTTCATATGAGGGGATTAAATGCTTGATCTTTTCCAAAGTTTTGTGTGGCATAAAACAATGTTGCCGATAGAAAGCTACTATGCAGACTTCAAAATTGTCATGCAGTTCTTGTAGTAGTGCTACCCATTCCTCTTGACTTGTCTTCAATCTCGCCATAAGGTAAGCCAATTGTTGCCCTTGATGCCCCCTTGTTAAGTCTTCTTCCTTAAAAATGGATTCCACTAGTGGAGGAGAGTGGGTTCTTAGTGGTGTAGGAGGGTGGGTAGTTTGTTCTTGAATCTCTTATAGTAGGGCTTCTCACTGTGCCTTCTCCTCCTTCAACTTTTCCTTTCTAGCTATTGTTGAGACTTCTATTTGGTAATAACATCCAATTGCTTCTTCAAATTTTCTTGGGCAAATCATAATTTCTGATTTTCCACTTTTAGAACTTGAGTCTCTAGATTAGACATACCTTCCATGGTCCCTTGTTAGGGGATGATCTTTTGATCCTTGTATGTGTTGGTCTGTGTCAGTAATTGAATTATGGATAGTCTTGGACTTCTCTATGATCTCCCTAGGCTTGACATCACCATTTTCTTGATGTTTCTTAGCAATTAACTTCCATGCTTGAACTTCATTCTCTAGATCTACAAATTTTGATGAGGCCACCTCTAGCTTGTCTTTAGCCTAGTCGCGAACTATTTGCAATCTCTACAAACTTCTGTTCAAGGACTGGGGATTCTATCAGTGCAGATAGAGCAAAGTAGACTGCAACACACATTGATTTCCCTGCGCAGTAATCAATAGTCACCAAAATTAATACATACAAGATCAAAAGAAAAGTATTGATGAGACAATATATGGCATTAGAAAAACAATATTCTCCACTAATGGAAAAATATATTACAATAGAATACTACTATGCAATTCCAGTTCTTTCTGAATAGTGAGTGCAGAAAGATCTCTTCTTCCTTACTAGAATATCTACCGACTTCATGAATATATAATAGTCTGACTTCACATGTAAATAACTAGAAACTGGGTAGTTCGTCTGGACATCTAAAGGTATATTTACACTAGAGTTCTTTTTTACAAGAAAGAGGCTGGAATGGTTGTTGCAGAGGCCTCTACACCGAAAACAGAGTCTGCAAATCTTGTGAAGGAAGAAGAATGGGCGTTTACTACTGTCTGCAGTTTTGACCCATCTTCTTAGCAGTGCATGTCTGTAGTAGACTCAGATGTTTGGTATTTTGACAGTGGGGCAACCAAACATATTACCTCGCAGCGCAGTTTCTTCTCTTCACTCGAGCCTGCCCCTACAGGGAATAGTGTTACATGCGCCAACAACTCCTCTTATCCTGTTATGGGAGTTGGTAAGATCATTTTGACTACTGCTGATGGTAGTTCTTTCACTTTGTCAGATGCTTTATTTGTGCCAGGGATCAAGAAGAATCTGTTATCAGTTGCTGCATTAGCCAAGATTGGCTTGGTTGTGAAATTTGTTGATGACAGATGTACAGTTCATGGTCTGTCAAATGGCGATGTGATTATTGCTTCTGGCATTTTATGTCGTGGGCTGTATAAGCTGATAGACTATGAAAGATCTGTAAATGATTTGGCATGTGCAGTAAATGATTCTCAGGCTATGTCAGATGCAAAGCTTTGGCATGCACGCTTTGGTCATCTGAATTTTGCTAGTTTGCTACGCCTGCAGAAATCTGAAATGGTCTCCTCTTTGCCCAAACTTGAGGCACATGGAAAACATGTTTGTGAAGGCTGTATTTTGGGCAAAATGCAGCGTTCCTCCTTTCCAAAAGATGGTTCAGTTTGGGCTACACAAAAATTGCAGCTTGTACGTAGTGATGTCTATGGTCCTATGCAGACACCCTCTTTTGGAAATTACCTTTACTTCGTGACTTTCATTGATGATTTTTCCAGGCATGCATGGGTATATCCACTCAAAGCAAAGTCCGAAGTGTTCATGTGCTTTAAACAGTTTTTGGTTTTGGCTGAAAATTTGTTAGCATGTAAAATGGGCACCCTCCGTTCTGATCGAGGTGGGGAATATATGTCTTCTAATTTTAATGCATTTCTGGCTTAACGTGGGATAAAACACCAGTGTACAGTGCCGTATACACCTCAACAGAATGGAGTTGCTGAACGGAAGAACAGGTCTCTCATGGAGATGGTGAGGTGTATGGTCAAGAGTCAGGCTTTACCTCATAGTTTCTGGCTTGAGGCTGTCATGTGTGCAGCATATGTACTGAACAGGTGTCCCACTAAAGCACTGCAGTCTATCACTCCATATGAGGCTTGGCATGATCGCAAGCCATCTATTGCTCATCTGCGTGTTTTTGGTTGTTTGGCATACACATTAGTGCCTGAACAACATCGCAGTAAATTGGATGATAGAGCAGTAAAATGTATATTTGTTGGGTACAGTTTTGAAAATACAGGCTATCGTCTGTATGATCCATAGACTAAACGCATTCTGGTTAGCTGTGATGTTGTTTTTGTGGAAGATGCTATTCAACCATTGCTTTCACGTACTAAGGAGACATCTGTTAGCTCCAAAGACATGTATGATACTTTGATGCCTCTTTTTATAGGTGGACAATCTAGTGCTTTCCCTAATGAGGCAACCTCTAAGCTGTTGCAGGTTTCATATGATGATGCAGATCATTCCATTTCTGATGCAGATTTACATGATGCACTTGTTGATGAGAGAGCTGATATTGAGCAGGCAAAAACTATGCCAAAATGGCTGGTGCAGACTTTGCGTGACAACAAATTAGATGCACCTTTGTCATATCGTACTCGTTCAGGCTCTCATAGTGCCTCCTTTGCATCAGATTGCTATGCTATGGCTGCGTCTAGTCTCTGTGATGAGAATGAGCCTGTTTCTTTTGATGAAGCACAGAATTCAAAAAATTGGATGGCTGCTATGCAATCTGAATATGATGCTATAATGAAGAATGGTACATGGTCTTTATGTGACTTGCCTCCTGGCAAGAAGGCCATTGGCACTAAGTGGGTATACAAGCTGAAGAGTAAACCTGATGGTACAGTTGACAGGTATAAGGCTAAGCTTGTTGCAAAGGGTTATGCGAAGGAAAGAGGCATTGATTTTGATGAGACCTTTGCACCTACATGCCGTATGACTACTGTTCGGAGCATTTGTGCACTTGCAGCCCATCATGGTTGGAATGTACATCAGTTGGACATTAAAACAACATTTCTGAATGGTGACTTGCATGAAGAAGTGTATGTTTTTCAGCCCCGTGGCTTTGTGCAGAAAGGGCATGAAAACCAGGTGTGCAGGTTAAAGAAGGCATTATATGGTTTAAAGCAAGCACCACGTGCTTGGTATAAGAAGATACATGCCTATCTGGTTGCACATGGTTTTGAGAACAGTCCAACTGAAAGCACCTTATATGTTAAGCGTGCTAATGATGTGCTTCTGATCATTGTTGTCTATGTTGAAGACATGCTGCTCACTGGTCCTATTGAGAAGCATATTGCTGATTTCAAGACTGATTTGCATGCCTCATTTGAAATGTCTGATTTGGGGCATTTGCATCACTATTTGGGCATTCAGTTTATGCAAGTTGATGGTGGAATGGCTTTGTGTCAAACGAAATATATTGACACATTATTGCAGCGTTTTGGCCTTGAAGACTGCAAGCCTATTGCCGCTCCTATGGAGATAGGTTTACGATTGAGTCTTCATGATGTTGGAGATGCATTTGATGCTGTTCTCTATTAGCAGGCTGTTGGATGCTTGATTTACTTATGCATTACTCGGCCAGACATTCAGTTTGTTGTCTCAAAGATGAGCAGGTTTATGCATTGCCCAGGAGTCACACATTGGAAGGCGGTTAAGCGCATCTTTCGCTGCTTGAGTGGTACTCGGCTACTTGGGTTGTTTTATCCCAAGGGGGGATCACTACCGCCAGATTTGCATGCTTTTTCTGACTCAGATTGGGCTGGTTGCTATGACACTCGTGTGTCCACCAGTGGTTTTTGCTTCATGCTTGGTAGCTCATGTATATCTTGGTTGAGCAAGAAGCAGCCTACTATGGCCACTTCTAGTTGTGAGGCTGAGTATAGGGCATCTTTCACAACTACTGTTGAGTGTGTGTGGCTCAGATGCCTTATGGCTGATTTGGGTGTTGGTCAGACTTCTGCCACCACCATCTTCACTGACAGTCAGAGCGCATTGGCAGTTGCGAGGAACCCTGTGTTCCATGCTTGCACTAATCACATTGAGGTGCATTATCATTATGTTAGGGAGAGGTTCTCTGCTGGGAAGATCAGCTTGGCATATGTGCCCACGCAGGAGAACATTGCAGACCTTTTTGAAGCTTTCCGCAAAGCTTTGGGCTTACTTCCTTTTGTGGAGTGATTTCCACATAGCTTGGCACTTCCTTATACATGAGTGCCAGCTACTTGTTCACCGCATCACTCCCAGGGGGGATTTGTTGATATATTTAGGTAGTGATGTGTGTGAACACACTAGGACCATCGGGGCACTTTTTCCCCTCTTTAGGAGGTTTTTTTTCCCTCGGCTTGTATATACACCTATTGCCCTAATGGGCTACTTATCTTTGTACATTCTCTAGTAATACATTCAGTATTGTGTGTTTGTGCTCCAAGCTTCTTCTTCTTCCTTGTGCTTTTCGCGTGCTTCCACAGACGTCTAACTCCAACAAGTTCTTTGGATATCCCCACTGAGCTTTCCATGCAACTTTGGTCACCTTGGCCTCTACACAATATATAGATAAAACATCAGCAAAGTGTTGATTGTCCTTAGCAGCTTTGATCAGATACATCTACAACTTCTAGTTGCTCTCCTCTTTCTTCACCAACTTTAAATCTATATCCTCCATCAACTTCTGTCGCTCTGTAATTTCTCATAGCTCCATAATTTGGGACTCCTTCTCTAGAATATGCATTTTTTTCTGTGCATCTTTTTGGCATCCTTGATCTATTGCTCCAGATCATTTATGCTATTCAATTTCGCCGATGCAACATTATGGTTATCCGACAGTGAAACAATTCTGGTCCTCTAGAGAAGATTTCTTGACCTACAAGATATCGATACTTTTCTATAATGCAACCTTATCCAGTAAGGCTTTGGACTTTAGCATTGTCTCCTCCTATAATTTTCTTCACTGTATTTCTTTCTTATTCTGACTCCATAAAGCAATGATAGAACTGTTCATCGCATTGACCTACTCCATAGAGATGTCAGCCCTACCTGCAAGGCTATTCTCCAACTCTTGAATTTTTTGAGTTAGCAGAGCATTCTACTTCTACAACTCTTTCTGGCTTTGCTCTACTTGCTGGTTGCTAGGTTTTGCATGATTAAAGTGTAACGAGAATAAAGAAAGGATACATGAGGCATCAACTAAATAAGCCATTGATGGTTTAAAGTCCCTCAGATACCATGTATAGATCATCTGGGAGCAAGGTAACTTTGGCAATTGAGCTTTGCCATCTTTGTTTCTCCAAGGATCTTTAATTTGTTCTTTAAACAAAGGAAAATGAATGTGGTCGAGTTGATGATGGTGCTCTTGTTCTCGGTCTACTCAGTTCTTGGATTCTTCCTCCATTTTCCTTATCTTTTCAACCTCCAGTCTTGTTGCTTCCTCAACTTCTTGTCTTCGGTTTTCTGCTTCTGATACGACTCGAGAAGCGTCTTCTTCCTTCATTTTCCTCTTTGCTTTGACTTTAGGTGCCTGGATGGTTCTTGCTTCCGCTTGTCTCCTGGACTCCTTTATCCAACGGGGCTTCTTCCATTTTATGAAAAGCATCTAGAATAATTTCTTTCCTTCTCCTCTTCCGCATATCGGTATTCAGATCGATTGGAGGCTTTGAATGCCTCATTACTTTGGCCCAAAACACAACCTCTGACAATTTCACCAACTTCCTTTGGGCCTGCGAAAAATAACAAAGAGAAAGCTATGCCAATATATATATATATATATATATATATATATATATATATATATATATATATATATATAGTATATATATAGTATATATATATAGGGATACTATATATATATATATATATATATATATATATATATATATATATATATATATATATATATATATATATATATATATATATATATAGTTCTTGGTGTTGAGGGTCTACGACTTCTTCGTCGATCGGAGGAGTCATTTGGTTTCTTTCTTGATATGCAAGAACATGACTTCACATTAGTTGACTTGACCATTTACCAGAAGAGATTGACTGAGTCACCATTCAATCAAACAGCATACACACTCTCGCAATAAACCTATGGACTCCTTCGAAAATTGTTTAAGTATCATCCTCATTTTGTGCATGTATTTCATAATCACACATGGAGTTTGCATGCCATGCCGTGAACTACACTAGATCTGCCCATCATTACCTCATAAATCGAGCTAGATGGATCACCACCCTCCATTTTTGTCTTAATTGTGCATGTAAAATTGCCACCCTTCATGTCTGCCTTAAATTCAAGGTTCTGCACTCAATCTGACTCAAAACTATTTATAATTTTAGATGCCTTTTTCTATATCTAGTATTTTTTTTCCCATTTTTTCATAAATATAAATATATACATCTATATACACATTTTTTTCAACAGCTCCAATGAACAACTCTCATACAGTCAGAGCTTGGACCCGTTGACTGTGGTCCGCAACACTTCCTCCACTTAAAGTACCAAGCTCGAAAGTAGTAGGTTTTACTTGAGAGTGAATCTAGAAAGGGCCAGTCCATCGTAGGTTAAATTTATGAGTATGCCATTTCATTTTGGAATTAAAAAAGAGCATGTGTTCACTCGTTATAAACACTTGGGTCTTTACATTGCAATCATGCCATCGGTGTTGTCTGAGCTGGGATTCTTGTGCAACAAAAATTTCTAGTATCTATCTTCGTTTGGATGGCATAATTGCTCTAAAGAATCCTTCAGTGAAATCCATTCGCGGACCACTACTCGCAAATTGAGAGCCACAATTCCATGGGCACAACAACTAGGTCAACTTCGAAGGTTTAGAGCCGGTTACAACCTTAATAGGTTGTTCGGTATGCCTATAAGACCATAGATTAATACTCTTCCTGCTTTGATGGGTGCTCGAGAATCATTTTTTGAAGCATCATGAGTAGAACCTTGTTGGTAGTCTCCACCAAGCCATCAGCTTGAGGATAATATAGAGAATTGAACTTGTGTTCAATATGGTAATAATCAATTATATGGTGGTTAAGGAAATGAGATCCACAATCAATTAAATTTGGGCATCATTTGGTCACTCAGATGTATGGCCAAAAATCTCGAGACTAGACTTAAGCAAAGGTTCTCATGATATATAAAACAAGGAATTCACCTAGCTTAGCGGATAAGCCTTAAGGGAGGCAAGGAGGAGATGTTGAGTTCAAAACTTGCATGTAACAAGTTTTTGCCCAAGAGCTCCATGAATCGGAACATTGTGCACTGTTCCTTCTGACTCGCACCTTTCCAGATAAAGGTGGTGGGGAATCAATCCACAAAAGAGTGGTATGGATTGATTTAGAAAAGTATGGCTCTCAACTCATGCTACTTTTCCAAAAGAGTGGTTCTCAAGTAAAGTTTCTCTTTTAAGGAGTGGCTTAGAATCAAAGGGATTGAGTCCTTAATAGCTATATATATAGGCATAAGGTTGGGAGGAGAGTTGTAAGGAATTGAACTCACAACCTCTTGGTTAGGAATGTGATGGGCTAACCACTTGCCCCAAAAGCCATGGTTGAGGATTACTTCCTAATCCTCTCTCTTAGGGTGTGGTTCAACCATCTCCTACCAGGATTATGTTACATTCTTCCCCCCTTGAACTCCCTCGGGAATGTACCCTGACCAGCTATGGGACTGGTAGGATGTACCCTGGATGTACCCTGGCAGGATGTACCCTGACCAGCAATGGGACTGGCAGGATGTACTCAATCAAGTTCCATCCAAGGATTCCCAAGGAATTCACACATTGCAAGGTAGCTCATTGGAAAGTTCGTTCCGAGAGCTTTCCAACGGTATATTACACGCCTCAATCCGACCTACGGATTGGGAGATACACCCCAATCATTGTAAGGTCCATCATTGAAATCGACGCGCGCCTTCCACAAATCCTACCCTTTCACATGGAGGATGCCCAAGCGCCTTTTTTAGAGGCCATTGGGTCATTCCATTTTGCCCAAGCCTACTTCCTAGGCTCTGATACCAATGTAAGGAATTGAACTCACAACCTCTTGGTTAGGAATGTGATGGGCTAACCACTTGCCCCAAAAGCCATGGTTGAGGATTACTTCCTAATCCTCTCTCTTAGGGTGTGGTTCAACCATCTCCTACCAGGATTATGTTACAAGAGTATGCATCTTTCTTACAAAATAATGGTTTTCATGCATGAGACGAAGTACAAATACTTCTTCTTGCCCATACAATGTTTCTCTTTTGTTACCAAAGTTCTAATTGCACAAAATTATGTACATTGGCATGATTGATGCATAAAAACGAGAACCAAAAGTAGAATGCTAATCACAAAAAGTAAAAGAATATAGGAAGCTAAGGCTTGCTTGAATCATTTATGTCATGCAAGAACATGCATATGCATGCATACCATGCAATTTTCTACTACCATATGCATCTACACAAGCATAATTTTCTTCTATGAAAAAAATTATTTGGAAAATAGAGCCTTTAGAAGCTAATTTACTCTATCAAAGCAAGAGAAATTGGGGAAGAACTAATGCTTAAATATGTAGAACATCCTTCCTCATATATTAAGTAAGAAAGTATGTGTTTCTTAATTAAAATTAAGAAAAGTTTTAAAATTTGTAAGTTAGGTAGTCCCAATCAAAGACTTAGGTTTTCTTACCACGTCATTAGAAAGGAAGTACTCTATACATGTATTTATACTCGGATGTTTGACAATACATATTCTTTGGAACACAACCATGTGTTCTGTGTCCTTTATTGCCTTAGAATAGATCTTTCAAAAATCTTTGATTATGTCAAAATATTTTTGAGGACTTGCAAACATTGGCATGGAAAACCTAGCATATTTAGTGACTTCATTAACTATAAGTAATACTTTGAAATGGGTTGTTGGCAATGCTTTCAAAAATAGATTTCCTAGGGACCTCCCAATTATTTGAAAGCAAACTACATTTCCCCTTATATGATTTACTCATTAATCCTAAGTAGAATGATATGCCAAATAGATTCATTAGTTCCATGATCTTTAACTAGTTGTGTCTCACTGAATTCCATCCAAGGAAATGATAGCAGTGACATGCAAGCATTTGAACTTACACCAAATTTAAAATATAAATTCAATAAATGTTTTTTCATGCTTACTTACACCTATATACATGGCATGTAGTATACAAAGAAATCATGAAATCTTGACCACAGTTCCCTAATGTTTTTGTAGCTTCAGGTGTTCGAAGCCTTTGCATTTCGGAATGACCACTTAGACAAGATATATCTAGGTTTCTTCAAAAAAAGTTTTAGGATATAAATCCTTAATTTAATAGTCATCTTTATCTATTTCTTTTTTAGTCCCCAATCGTATTCTATCACATAGCCTTGAGTTTAAACATTTCTACCACATGCAATTCATTGCAAAAGGCCAAATGACCACCAAACACTTTTTTATATGCTCTTTAATAAAACGTATAGTGGTAAGGTTAGCCATGCACTATAAATTGAATGAGATTTTGTAACACCTAAGAAATATGTGTTTGTGCTTTCCGCGGAATGTTTTTTTGTGCAATTCTATAGCCCTGTGTAGAGTACTGTGTGCAACATCTAGAGCTTGGTTTTCTACTATTAGGGTATCTTCGTGGAGCTCTCGAGAAGGAGCATCCACTATGGTGCATGAGAATCGCAACACTTTACTAGTATTAGAGCATTCTGATACAAACACTTTGTTGCTTTTGTGTGAGTGAAGTGAGCACCCACCTGTCCACCCAAGGATTTCCCCAAGGCTTATGACCAAGGTGGTGACCAAGGCATAGACCTTGGCATACCTTTTCATCCAACTCGCTGGTCACTCTTGGTGCCATTGGCTTTGCACGAGGGAGGACCTCAATAATCAAGGAAGACGAAGGTTCTCGATACTTTCCAGGAGGTCACCATCCTAGTATTGTTCCCCTTGGAGCTTGCTTAACCATCAATCTCTTGCTACTAAGCTACACTCTTGTGGTGTTTTATGAGGGGGAAAGACTAAGGTTCACATTACCTAAAAAATGTTTTGGTTCCTCAAAGCTTCATTCTTTGTTTTCAAAGCCTGTTTTGAAGTATTTTTGTGGTGATTCTTTGAGCCATTTTGTAGTACTTTCACACATAGTTATCTTTACACAGGTTCAAGAACATAAAAAAGAGTGTTCTTTCTACTTCTCCAACAATGAATATTCAGCTTTGGTGCTGTGTTTTCATCCACAATAGTAAATCTACAAGTTTCTCGAAAGGTTTTCAACTATGGTGGGAGCAGCGACCACAAGTTTATGCACATTTTTTGGGCCTAAAGAACAAAGTTGATAGACACTTGCAAGTGTTGTTGGCTAGTGTTTGGGCAATGAATTCAGCCTTTTAGTGACATCTTACTACATATATTGAGCACATACACACCATGTACACTTCTATGGATACTACTTATGTACACCCATGTGGTCATTGATATAGTGATTATATTTTTGCATAAAGCCTTTGACGTAGATAAAGAGGGTTGTGGTGAGGTTTTCATAACTGGGAGACAGCTAGATGTCGGGTCTCTTTGGTGATGCAAGTGGAAGATTTACCCAACCTTGCCATAGGATGTCTATGATAGTTGTTCATAGGTGCTTGATAAGCCTAGTTGGATTCTTTTGGTTAATTGATTATATGCAGTGGAGTCACTTCATTATGCAAGTACATGTTAGTCCATGCAATTTTATGAGCTTTTGACATTGGTCATATGCTCATTTTTTAGAGGAGACTCTGGCAAATATTTTCTAGATTTTTTATTTTGCTTTACAATGCTCAATTTACTCCTTGTTACACTTATTGATGTGAGCACATATATTCTCACATAATCCTTTTGGTTGGTCATTACTATTCATTAATCCATTTCTGGGGGAGACTCTGTTGAATTTTTTTTGAGATTTTGAAACTTGGTCATCGTTTTTTGAGCCTTAGTGGTGTTTGGACTCTTCTAGCTCCATTATCATTCTCGTTAGTCTCTATCATCATGGCATCAAAGATCTTAGGCATGTCTAGTGGATTAGGATCTAGTGCTAGTGTTCCCAAGAGGAGCTATAACTCGCATGACAAATACCATTTTGAGATCCAAAAATTTGATGGCACAAACTTTGTCCTATGGAAGAATTAGATGAAATATGTGCCGACTCAAAGGAGGCAATGAAAGCCAGTAAATTGAATATCAAAGAAGCCTGTTGACATATATGAAGATGATTGGGATAAGTTGGATGAAATGGCTCGGTCTACCATTTAATGGCACCTAGCAAATAATGTTTACTTTACAATATTGAACTCTGATAGTGCAGAGGAGCTTTGGAAGAAGTTATGCAATACATATGAAAAAGAAACGACATCAACTAAACTGTACTTGATGAGAAAGTTATATGACCTTTGCAAGAAGGACACATATAGTGTTTTTCCTTATCTAAATGAGTTTGATGATATATTCTCTAGGTTACAAGCTCAAAAAATGGAGATGGATAATGAAATGAAAGCAATCTTGTTGTTATGCACCTTGCCATCATTATGGGACACATTTTTCACAACTATTAGAAATAGTGCACTTGGTGGTAAACTCATCTATGATGACATATGTGGAGCACTCTTGAGTGAGGAGATTCATAGAAAATCTATGGTTGGGACTCATAGTGGAGATGCACATAATGTTCTTGATTCTTACAAAGGAAAGAATCAGGAATGTGGTAGGAGCAATAATAAGGAAAAGAATGGTCAATGAAATAAGAGTAGAAGTAAATTAGGGAAGAGGGATATCCAATTCCATTATTTTCATAAGAAAGGACACATGAAGAAAGACTAATATGCGTTATAGAATGCTAAAGATAAAGGAAACAATGTTCATGGGCATGCTAAACACTTACCCGCACCATCTTCTTCGACTATGAAGATTGAAGAAGTTAATGGTATTTTTTAGGATGCTGATACGTTGAAAGTTAAAAGTACTATTCCCACTAAGGATCTTATGGCTGATTCTTTTTCCCACATGTGGCTGCTAGGTTTTGGTGCTTCTTGGTATCGTGAGACTTGGTGAGTCTTACTAGTGTGATGTTGTCAAGATTGGAGATGTGATTGTTTAGTTCATTGATGGTTCAAAATTTATTATGCATAATGTAAGCCATGTACCTCAATTATCATGCAGTTGATGTCACTTGCTCAACTTGATGACCTTGGTTACAAGGTGGCTTTCTATACTCAACATTTTTGCATATCAAAGGGCAATATGGTTATTGCAAAAGGAAGCAAAGTTGGCTCACTCATCCTTTATTTGTATCACAAAAAGAAAAATTGTTAGCTATTACCAAACAACCTATGGCTTGTATTTGGCATGGCCATTTGGGACACATATTGTGTAGTGGAATAGAAAATCTTTCTCATTTTGGCAACTTGTGTTATCTTTCTCTGATTTTTCATTTTTGTGAGCATTGTCAATATGGAAAGAAAATTAGGAATGTGCAAAAGATGCAAATTGACTCTTCAATTCAGCCTTTAGATCTCATTCATACAGATGTGTGTGGTCCTATGCCAACAAGCCCATTAGGTGGTTCTCTTCATTTTGTCCCTTTCATAGATCATGCTACTATAAAAGTCCGGGTATATCCTTGTTGATATATTTAGGTAGTGATGTGTGTGAACACACTGGGACTGTCGGGCCACTTTTTTCCCTCTTTAAGAGGTTCCCCCCCGACTTGTATATATGCCTATAGTCCTAATGGGTTACTTATCTTTGTACATTCTAGTGGTAATACATTCAATATTGTGTGTTGTGCTCCAAGCTTCTTCTTCTTCCTTGTGCTATTTGCATGCTTCCGCAGATTGGTATCAGAGCCAGTCGCCACTTCATTTAGGGCATCGTCGACACCCCTCCAATCACAGCCTCAGAATCGCACAAAATTTGGTGAGCATACTCAGGGTGATTAGGAGATCAAAACTGCTTCGTTCTATGTGCTCAAATCACGATTTGAGCTCATTTTGGCCTCCAAATGCACTATTACAGTGCTTGTGAAAGCTATTTTGTCTTTTTGTGCCAACGATATATACAGGTTTCAGTTCGTCAGTATAAGCACCTTGAAATCTGCTACAGGTTTAGCGAAACTCGTCAGGGTAGTTTTGTTCAACTTTTTCAGTACAATCATTGGTATTTTAGTCAGTGGCCATGGCTGAAAGCAGTGATGCATTCCCTATGTTGGCTATTGAGGATAAGTTGGATGGTACCAATTACCCATTGTGGTCTTATATGATGTGACATGTATTGGTTGCAAAAGGACTATAGAACATTGTGGAGGGTGTTGAAAAATGTCCTATTTCACCTACAAACACAGTTGCTGAAGGTGATGCAGATGGCATTGAAGATGATGATATTCTTCATGTTCCTATTCGTGCTGTAGTTCTTGCCACACCTATTGCAGAGAAAATTAATTGGGATGGTAGAGATGCTCAGGCACATGCATTAATAGCCTTGTCTGTCAAACATGCCATGATTCCTCACATTCGCTCTTGCAAAATAGCTAAGGATGCTTGGGATACATGTACCACTTTGTACCAGGCAAGGAATGAGGCTCGTGTTGCTTACTGTTGAAGATACAACATATATTTCTTAGATCCGCTCTATTTTCATCATCATTTGTACCTTTTTCTACCTTTCATTCAGTTAATAAAGCACTCTTGTATAGGTGTGTGTGAGTGCCACACTAGAGAATAAGTGGAATTCATTCTCCTTTCAGTTTAGAAATCCCACATAGCATGCTTTTTTGCCATTTTGTATATAAAGAGGTCTCCACCTCTTCTTTTGGGAGAGCTTTTTGAGAAGTAATGAGATTATGCTAGTTTGTAGATAGACTCTTGCTCTCTCGTCATCATGATGTGTATGCGTGCTTGTTCTCTTCTTGTCTAACGCTTGTGACACGTTGATGTATGATTACGTCGTTATTATGCTTGTGATTACGATTAGGTGCATCATTCGTGATGCTTATGTTGTATCTTCTTGTTGATAGCGTTGTTAATCATACGTTGACGAAGCGCCATTACGTCTGCTGAGTGCTTCTACGCAAACATTTGGGTCTCATGAGATGCTTCCTGGTTTGACAAGTATGAGTTGTGATGCTACAACGTCAACAACTTTTGGCGCCGTTGCCGGGGAGCGTTCTCTTGTCACTTACGTGATGGTTTATGACGTGAAGATGACGTGCATGCAAGCTTTTCATGATGATCTTTTGAGTTCTTCGTTTCATTACGCTCTTGTGAGCATTTGCGGCTTGCAAGATTTACAATAACTTGTTGAGATGAGCCATTTTTGGTGTGATTAGAATCCCTTTTTGGGTGATTAGTCTACCATGTGTGGTGATTCTTCAAGCTGCGAATAGAATAGGAGTAGCTTTTATAAATTTTTAGTTTATCATGTTCAGTTTTTTCATTAGCTTTGTTGTTCTTTCTCTAATCATGTGTAAATAAGTTTGTTCTTGGGGTTCTTCTACAAGATTCATGGGAGTTTTTGGCATGCCATCTTCATCGGTAAGATTAGCTGGCATTTGAGCTTCGAATAATCTAGACGATGTCGACCTTGCTGGCTCATAGGCTGGCATCAAAGATGATGACAAGTTCATTCATTCACCTTGTAGTGTGTTGGCCGCATACGAGAAGAAGCAAGTACGAGCATACAAGCAGATCTAGCACTAAGGCAACCTTTTAATTTTTTTAAAAACCACTACACCATTTAAAAGTGATTCTCATCACTAAAAACCCCTGTAAATACCATTTTCACCTTTTTGTAGCTCCATTTTGTACGAGCCGAGGAGTCCTCGAGCTTGAGGAGCCTTAGAAGTAGTTGCTTGCCAATTTTCATAATTTTTAGATCTCGTTTGAGCCTTCAAATAAGCCCTGGAACTTAATTTTTAACTAGGCCGGACACTACGTCTGGACAGGGCCAAAGCTAGTCAAAAACTATAAATAGAGCTAGAGAGCTCATTTTTGGCGGAGCTTCTTGTAGTTTGAGCTTGTATGAGAACTTTGTTGCAATAGAAGTGATTCCATTGTCTTACTCTCTTTGTTCTTGCCGTGTGTGCACGTGTGCGTGTATGTGTGTGCATGCTTGTGTGCTTCTCACTCACGCACTTGTGCTTCCACTTGCTCGTGGTCTTCATACCATCCTCACGTCTTCCCGGATTGACATTAAAGGAGGTGCTACTCATCACTGAGCTACACCAAATTTTGGCGCCGTTGCCGGGGATCGAGCTTTGAGGACGAGCGTGTGATGGTAAGACGTAGAGAGGACGCGTTGGAATGGTAAGTAGTAGGTAAATTTCTGATTTTTCTCCATCTCCATCTTCATCTTCACCTCCTTCTCCATCTCCACCTCCACCTCCTTCTCCACTACATATTCCCTCTTCCTTATCATTCCCTCATTTGTTGTGTGCGAGTTTGAGAGAGAGCGAGTGTGTGTGCTTGTCTTTGTGTGTTTTTTGCATGTTTCTTGCAGGTGGCAGCTCCATCATCATCTCCAGCAAGCTCAGCAGGTACAGAATTTGTCTGCACAGTCCCCGAGGCGTTGAGCTCGAGCTATCGCGACACTCCAAAAATTTCACCCAATCAGGATTCTGAGTGCACCACGACACTGCGCAGGCCTAGAGCTCCCAGGATCACTAGATAGAACAGAAAAATTCACCATATCCCGAGCTATCGCGACACCTCGAGGTATCGCGACACCTCACGAGCTATCGCGACACCTCACGACCTATCACGACACTCACGACCTATCGCGACACCTCACGACCTATCGCGACACTCACGAGCTATCACGACACCTCACGAGCTATCGCGACACCTCACGACCTATCGCGACACTCACGACCTATCGCGACACTTCACGAGCTATCGCGACACCTCACGACCTATCGCGACACTCACGAGCTATCGCGACACCTCACGACCTATCGCGACACCTCACCACCTATCGCGACACCTCACCACCTATCGCAACACCTCACGAGCTATCGCGACACTTCCCACCTATCGCGACACTTCCCACCTATCGTGACACTTACCACCTATCGCGACACCTCACGAGCTATCGCGACACTTACCACCTATCGCGACACCTCACGAGCTATCGCGACACTTCCCACCTATCGCGACACTTCGACCTATCGCGACACCTCGACCTATCGCGACACTTCCCACCTATCGCGACACTTCCCACCTATCGCGACACTTCCCACCTATCGCGACACTTCGACCTATCGCGACACCTCGACCCGACCTATCGCGATACACGGCCTTTAACGCATGAAAATTTAGGGTTAATTTTGAGTGAATTGGAGGGTAGTTGAGCTTTAATTTTAGGCACCTTGGTATAACTTTAGAACCTTGGAAGTGGGCAAAAGATCTAGAAACCAGAGAGGGATCTCCTGAACCCTGAGAGCCTGTTTTGACCCTTTAGTGCCTGAATGGTCATAACTTGACCATACGAACTCCGATTGATGAGATTTTGGTCTCGTTGGAAAGCTCGTTGAGAATCCTACGTGGACCTCGACTGGTTTTTGTAAGAATCATACGTGGAGTTTTAGAACATGCATTTTTAAGTTGACCTTTAGGTGGAACTAAGTGGTTCTCAGATTCAGGGGGTATAGTGAGTTACTCCAGGGGGACTAAAATTATTGATGTGTGTCTTTCAATTACTTGTGGTAATAGAGCTATACTAACGGGTGAGCTTTTGCAGGAACTTTGTGTGCACTCAAGGCAATCCAAAGCAAGCCAGCAAGGGTGAGTACCAAGCTTGGGAGAAGGCTTCCTGGGCTTGTGTAGCAGTCTGGTCAACCAGCTAATTGAGGTTGGAAGATCTCTCAACCCTCCTTTGTCAATTCCTAGCATAGGCTAAGTACGACTTAGGTGTGGTAAATAATTAGGGCAACGTTAGGCACGAAGCAAGTCCAAGAGTATTAATCAACCAAGTGCAAGAAGTAAATAGGACTTAAGTGCGAAAACCCTAAGGGACAAAAGGTAAACTGGAATCGTTCACTTATCAAGTGCGGAAAGTCACTTAAGTACTCCTGACGACGCGATTTCAGACAAGACCATAAACATAATTGTCAACTCAAAAGAACAAAGTGATTGGTGCAAATTAACCTGCAACGAGAGTGTGCTTGGGTCCAAGGGGTTAGATAAATCAGGCATATGAACCTTAGATCAGGCAGACACTTAGGTCGAGACAGACAAAGCCTCAGATCTTCTGAAGCTAGTGTCAATCACACTGCCAGGCCTTGGGCCCAACAGTTGAGTGATTACCCATACACTCCCAGATCAGAAACAAGTGATTCTGAGATGTCCTATCACATGGAGAGACTAGTAGGTAGTTCAGGATTGGCTTATCTTGAAAAACCAGAAGGACCATACAAGACTCAATTGGAATATATCAGGACGAATCGTCTAGGTGCTCGCATCTACGAAGACGGGCTGAGAAGATCGGTGGTCCAGATTAAGAACCCCGGTCAACCCCATGGACTAGGCCACCCAGTAGTCAAGTTTGAGAATGGAGCATACCTAGATAAAGAGGGGACTATTTATGTAGTCACCACTCTTCCTGATAGAACTGATGAGTTTGGAAATGTGATTGCGGAGACCGACATGGGTGATATAGAGTAAGGGAACTTAGAGAGAGAGCCAAGAACTCCCCGTGGTAAATCTGTCTTGACCAGAATCATGACTCCAGAGTGGATTCCACAGGATAATAAAAGCATCAATCTGCTTTTAAACCGAGAAACCGAAGAGGCTTTTTGGAGATACAAATCTGCTCAACCTCAGGAAGTGAGTGCCCTCACAATCTATGAGTTTAAAGACCCTGATAGCCCAGGCCAAGTAACCTACCTAGACAATGCATCAGAGAGAATCTTCGTGGTCACTGAGCATGGCAGACATGCCTACACATGGAAGGGAGAATTTGTTTTTCCCCAACCAAGGTCTAATGTGTCCCTTGGCCACCAAGGAGCTGGGACCTCCCAAGCTCATGGAGCTCAAAGAGATAGAAGTAGAGACAAACCTGAGGTAAGTTTTGCCAACTCCCTGGGAAGAGAAAGACCGGGAACAGAAAGGAATAGAGTGGAACCTGAGAGGCATAGAACCCCATGGAATCAAAGGAATACTGATGATTTTCCTTTGCCAAGGCCGAGAGAACACACTATGACCCTGCGACCAACTCAACTGGTGAAGTCCATGAAGAATTATTTCGATGGCACGGGAGACCCTTATGACCATGTGGCAGAATTTCGGCAGGTATTGAAAGCTGAACAGGTAGAGGACCTATTCACACAGTATAATGCTTTTGGTCTAACCCTTAGGAACACTGCCCTTACGTGGTTTCAACCACTACACGAGAGGCATTTCAGAAACATAGATCAGCTCTTAGAGGCATTTATCGTTGAGTTTTCTAAGAGTGGAATCAGGCATAACACTTCCTCACTAATTCATAGCTTCAAACAAACACCTCAAGAGATGGTCAGACTAGCTGGAAGAAGATTTAGGCAGTACCTGGAGAGATGCCCGATGCCGGAGTTACCCACACCCGCCAAACAAGTGGCCTTGTTCCTAGATGGATTGTTGAGCACTAAGCTCAGGTCATATGTGTACCTGAAGGACCCCAGAACGATAGAAGAGTGCGTGCGCATGTGCATAGACATTGAGGACAATCTAGGTGAGGAACTAGAACTATCAAAAATCTATAAGGATTCTGATAGCTCTAGTAACCTGACATCTGGTCAATCCACATCCATCGAGGAACTTGCAGAGAAGGTAGCCCAAAAACTAGGTGTCTCTAGCAAACAAATTCCGAGATTTGCCCCAGTTAAGCGGTGTTACAATTGTGGCGGTGAACATATGGCAAGTGTATGTCCCATTATGGCCCAACCCCAGGCGAATCCTAGTAGCCAGTACTGCACCATAGAGCGCAGGTACACCAACCACACTGCACAAGACTGCCCATATAACAAACAAACTGTTAGGCAAAATTATCCTCAGCCATATCCACAACATGGTAGATACCAGAATCAGTACCCACCACAACAATACAACAGACCACAGCAAACTTATCAGCCACCTTACCAAGGGCAGCAGAGACCTCAACCAGTCCTAGTACAACAACCCCCTGTTCCAACCAATGTGATCCCAGTGAAATATGCATCTACTGAAGAAAATCCGAATAGAGCCATAGTCCCAGTCACCCCATTGCTATCAGACAGTGATCCAAGTGACCATAGTTTTGACTCCACACATATGGATAGCCCACAGGCTTACTACATGCAGTCACCCGAGCATAACGAGTCATACTATTCTGAGGACCCAAGTGAAAATAGTGGGGAACCTGAGTATGCTAATGTCATGTACACAAACCCCAACTCTAGACCTCAACCTAGGCAGGTACGAACCCCATTTCCTAGAGGACCATGCTTCAGATGTCAGGGAGATCACCTTGTACGTGATTGTCCACTGCCTATCCCTACACAACCTCAACCAGTAACCATTCAGGGTTTCTGTCAAGACTGCGGGAAAGAACATCTCCTACGGGATTGCCCAAAGAACCCTAATAACATGCCTAAAATCACTCCTATCAATGTTGTTGGGTTAGTTGTAAACTCCACAGGGAGTGTAACTTCCACTGCACCTGTGCAGGTGATCACAAGAGCCCAGGCACTACAACAACACCAAGGTGTTGGTCAGGAAAAGAGCCCCGAGGTGAGTGAAACAGAGAGCATAACCAAAAAAAGGACTAGAGCCTGGAAGGATAGTCGTGAAAGAATGAAAAGGCAATGGGCAAAAAAGATAAACGAACTTGAAGAAAGCTTGAGAGAAACCAAGGCAAAAATCATCGAGATCACATCTCAACCGCACTCTCACACATTCCGACCGCTACCATCCCTATCACCCTCCATTCCTCCACCCTCTAATACACCCCACGTAACCCACCCACCACCCCAAGTAGGATCAGTATTAGCGGATCCCACTCCTGAAGGCTTGGACATGATGTTCAAGGCCTACCAGGCTCGACTTCAAGAAGGGCCAACAGCTGCAAACCTAGACAAGAGTTACCCTAGAGCAGATTTAGAGATTGAACGGATGAAAATGTGCATGAAAATGGTAGAACAAGCTCAAGCTATACTTGAGACTAGTCAAAAGTTCAATCAAACAAACTCTGTCAAGCCGGATTTGCATTTCCAAGGCTTACTAGAAAGATTAGAGCAGTTGGTAAACAAATCACAAGTTTCTTTACCTCCACAGGCTCAACCAATTGTTGAAAGAGGAAGCTCACCACCAATGGGAGCTTATGTTCCTAATTCCACGGATGCTGGAATACCTCCTTCAATTCAACAGTACTCTCAAGAGTTCTTGCGGGAAATACAAGAAGAGAAATGGGCCAAGGAGAAGGGTGATTCCCCTCCTATTCCTGAGATTGATGATCTTCATGATCAATTTCCCCAAGACATTTCGTCTATCTATGGAGATCAAACAGAGCAACAAGAGGATGAGAGATTAGATTGTGAATCTAATTCTTTACAAGAGTTGCCTCATTTCACAGGCCCATGGGAATCTGAATCTCTCCAGATCAAAGCTCCCACAATATTGGTAAGAAATGAAGACTCAGTGATTCCAAGAAACACTGATGTTGTGAAGAACACTAAGGTTCAATGTCATCTCACTGTGGAAGAGCTGCTCAAAGCCAAACCGGAGCTCTGGAATCATATGAAGGATCAGGTTCCAGAACTTGATTCCAATATGCCAAAAGTAGGCCCTAAGCAGAAAGTACCAGAGATACCTCTCGACAAGATAGGAGACATGAGCGAAGGGGAAGAAGGTAACACTTATCTTCCAATCACCTATCAAGGTTACACAACCAAAGAAATTGTGGATTCGGGTGCTGGTGTTGCTATTGCGACCACCTCCTTGTGGAAGCGATGGGGCAAACCCACCTTAAAACCAACGAGAATGAAACTTCAAATGGCAGATGGTCATTTTGAAAGACCTCTCGGATTGCTTGAAGGGATAACTCTAACCACTTGTGGTGTAGAGTTTGAACATACATTTGCTATATGTGACTTTGAGAAAAATAAGGTCTACGAGATGATCCTAGGAAGACCCTTCCTACGACAATTGCAAATAGTACAGGATTGGGGAACCAACTCCTTGTACTTACAGCACTTAGGGGTCACCACCAAGGTCAATCTGAAGGATTACACCTTCAGAGATGTACCACCCCTACAGTGGAATCCTATCCACAAAGCGAAAGAAGATTCGATCTCCGTGCATTCTAAAAGTTCACCTGATCCATCATGGCTACATGAAGATACTCACTTGTGGATGTGCAAGGTCGCGGAGGAAGAGGAAAAGCGCCTAAAAGCGAGAGAAGAAGGAACTCCCCCAGGAGATAGACCAATAAAAGACCCAGCCTATACACCGATGATATTTCCAGATGAGGAATTTGAGCCTCATGGTTGGGCAGAAATCTTAGCTACCATGGACATTGCAGTCAATGAAGAACAATGGACACCCCATTGTGATGAGGAGGGTTATGATATTTCAGTGTTCATGTGTCAGCCCTTGTTGGAAGAGTGTGATCCTAGTGAGTTCATAGAAGAAGAAGAGAATGACGATGATCTAGAATCCATTGTGATGGATACTTACTTTGACTCAGAGGAACACTATTTGGAAGATATAGGAGTGTTAACCCAAAAAGAAGAAGAACCCCTCACAAGTATTAAAACGATAAATTCAAAGGAAGGAAGTGAAGGGGGTCAAAAGAAAAAGAAAAGAAAAGCAGTGAAACAAGAAGAGGAAGAATCATTGTTTGAAGTACCAGAAAATTTCAAGAAATATGAAGTGGAAGACCGAAAAATTTTGGTACGGATGCCTAAGAGAGAGGCCATTGTAGGAGAAGCATATGACAATAAAGAAAAGACCAAAAAAATTGTAGTAACCATTGAAGGGAACGAAGAACGATGTACGTACATAGGAGATGACCTAAGTGCAAAAGAAGAAGCAGAGCTTGTAGCTCTATTAAGGGAATATAGGGATGTGTTCGCATGGCACTATAGAGACTTGAAAGGAGTAGATCCAGAGATTTGCTCTCATACGATTCCGATGACCGCTGATGCCAAGCCCACCAAACAAAAGCCCTACACATATAATGACAATTATGCAGCCAAAATAAAAGAGGAAATTGACAGGCTGATTGAAGCTGGATTCATCTATGAGATTGAGCACACTGAATGGGTGTCCCCCATTGTAGTGGTGCCCAAGAAGAATGGGAAATTGCGAGTGTGCATTAACCTTAAAAAAGTTAATGCCGCTACGATCAGAGATAGTTATCCACTTCCAATCACCGAACATCTATTGGAGCGTGTGGCAGGCAAGGAAGTTTATAGCTTCCTTGATGGATTTTCAGGTTACAACCAAGTAGCCATTGCCCCCGAAGATCAACACAAAACGGCCTTTGCCACAGAATGGGGAATTTTTGCATTTTGTGTGATGCCATTTGGGCTCACCAATGCACCTGCAACATTCCAAAGGCTCATGTGTCATGTCTTCAAAGAGTTCTTGCGAAAGAGCTTAGAAGTATATGTGGATGATTTATGCGCTCATTCCCAAGAAAGAAGTTACCACATCCCTGAGCTCAGGCAAATCTTCAACAAGTGTAGAGATTATCGAGTGTGTCTGAACCCAGAGAAGTGTGTGTTCATGGTACGACAAGGTAAGATCTTAGGTCACATTGTTTCTAAGAATGGAATTTCAACAGATGAAGACAAAGTAAGAGCAATAGCAGAGTTGCCAAGACCAAGGAATGTTAAAGAGGTACAAGCCTTTATGGGCCATTGTGGATATTACCGTAGGTTTATCCACATGTATGCCATCATAGCTAAACCTCTTTATGGGTTGTTAACAAATTTTGAGTGGAACGAGGAATGCGATAATTCCTTCAACGAGCTGAAAAGACGTTTGTGCACAGCACCAATATTGACTACTCCGGATTGGAGCAAACCCTTCCATGTCCATGTAGATGCCTCCAATCATGCAATAGGATGTGTGCTAGCACAACCCACAGGTGAAGGAAACCTAGATTTGCCGATAGCATATGCTAGTAGGCAATTAAATGCAGCTGAACGAAATTATACCACAACGGAGAGGGAAGGCCTAGGTATGGTATATGCTGTGAAGAAGTTTAGACACTATCTATTGGCCAATAAGTTCAAGTTTTTCACTGATCATCAAGCTTTACTATATTTGGTCAATAAACCTTGCAATACAGGCCGCTTAGTAAGATGGTTCCTTTTACTAATGGAATACGACCTTGAAGTTGTTGTCAGGAAAGGTAGAACCCATCTTAGGGCAGACCATCTTTCTCGCATCACTTCAGGAGAGCCACCGCAAGGAGTGTCGGATGAATTGCCCGATGCTTATCTGTTCAATTTAGAAGTTGTTCCTAAATGGGCAAATAAGTTGGTACCAGTCCTAACCTTCGGGCCTGCAAATAAGAATGTGAAAACAAGCAAAGAGGAAATTGTAAAATCACTAAAGTATCAAATATTGGCCGGAAGTATGTACAAGCAAGATACCGAGGGTGTATTAGCTTGTTGTGTTGAGGATGATGAGCATACTAGTTGGTTGCAACAAGCCCATGAAGGACTGCTAGGAAATCACTACTCTAAACAACGAACATTGCAGAATCTAAGACGCTTAGGAGTGTATTGGCCTAGCATGGACAAAGAAATACAAGAGTGGATCCACAATTGTCCAGTGTGCCAGAAGAGACCCCCAGTGGAGCATGCCACTCTTTATCAGGTGTCATTAATCCCAGATTGGAGTACTCCGTTGGTCGAGTTCATGAGATCGGGAACATTACCCAATCAGGCTAGTCTTACAAGAAAACGGAGCATGGAGCAAGAGGCTCAAGACTATGCCTTAGTAGGAGACAACCTATATCGAAGAGGCAAGGATGGTTACCTAAGACTGTGCATTCATGAATCAGACTATTTGAAAGTCTTAGAAGCTGCACACAGCGGTGCTGCAGGTGGACACTTTGGGCCTGACAGAGTAATTAAGACCATTCTATTCTCAGGACTTTGGTGGCCCACTCTTCATATGGATGCACATACTTATGTGAAGAGTTGTGACACATGCCAACGTGCCCAATATCCGATAAGAAAAGATGAAATGCCTTTTAAGGCCAATGATGGGAGGACGTGCATTTTCAAAGTGGGGTATAGACTTTGTAGGTCCCATCAACCCCCCAGCTAGAAACTCCCATGCAGAATACATTATTGTAGCCACAGATTACCTTACAAAGTGGGTGGAAGTAAAAGCCACGACAAAGAATGATGCTCAAACGACGGCTAAGTTCTTATTCGAAAATGTGTTCACTAGATACGGGTTACCAATAGAGTTGGTTAGTGATAGAGGTACGCACTTCTTGAATGAGGTCATTGAAAATCTCCTTCAAGAATTCATGGTGATACATAAGAAGTCTGCCCCTTATCACCCACAAGCTAACAGACAAGCCGAGAGCACGAATAAGATCCTATGTAACGTATTGACGAAACTTGTAAATAATAAACGCTCTGATTGGGACAAACAACTTCATCATGCTGTTTGGGCATACCGAGTTGCCTACAAAACGGTGCTCAATGCCACCCCATTTCAGATTGTCTTCGGACAGAACGCGGTGCTACCATTAGATTTCCTAATTCTAGCTTTAAGAGTAGCACAAGAGCATGAGTGGAATGGACATGAGTTGTCCTCTAGGATCTTTGATCTAGAACGTTTAGGTGAGACGAGGCTACGAGCAGCAGCAGGCATCTATGCTGCAAAGAAGCGGCAAAAGGCATACTTTGATGCCCATGTGAAGGATAAGGGCTTGAAAGCAGGAGATCTAGTTTTAGTCTACACATTGAAACAACACGCAAGAAAGCTAGAAAAGAGAGGCTACGGACCTATGATCATCAATAGGATCTCCACGAGTGGAGCAGTACAACTAGCCACTTTAGAGGGGGATGTCCTCCCAAACTATATTAGCGGATGCAGAGTCAAGCTGTATCAGGAACCCCTCACGGAGGAAATGCTAAGCCGACTCAATACTGCTAAGCAACGTAAAGAGGAGGAAAAACGAATTCGAGAAGAAGCACAGGCAGAGGCCTTAGAGCGTATCAGACGAATGAAGTTGAGGAGACAAGGGAGGGATCAGCCTATGATTGACACTCAAGAGTCTCCAGGCTATCACATGGCCATGTGTGAGACTGCAGGTGAACGTACCCATAAGATAGTGGACCGACGACCTTTTGTGACCCTAGAAATAGGACAAAGAGACCGCAGCACAAGCGTGAGAGCATTAATTGATTCAGGAGCAGCCACAAGTGCAGTTTGGCTTTCTTATTGCCAGCAGCTGCAATTGGAGGTAAAACCCCTAGAAGCATATCTGATAGGATTAGGAGGTGTTGAAACCCCTTGCATGGGAGAGGTGGATCTTCCCCTCTACATACAAGAGGTCCTCATGTCAGCAAAAGTGCTAGTGTGTGAAGACGAGGATCTGACCGAACCTCTTGTCTTAGGCCAAGACTGGATCTATGATCACGAAGTCAACCTCAACCTAAGAAGTGGACTTCTTCAGGCTTGGGTAGGCCAAAGCCGTCTCACGATTGAATTAGAAAATCAAGCACTCAAACCAATAGAACAGGCATCAACTCCTGATCCCTCCAGGAACCCACATGAAGATAACAATGTTGTTCTGGTACAAACTTCTATGGTGTAGAGGATTGTCAATCTTACTGAAGGTACAGAAGTCAATAAGGAGTTCCTAATTGGTCCGAAGAAGATTCTAGAGGAGCAGACTGAACATCACTCAACACGAAGGAGGCTGCCGACCAAGAGGCAGGAGCGCCAACCCATGCAACATGGAGCATCTTGTGGCGCGAAGCAGATCTGGATACGCAAGGATGGGAAACTCACAACTCCAATAGCAGATTCTCAAGGAGACAAGAAACGAGCCTCACCATCAAGGAACAAAGTGAAGAAGCCCCCTAGGATAACCCCTAGGCATACCATTTCTATTTGGGTTCCTAAGCGGTCAATGAAGGCCATCCCTAATGCTAGACAGATATGGGTGCCCAAGGCCTGCTTACAAGCCCAAATTACTTCACCTTCAGACACTAGGATGAAGCAACTTTCACAAGCACTCGTGGCCAACAGCTCAGAAAACGAAAAGATACCTACACCTCTCACTGCCTCCACTCCCATCAACCCTAGGAAGGCCTGGAAATGGGTACCCAAAAGGTCCCAAATACATCACACTCTCATCCAGAAATCTTCACCTGTCTTTAGCTCTAAGAGCTACGACTCCTCTATCAAAGTGTGGAGAATTAAAGTGTGTACTAAACCCCCTGACCCAATTCTGTAAATCCGCCCACACTAACACAGGAGCATTCCGAGCCCATTGCATAACCAAAGTATGCATCTAGGATGACACTGACCTTTAATCACCACTCACACCTATCACAAACACTTCACCACTAACCACTGACCTCCGGGATTGTCATGTTAGTATTGTGAAGGGAACACCATTACATCTTGTTTCCTATGCAACACTAATGTGCCTTTCTTCTTCCAGCAGATAAGCAACCTACTCTCATGGCAACAGCGGCAGGCACAAGCTCTCAGGCAGGCTCTGGTGCTCCAATCAATTGGGATGCCATGCCAGTGGAGGCCCCACCAACAGCTCGACCTGAGGAGTTCGCGAATGTGCGGAGAATTCCTATTCCAGATCCACCAAATGGCCTAACTGAAAGAGTAAAGGGGCATTCTCACTGGTTCAATGAGATGCCAGGAGATTTGGGGGACGCGGATCATATCTGGGAGTCCAAGATGGAATGTGGAGGAGTGTGGTGGACCTTCCAGTTCTTCTCACGAGAATTCGAAGCATTGCAAAATGCAGCTCCACTTCAAGATATCTGGCAAAAAGCAGGATTACAAACTTATTTCAGTGCAGCTCTGCCTAAACCTGATTTCCTCAGGTGCTACTACCTAATTGCCACGCTGAAGCCGACAGGGGATAAGGATCATTCAGGCACATTCTGGGTGCCCTCCTTGTCAAATCTGGAGGAAATGAGGAAGTTCGAATTGAATGTGACTTTAATCAGGGAAGCACTTCAGATGTATGGCACGCATGTACCTTCTAACCGCGACCCCTTGATACCGGAGTCAATGGAAAGCAATAGAATCAAGAAGCTAAAAGAAATGTGCGCCCTCACCCCCAACATCGCCATACCTTTGCGGATGTGCCTCCAACACTTCGCATTCCCCGCTCAGGACCGTTTCACTCAACCTCACAAGAAAATATGGTATGGGCTATATCTAGCAGAGACTGGAAGCTTGCCCATTAAGATGCCGGTATGGATCTTAGACCAAGTGTATGAAGCAGGTAAGCGGGGAGTGAGGAAGCCCACTTTACATGGCTGTTGTGCGCTGACAAGAATTATCTATAGATGTCTTGCATATGATGTGCCAGTTGCCCGAGCTCTAAAGTATGCACAACTGGAGTTGTTCAAAGGGCGGAAGTCAGGGAGCCAGCCTGCAAAACGAATGCGTGGATCGCTCTCCCAGGTAACGATCCCTCAAGAAGCCACGACCGAAGCTTCTCCCCGACCAGAAACTCAGGTCACACCTTTCACGATCCATCTTCAAGGAGTTCAAGCTAGGGAGGTGGTACAACCCGTTCCATCTGCCCCTCCACTACCTACCGATGCAGAGTTTGCATCTATGGCCACCTTCACAGAAGATCCCAACTTCGATTTTGAAAGATTCCTGCAGACGGTCCCCCTATCCGACAGTGAAGATTCCCCTGACAATGTTGATCCGGGTGCATCAGTCCAAAGAGAACAGCCACGGGGCGAGACCAGCAGAGTACATGGGGAAGAAGTGGCACAACATCCTGAGGACCCAAATACACAAGTTCAGGAAGGTGCACAAAGAAATGAACCAGAAGACAGTGGAGAAGAGGCCCCTGCCTACACGGCACAACTCAGACGGCTGTACAAGACCATCAAGCAGGTACAGAGAAGACATAAGATGACAGAAGAGGCGAATAGAGCTCTAGTGAACCAGATGCTTCAAACCGAGAATGTCGACTCACATTTTGTGGAATCATTGAATCTATTGGCAGAGACATGTGGGATCGGGGAAGCATTGAGGACAATGGTCTATCAGGAAAACCCTATCTATGATCAACGAAGGATTGATACACGGCCACGACGCGGGAAAATGATTCAAATGGAAGCCTCTACCGCCTTGCCTACTATAATTTCAGAGGATGTTCACATGACGAGCCCAAGTCCCACTGACGAACAAGAGGAAATTACACACGTACCATCTCCACCGCCACCTTCCATCCACCCTTCAGAACCCTTCTCCACAATCCCTTCGGAACAACCGATATCCACCCATCATGAAACCATTGTACACACCTCCGTTTTTACATCCTTCCCTTTACCCACATCCAGCACTTCCACCCAAATTTTTGAACCTCACACCGGTCATCCGGCCACCGATCAAACCATAATAGGTCACCCTTCCTATCTCCCCGCCCTTGGACAACCACTTGCCAATAGCCAGACCTCATCCCATCCTTTTCCATTCACCCACACCCAAACCCTATCCACCACTCCCCTAGCAACTGCCTCACACTCAACCCAAGTCACACAACCCTCATTCTGGACAAACCTTGTAAATATACTCCAACAGGTGGATAATTATAATAAAAAGTCCCTTTCCCAACCCCACTCCCCCACATTCACTGCCACCACTATCACACCACCCACCATTCCTGTATTCACAGTGCACGAATCACACACTCTCACGTCCGATCCCATGGACATCTCACCATCCACAGGATCACCCACCACCACTGTTATTCCAACATCCCCACGTATCATTTCACTCACGTCGCCATTTCCAAGCACTGTAGGCACAACATCCACTTTTCCCTTTCCCATCTCCCGACCCCTTGCATCTTCCACCTTTACCCCTGCACCCACTTCATTTAGTCATGCACTCAACACCATGCTCGAAGCTGCTGCCCAACTTAAACAGGAATACAGGTTACTAGAAGAAAACAATAAAGAACTCTGTACTTTGTCAGCCCATCTCCAGGCACGTGTCACTGCCCTGGAGTTATCTAATACGGAATTACAGCAGGAGGTGACTACCCTCCAACAATATCAAGTGGAGCTCGAGTCCACACATACAGAGAAGAGTAGGGTAACTGAAGAACAACTTAGAGATCAGCTAGCCCGTAACGCTAGACTACAACGAAACATGGCTCTACTTCGACGCCATTTAGCGGCTGCTCAAGAAGAAAACAAAAGACTACAGCAACAAAATCAAGACAACCTCGAAGCAGCTATGGAAAATACTCCAGGGGCACCCATTGACCCGGCTAAATTCCAAGCCATCCCCTCAGAGATTATACAACAAATATTAGAAACCTATGCCACTCTCCTAGAAGCTCATGATCAGCTTGCTGACCAAGTCAAAGACCTACAGAAAGCCCAAGTGCCTGCACCACACCAACAAGAACCTAAAGAGATGGCCAACGTTGCAACCTCACTAGAGCCGGAATTATCAGTAGCCAGTGAAGTACTAGAGCTACGTCAGCAGGTGGCCGAGTTAAAAATTAAGTTGCTACAATATGAACGACCCCCCTCCCCACCTGATCAGCCAAGTGAAGAGGAGACTATTGTTATTCCGGTGGAAGAAACATTCGAAGATAATTATGAGCCACAGCCTCTTCCAGGTGGCAGGATCACTGAAGAGGGACAGGATACATATGAGGAACCCCCGTCCGCATGGATGAAGCAGGTAGAGGAGATGGGTCACACTCACGAAGAGCGTGTTGCAACTCAGATGCTAGCCATGAAAGCCATAGAGGAGACCATACTCAAGTCTGAATATTTCTCGAACTTGGCTCCTAGGCGGCTGATAACTAGCTCCGAGTTACAATACAAACCTTATTTTGTATTGTTGGTCGACTACAACGCAGAGATCAGAAGAGTCACCAACAAGTGCCCTACCTTCACCACCTAGTTCGAACCAGAAGATATACCAGAGGCAGCCAGGAAAGGGGCGATTTTTCAACCTACTTGGAGGCAAAGATTACTAGAAACATACCCGGAAATGCTGAGAACATGGGATCACGCTCCCATGTATTTGAAGTATAACCCCTGTTATGGGCCAGTACAAAGAAGAAGATCATGGAAGGCCTTCGCCATCAAGGTTCAGAACAACGCAAATTGTAAAGAATGGCTCAATTACCCCGCAATCGCACCCCCAACCGGCACACCTACAGTATCATACATGATAGCCACCATGAGACATTGGATGCCACGCCTCCACCCCATGCCGGATGTCGCCGCTCAAATGATGCTCAAAATTTTGGACATGATGCAAGTGGTCCTAAAGAACTTTCGAAATGTACGTAACATCCAGCCTTCAATTCCGGGCTTCATCAACGGTAATTATGATCTGCTATATGACATGAGCACGACCCCTAGCATTCGAGTAGCTTACGCATGGCATGCACGAATAAGATATCTCCCGGCCTGCTACAAGCAAACCTTTGATGATATGTTCACCACGAGGTTTTGGGAGTCACACTCCGAAGTGTTCGCACCACGCCCAACCCACCTGCTACATCTATTCGCGTGTGAACAAACCATGCACTCAGAGCTCTACACCACACCACACCCTGATATGCCGGGTGCGGTCAATTGGGAGGCCCTCCAGAGAGACTTGGTCCGGGGACTACACATCAAGGAACAAGAAGTGGCAACCGACCTCCTGCAGGAATACATTGATCAAACAGTGGAGCAGAGGTCTGTCAGAGGCGACAGACGCTAGGGGGGGGAGAGTGTTGGCCGCATACGAGAAGAAGCAAGTACGAGCATACAAGCAGATCTAGCACTAAGGCAACCTTTTAATTTTTTTAAAAACCACTACACCATTTAAAAGTGATTCTCATCACTAAAAACCCCTGTAAATACCATTTTCACCTTTTTGTAGCTCCATTTTGTACGAGCCGAGGAGTCCTCGAGCTTGAGGAGCCTTAGAAGTAGTTGCCTGCCAATTTTCATAATTTTTAGATCTTGTTTGAGCCTTCAAATAAGCCCTGGAACCTAATTTTTAACTAGGCCGGACACTAGGTCTCGACAGGGCCAAAGCTAGTCAAAAACTATAAATAGAGCTAGAGAGCTCATTTTTGGCGGAGCTTCTTGTAGTTTGAGCTTGTATGAGAACTTTGTTGCAATAGAAGTGATTCCATTGTCTTACTCTCTTTGTTCTTGCCGTGTGTGCGCGTGTGCGTGTATGTGTGTGCATGCTTGTGTGCTTCTCACTCACGCACTTGTGCTTCCACTTGCTCGTGGTCTTCATACCATCCTCACGTCTTCCCGGATTGACATTAAAGGAGGTGCTACTCATCACTGAGCTACATAGTGGTATCATGAGGTCCTTATGTACAGATCTGGATTCTATCGCTCTAATGGTCATGAATACCTTGCTCGAGGGGGGACAAAATATAGCTATGGAGGTTGGCAAGCATAGGGGGTCAGAACTTGCACAAAATCCGGATGAAGTGAAATCTTGCATGAAGTTGAAAGAGGGGTAGATAGGGAATTCAAAGATGATGTGATTCGCGCATCCTTCCCTTGAGGAACACATCTTTACTGATCTATAGGCTATGCAGGTATTTGAATAAAGAATTGGAGTGCTCAAGTGTGCTACCAGAAACCTGTGGAAAAACTTGTTGCTGCTGCACGTTGATGGCACATGCGGTATAGACATCTGCTTGCCCTAGCGACCATATCTCTTCTCACTCTTCTGGCAGTTTCTAGCTCAAATACTCTCTGCGCTTTTTCTTAGGCAAACTGATCAAAATTCACTAGTGCATGCTACTCTGTATGCAAGAAACAGTCGCACTCACTTCACGAACTGATGCATTTCTCATCCTCAGGTTGGTTACAGGTTACAAATAAGCTTTAGATATGGAAGGTAGGTTGAATAGGATGTTGTGAGATTGTGATTTGCAAAGAATGGACAGAGAATGGGTGGGGCCTTACTGAAGATGCAAACAAAGGCAATTGAGAGACGCCGTTAAAGAGGCGGCCTACAGAGGCATTAATGCAGTGATAAAAAGTCTTGCCAAGTATTCTATTTCCATGAACGTTCAGCGGCTCTCCTGTGGCGACTACAGCTCAAATGCAAGACCAATGTGTTGGGAAGGCCTGACAGTCTGTGATAGGCCGAAAGAAGATGGGCACGCTACTGGGGAATAGATGGGCTGGAAATTCATCCACTACAGTGGTCCACTTGAAACAGAAACCTAGCCTCCAGTCTCTCCTGTGATTGTGCCTAGTTTCAAGTCTCTGATTGCATTCAATTAGCATTGTGCTTTCTCTACTTCTCTGTTCTTATTCTTGTTTGAGATTGGTTGCTAAATTCGAGGAGCACCGCTACTGTTCGTGGCTATAGAGGTTCTCATGCTGGATGAGCTGCGAAGATCGCTGCAGCCATGGTCCATCTGCTGTAATCGTGTATCATTAAAGCTCCTCCTACCGATGGGAGAACTATTAGAGTTTCGACTACGAGTAAAGGCAGTACAATATCCTCTGCTATAGCTCACTTCTCAAGAAATAGGTGAGGGGTGACTTCGCGCTGTGACAACTATGTTAATGTCACAAGCACCGACATTGGAAGTTGTAGATCTTATTGTCATAGCTAGAAAGCCGGAGGATGCACAAAAAAGGTAGCACTATGGTGACCTACGTGGAGGTCTGTCCAATGACCTTGGCAACATTTTTCAGTTCTGATCCTGTTGTTGCAATGGATTAGGAAGGATGAGTTATGATCAAATGTGGCAAAAAGTCCTGATGTAGATAAATAGAAAAATTGATCATGCAAAAGCGACATCAAAGCTCTCTCAAGAGTCTTGCAGCATTGTCGATGTGTCTAACACAGAGCAGCTGAGTCACAGAATGTCTCTAGACAGGCATCAATGTTGTATCCAGTTCGGGGCTATCTCTGCATGCATAAGGAGAACTCTTTGGCACAACTACTTCGAGGTGACAAGGCCCTACTGATTTGGTATTTTCAAGTGGGGAGAAACCGGTAAAGAATCAATGCTTAAAAAAGAGCTCTAGAAGAAGAAAAGGTTATACTGGAAACAGAGCTTGTAAAGGAGAGATATGCAGGTACTACAGCCAGTCATGAAGCAATGACCACTATTTCAAGATTTCAGCAAGAGAAACTAAATGATGCATATGTAGGTAATGTCACTCCAAAGGATTCCCGAAGAAAACGATGATTGGATTCTGAGAAAGAGGAAGAGGATCATAGGGAGAAGCAACGCTTCACCAGCAATCAATAGAAGAAGGACCATAAAGAAGATGCATCACCTCGGATCATGGGCATCCTCATTCTAGTAATATAAGAAGCAATGGGGACTTGACCCAACTTTGAACTCAACCCATTTTGGATAGGTGGAAGAAGGATAGATGAACGCATGAGCTTGAAGTGGCAACAACTCTTGAGTGGAGAGACTCTCAACGGAGACATGGAGGAAGAAAGGTACAACATTCACATGCTATGGCCATCACTCTTCCTTGGAATAGATAAGATGGACTTTGACAACAACAAGGATCACACGAAAGTTGTCACTCAGCGCTGTCAATTTTACACGAAGAAATTGCTTAGCATAAGGAAGCCTCTAGAAGATCGCATCGCTGGGGAAGACATTATTATGAAAATTTAGTAGCTAGCTTAAGGAGGCCAAATGCTTATGGTATGAATGTTACTGTATACTGATGTTGCTTCCTTATCAAGGCAGGCCAGGCAGCAGGATTACTATCAATCAGAACCTTCAAGAGAGAGACGGGGACTATCGATCCAGGTATCTTAAGCCTGATGGGGATTCAAATGGAACCGAAGGTGGGTAAGGAGCACAAGATAATAAATAGCCAGAGGGAGGAATATCAGTACTGTTGCAAGGGCAACTCTTCTTTTTGTCAACCAAGAGGAGAAGGTGTTGGAGCAAGTCTATGACAAGCCTAAGTATTGGCTTGAGTCTCACAAAGTCTTAGAAGAAGCTTTAAAAAGAAGACTATGTAAAGTTCACTTGTGAACTACCTCTTGTAACTTTTGAAGAGTTTACTTAATGTAAAAGTAAGAGAATCTTAAGTGGTTGAGTCCACTTGATCAAGAATGGAAAGAGGAGCCACGAATTCGTGATTTGTGGTAGGTAGAGAATCAAATCAATCATTGATTGATTGGAGAGTGATTGAGGGAAGTTAGCCTCCCAAACTCAACTATAAATAGATGGCAGTTTTAGTCGTGGTTAGAGAGACCTATGTGAAGACCTCCAAGAGCTGAGCTTTATGCCATATCAAGGTGTGATTACAAGGCACACATATGTATCAGTAAGTCATTGTATTGTACAAGCAATATACTTTCATTTTCATGATTATTTGAGTTCATCTTTCCATGTTCTTGTGAAGTGTACTACTCACTGCCATTACTCTCAGTTTTCTCAGTCAGCTTGCAGAGATGTTTTCTCTGAGCTTGGTGCATCATTTTCAGTGATTTAACTTGGTAAAGTTAGCTCTATAAGTCTACTATATGCTCACAAATTTTCATGTCATTTGGATGTTGCAATCTTCAGTTATGTTCATTTGAAGTCAACAGGGTCTGTTCATCTTCACTTCTCTGTCAGGTACCCGACTTTTTCACTCATCTTGTCAGAGCCATTTCTCAGTGGTTACTTATTCAAATTCATTGATTTAAAGCTTGTTGGATTCAGCTTACTGTCTAGTATAACCATACAATTTTTCATAATCATTGGATTTCTACATTTTGAGTTATGTTGATTTTTCTGCTCACTGGTCTATTTCTGTAGCAGCCCGTGAAAATCGGGATGATGTCATCACTTGTTAAAACTCATTCCCAGTGTGTGGTTCATTATTTTTTATGAGATTACTCTTGAAAGTTAGCTCTTTACGCAACTAGTGAAATCCATGAAGAATTATTTTGATGGTACTAATGACCCCTACAATCATGTTGTGGAATTCAAGCAAGTATTGAGAGTTGAACAAGTTGAGGATATGTTCGCTCAATACAATGCCTTTGGATTAAGCATGAAAAATACTACCCTAATTTGGTTCCAATCCCTGCATCAAGGACAGTTTAAGGATATTCATCAATTGTTGGAAGCCTTCATCACGATGTTTTCTAAGAGTGGAATCAGACACAACACTTCCTCATTAATCCATATCTTTAAACAACCACCTCACGAGACGGTGGGGCTAGCAAGACATAGGTTTAGACAATACATTGAGAGATGCCCTATCCTAGAGCTACCTACTCAAGCTAAACAAGTTTCCATGTTTTTAGATGGCTTATTTAGTGCAAAACTACGATCATATGTCTACCTTAAGGAACCCCGAACCATAGATAAATATGTGAGAATTTGTATGGATATACACGATAATTGGGTGATACGTTGGAGCTCTCCAAAACCTACAAGCACTCAAATTGCTCAACCAATCTCACTTCCAAACCCTCTACCTCTATAGAAGAATTGTCAATAGTACCAACATCGTAATTGATCACATAAAATGACCCCAATGCTCAAAGCTTTGATTCTATGCAAGA